>CAUYUJ010006479.1:0-53341 GCA_963575745.1 Prorocentrum cordatum
GCTTTGCGCGCTTCGCAACGTCGGCGCTTTAGTCATATACCGGGGACAGGAATTCGGCCAGGGAGCGCGTTCCTGGCCGCGTCGGGGCTGGGGCCGCGGGCTTCTGCTTCTTGGCCATCTCGGCATGTCTTCTGTTATCTCCCATCATCCTCCTTGCGGCTTCTTTCATTTGTGTTTGCGCTTCCATCCTCCCCGCTATGCTCCTGCGCGCAGGTGCTTCATGGACTCCGAGTTCGCGAGGACTCACTCGCTTTGGGCGCAAGTCCATTGCGGGTGTAAGACGTGGGCATCTCTGCGAATGAACCCGTCTGGCGCTCGTGCACAGGAGGCCTGTCGGGCCCTCTGCGTTGGCCGCTGGTCGGTCGAGCATTCGCGGAGGTCCTTCTCGACGAAATCGTGCTATATGGGTGTCGCCATTCCAGTTTGAGCGTGTGGTTGGTAAGGGTTTCTGCGTGGGCGTGTCGGTCTCATTTGGGAATGGGTTTCCTGTGGGATGAAGCGACACCCGTGTAGCACGGCTTGTGCCCTGCCGTGGCACTCTGGCCGTCGAGAACTGCGCGACGCGCACCACGTATACAGGGAGCGGGAATGATAGTACCGTGACCCAGTCAGAGTGTCCGGGGCCCTCTGCCGCGAGGGTCTTGCAGGGTACAGGCATATCTTGGATGTTCTCAGGTGTGAATGAACGTCTTCTTGAAGGCGGCGCAGGGTCATGTGCTGCGTTCGCGGGCCACGCCCTGCGTGGGGCCTGGCGGCCTCCTGGCGCTATCTCCGAGTTATCTTTGAAGACGCCACAGACGGCGCTTTCGGCCTCGCCCCCGCGCTCGCTGCGGCCGCGGGCTACGCCCGGCGCGGCGCCTGGTGGCCTCTGGAGCATCCGAAGGCCCACAGAGACGCTCTGGAGTCACTCCGAGACACAAACGTTACGCCCACATACATTGCATCCGTAGACATTCGGCTTGAGCTCTTACGCATTCCGCCTTCGCACTGCGGCGCCGGCTTCACCCGCTGCCGAGCCATGTTCGGGTCTCTGCGCAAGATGTCCTCGGCCGCGTCCTCCTCTGGCGCCGGCGGCGCTGGCGGGCCCTCTCGCGCGGCGGGCGGCCCCGGCAAGCGAGGGCGCCTCGCGTCGTTTTCCGACGCCGCTCCTGCGCAGAAAAAGTCGTCTTCGGAGGTGCTGCTCCCGGCCGAGGCGCCGATTGTGTTCGACGTTCATCCCTACGGCTCGAGCGCGGAGAACCACATCACAGGGTGGCCCGCCGGCTTGCCCTGCTGGCAGGTGCAGGTCGTGCACTCCGCGTACCCGTCCATGACGGCGTTCTTCCTCCCGGCGTTCGACGCCTTCCTCAAGGACGCGGCGCACGAGGAGGGCTCGCCGAAGTCGCTTAAGGAATTCCAGGAGATGTGCTTCTTCCGCGCTCAGATTACGCGCGTGGACGCCGACGCGGCGAACGTGCCCCTTGTCCCGTGGCGCTTGGCGATCTACATTGCGGGCCGCTCGGAGGCGTTGACGGACATGCTCAAGCTTCTCATGGCGTACGCGAATCACCGCGCACAGAACCCGCACATGCGCGACAGGAAGCCTTTCCCCGACCCAGCCGTCCAGAAGTTCGAGATGCACCTCGGTGCCGGTTGCCCGAGCGCGGCCGCGACTATCTCGAACGCGGACAACGCGCAGATGTTCCGCGACCGCAACTTGCACAAGTGGTCCGAGGCGGCGGGGCCGGTTGGGAACAAGTATCTCTTCATGGACCTGGAGGTGGAGGAGACGGGAGCGCTCGCGCTCGGCTGGCGCGGGCGCACGTGGCCTCTCCGCAACGCATTCGACGCCGCAGAGATCCCGCTGATGTCCGACGGGGCGGGCGGCTTCGTGCGCGTCCTGAAAGGCGACCGGGCGGCGATCGCCAACCAGGCGGATCGCCAGCAGATCATCGACCTCGTGACGAGCGGCCTCAACAATTTCCCTACGATCGTGCTGGCCGAGAGCATCCCCGAAGTGGGCGAGAAAGCTTCTGATGAAGACGTATACGCCGCTGCCAGGGACTTCCTCGCGATGCTCCGCGCAGTGCCACACGTGCTCGTGAAGGAGATCGCCAGGCAGGAGAACGTCGAGGAGACCGCCGAGCAGCAGGGGGAGCTGGGCAAGGAGAGCGATAAGGAGAAGGACGACCTGGAGGCGTGAGCGGCCCGCGCGTTTGAGCGCGCGCATACAGACAGCGCCGGCATTCGGCGCGCGCCGAGCACGGCAGCGCCTTCCTCTTGCCGGCGGCACTTTGCGAGGTACGGCGTGGTAACACATTCACTACTCGCGCTCTGCTAAAGCCTGCCCCGCGTGTCGGAATTCCGCGGGGCAGCGTTAGGTGCCCGCGCCAGCCGATCTCTCCAGCTTCAATTGCGATGGAAAAAAAACAACGTTCTGCAGAGATGCCGGCTCCCCAGACGGTCTCTGGAAGCAAGCGGGCCCGCGATATGGCCCCAAGCGGTGCCGAGAGAGCTCCGGCGATGCGATCGGGCGCACGTACTAGCGAGGGATGTCCAAGTCGTTTTAGAATCTGAGATCAACGAGGCCGGCAAGACTCCAACCCTCGTTCCTCGGCCTCTTTCCGTAGTTTCTCGGCCCAAGCAAACCTTGGCGCGGTCTGCGAGACTGCTTCGAGATATCCTACATCTGAGCCATGGGGCCGCCCATCTGTCAAGGGCGCGCGGAGCATGGTGCCAGAGTGCAATGTCGGTTCCACCAGACCCGGCCCGGTCAGGCAGCGCTGGCGAAATTCTCCAACCAGTGCACGTGGTGCAGCGCGGACGGCATGCAGGCCCAGTGCGCGGCGGGGGAGCGTCAGCGCAAGCTCTTAGAGTCTGCAGTAGACGCTGGCTCCAGCGATCGCCAGTGTTTCCGATTTGCTCCGGTGAGCGTTTCTTGTTCGAGCGATCCCCGAGACGCATCTGCGCGATCGATCGTGGCGGGGTTGGGGCTGATTCATCTGGGTACGTGTGCCCCATCGCATTGGCGACCGATCGGGTTCGACCGATCATCAATCGCTTGCTTCCGCGCGATCGCTGTCATCCTAGGTCGCAGCTCGCGAAGTTCTTCGAGGTCGACCCGGACATCTTCGACTTGGCATCGCGCAGGATACCTGTCGACCACCAGAAGGAAATCGTTGAGGGTTACTTCGAAGAGGCGCTCGCCCGCGGAAGGGCCCGCGCCGATTTCGGCGCAGACGAGGTCGCAGACGATTCTTGGGAGATCCACAAGGGCGACGTGCGCAACAGATATCACTCCGAGCGCGGCAGTCTGGCCATTCATCTGGTGGAAAAGGTGGAGGGCGCGAAGTGCACTGAAGATGAGTTCGCAGAGTTTTATCAGCTCTACGACGCACAGACGGACGACGGGGAGCCGATGCTAGACAGGGGAGGCATCATGCGCTGCATAGGCAAGGATAAGACGCGCTACGGTGAGTTCGCAGCCAAGGTCCGGGACATGGGCGCGGCCACGCGAGCCCGAGGGCGGCGGCCGCAAAAGCTCAAGGTCGCGATGCAAGAGTTCCTCGAGAAGCAGAAGGATGAGCCGCAGAGCGCCACTCAGGACGATGCTCGGCGCGCCGAGTTTGCCGCGCGCGCAGCGCCGCACACAGGGCTGTTGACCTTTAAGCCAGGCGCCGACGGAGCGGTCGAGTGCGTGCTCACGGAGGAGCAGAAGGCGCTGGTGCGGGAGATGCTGTGTGAGAGAGCTTCGACGATGGAGTACTTGTTCACCCGGGGCAACGTCTGCGCGTGCTTCGGGATTGGCCAGCACAAGTACCGGGCGCTGCTCGCGGCGGCCGGGGCCGACCCGCGCCAGGACCTGCAAAAGACTAGTGGCCTCGTCCTTGAGGAAGAGGAGGCGGACCGTTCGGGCGACCCGAGCGTCCAGTACGAAAAGAGTTGGCTGCGGTGGGCAAAGGAGCTCTCGCTGGATAGCCCCAGCGTCGTGTGCTTCGCCTGCGGCGTCAAGGTCTCCAAGCACCACTGCAAGCGCGAGTGCCCGTCAGACCTCATCGCACAGGCCTTGCGCGAGGACGCCTCCGAGATTATCCCGCGCATCTGCGATTACTGCGTGCGGGCGGAGGATCGCGGGGCGCGCGTCTCGCGGGATGCCATCGACACGGGGAACACTCCGGAGCCGCTTCGAGGACTCACTCGCCACGAGGAGCGATTGCTCCAGCTGGTGGAGACGAACGTGGTCATGGTGCACGCGCCCAAGGGCGGCACGGCGACGGCGAAGGGCGGGACCTTCGTTGCGCCGCTGGAAGCGCCGCGCGCCTGCGAGGTGCTCGGCGGCGCCAGCATGGAGATCACCGACGGCGTGCTCTGGCTCCGGCCGCGGGGCGTCCCGCCCGGCTGGGCAGTCCCCGTGCGCGCTCAGAAGCTCCTCGACGCGCTGAAGTGGCTCGCGAAGAATAACGCATACTATCGCGACTTCTCCGTGCTGGGCCAGGCAACGGCAGCCATCAAGGCCCTCGAGACGAAGCTCGCTGAGAAGCTTGCAGACGATCGCCAAGCGATCGACCCGGAGGCCGAGGCGGCGGCGCAGGGCGCTTTCGAAGGAGACGCAACGTACTTCACCGCAGGCGGGCCCGCTCCGGTCGGCGCCGTTGTGGGAGACCTCCAGAAGAACCGGGAGTCGGCGGAGATTCGCCCGTTGACGGAGGCGCTGGCGTTCCCGACGCTGTTCCCGGGGGGCGAGGGCTCCTGCCCCGAAGAGCTCCGCTTCAGCAGCTACGCGTGGCGCCGCCTGCTGGACTGCAAGACCAAGTTCCAGGAGAATCCGGATTACACCTTCTACCAGCTCGAGACGTGGTTCCGGAAGAGCTTGAGCAGCGCGACGTCCGTGTTCGCGGGGAAGCGCGAGGTGCCCGGTCGGGAAGCGGCGGAGCGCAGAGCATACGCCGTGCAAGGTAAAGTGCCCGGCACGACCGCGTTCCTGGGCCAGAAGCGCACCCATTGCGTCCAGATGATGCGCCAGCTCGGGCGCCCTGATTTCTTCCTCACGCTCACGAGCCACGAGCGCCCGCCGCACATGCTCGCAGCGTGCGTAAAGGCGCAGCTCTACAACGACAGCCCCGGCCTGCCGCTTGATCGTGTGGAGAAGACTGTCGCCGCGCAGGTGCTGGCGTACACGAACGACCCAGAGCACAAGTGGGATGGCAGCCCGCAGTGCGACGAGAAGATCAAGGGCACGAATGACGCGGCCGCGGCGTGCGAGAGCGGCTCGGAGACCAGGCGAACTGGGATGACAGCTCTTCAACTGTGCCAGAAGTTCCCTGCAGACGTCGAGCGCGAGTGGAACCGGCAGTTGGAAAGATTTCTCAGCTGGATCACCGAGGCGCGGAAGACAAAGGGAGAGAGCTGCCCGCCGTTTCCGAAGCCGACTCTGCTTCGCGGCACGGAGGCGGCGGACGGTGGCGAAGCGCCCACGGGCGCCGAGGATGTCGGATACATGGATCTGCTCCAGGGCGACGTCAAGTGGGATTGCTGGGACGGCAACCTGGACGAAGCGCCTCCCTTCGTCGCGCAAGACTTCGTCAGCCGCGTGGAATGGCAGAAGCGGGGCTTCCCCCATGCGCACATGCTGCTGTGGGTGGGCGACTGGGGGGCCGAGCGCGACGCTCGGCTCGCCGCGGAAGAGGTCGCGCAGCCGCACCCGGACGCGGCCCCGCCCGTGGCCGGTGACTCCATCTGGCGCGTGAGCAAGGAGCAGTTGGATCAGCTCCTCTCCGGGAAGGCCAGCGCGGTCGTGAGGCCGCGCGGGCCGAAGGACGCAGGGCGCAAGTGGTTGGCGTGCACTGCGGACGGGGGCGCCCAGATCGTCGCGGTGGCGCACGTGGCAGGCGCCCGGCAGGTCATGTCGCAGGACGAGTGGCGCCAGAAGAGTAAGGAGCATGGGATGAGCCGGCGGACGTGCCTCTACAGGAAGACGTTCCTCGTGCACGTGCGCATGGTGCAGCAGCTGGCAGAGGCGGTGCCGTACGCCGACCCTGGTGCGCGCGCCTGCGGTGATCATGTATTTCGCCCCACGGACGCAGGGCCGCCGACGGACAGGGTTCTCCTGTTGCCCCCGCCGCGCCGATACCTTCCCGACTGCGTGAAGGTCAACTGTATCTGGGACATCGACGCGGCGCACATGGACGTCTTGGCGTCTGGCTCCTCCACCGTCGTCGCGCGCCCCGTCGGCGTCGTCGGCGAGGAGCGGAAGTGGCTGGCGCGCGCCGTAGATTCTGGCGCCCAGATCGCGGGCTGGACATCCGCATCGGTGAACCGAGAGGTGCCGTCCGAGGAGGAGTGGGTCGCCGCCCGAGAGACCTACGGCCTCGTCGAGGACGCCCTCCCCTTCGCGCCGACGCTCCTCGTGGAGCTGCGAGCGCTGCAGCTGTTCGCCAAGCCCGTCGACTACGCGCCACCGCGCGCGGGCTCTGGAGTCGGCGGAGCCCCGCCGCCGCCGCAGCCGCACACGGAACCTCGCGGCGGTGGCGAAGCGGCAGAGCGCGGCGGCGAAGAGGCAGAGGGCGAGCCGCCTGCAGCCCCAATGCGCCCCGCGGCAGATTGGCTTGACGGGGCGGCCTCGGAGACGGACGACGAGCTCCTGGGCCCGTCGAAGGTGGACAACGTCGCCAGTATCTACGACGTCTATACGCGGACGACGGGGCCGAAGAGGTGGCGTGGAGTCTATCGTGACGGGGTGATGACGCTGCTCACGAAGTCGCTGATGCACAAACACGGACCATACTGCGGGAAGTACTCGCTCGGACGCTGCCGCTTCGGGTTCCCGCAGCAGCCGGTGGAGAAGAGCCGAAAGAAGAGTCAGCGAGAGCTCTGGAACAACGGCTCCAAGAACAAGTACTTCGTGCGGCGCCGCAGCGGCGACACGATGATGGGCCTGTACAACCCCCGGATATTGCGCCGGTGGCGCGGTTCCATGGACCTCCAGGTCGTCGAGAACTTGCACGCGGTGGCTCGGTACATTCTGGGCTATTGCTTGAAGAGCGACACCGCGAAGGACGCCGTGGGCAAGCTCAACCAGGAGATCGCGAGGGTGCCGGCGACCGGGCCTGTGACGAGCAAGCAAGTGTACCGCCTCGCTTACATCGGCACTCAGGGCCGCGTGACCTCCACGTTCGAAGCGTGCCACCACCTCCTCGGACTTCCCGTGGTGCGCATCTCGCGGGAGTTCCAGTGGGTCCATGCCGGCATGCCCGAGTCTTACTCGGCCTACGTGCCGCGGCACCTCTGGCGCCAGGCCATCGCGAACCCGGAGAACGCGCCCGAGCCCACGGCGCCCGCAGTCATCCGCCGTTATGCGGAGTGGCGCGCGGGGAAGGTCGCCGTCTTCGACGACACTGGGGAGCAGGTTCCGCTTCTCGTGGAAGGCAGGGCCGCCGAGAACTACGAGTGGGTGAGCCCTCGCGAAGTGACGCTGTTCGACTTCGTGGCGTCCTACTCGACGTCGTACAATTCCGACCCCAAGCTGAGAGCGCAGCCAGCAATCGTGTCCACGAAGGCTTTCGACCCCGAGCGCGAGACGGAGGCGTACTATTACTCCAAGCTCCTCCTGCACTACCCGTGGGCCGATTTCGACGAGGACGACGGGCCGGACTGGCTGGAGCCCTCGGACGACGGCAGTCACCAGAGTGCTTTCGTCCGCCTGTCGAAGGCCAGCAATCAAGGAGAGCACGGCGACGAAGCGGAGGCACCGCCAGACAACGCCCCGGCGCGCGAGGAAGAGGCGGAGCTCCCTGCGCCCGACTTCTTCCTGAAGTCCACGGTCTTCCCGAAGCTGAGCATCGCGGAGGCCGCGTGGCGGGAGCTGAGGCGGCTCAATTGCGCCCTCGTCATGCGGTCCGCCATGCAGACGCCAGGGGCTGCGGAGGACTGGGAGAACCACCGGGAACTGCTGCGCCGCCTCCGCCTTGCCGCTGGCCGCCCCGACGAGGAGGCCGACGACCCGGACCGAGACGAAGATCTGGAGGAGCTGGCGGGCGCCGCGCCGCACGCCAGTAGCGCCTTCGGACCAGTGGCCGGCGGCGACGAGGCCGTGCAGTTGCTCTTCGGCCCCGACGCGCAGAAGTCCAAGCAGCAAGTCATCGTCTACTGGTTCCTGGAGCAGGTGCGCCAGGGCAATCGCGCCCCCGCGCGCGTCCTTCTCCACGGTCCCGGCGGATGCGGGAAGTCCGTGGTCGTCCGCGCCGTCGCGCGCCTCTTGCGGACAGAGGGGCACGGCGTCGCGCTCGCGGCGCCGACGGGGTGCGCTGCCTTCCTGATCAACGGCTGCACCCTGCACTCCTGCCTCCACTTGCCAGTTGAGAACAAGTCCTTCGGCCACGCCTCGGACGCGCCGCCCCCTTCCGGGCCCGCGCTGGAGCGCCTCATCGAGTTCTGGAAGCCTGTCCGCGTGCTGGTGATCGACGAGATCTCCATGGTCTCCTCGGAGATGCTCGCTCGGATCGACGCGCGGCTGCAGATCTACAAGCGCCAGCCGGGAGTGCCATTCGGCGGCCTTCACCTGCTCCTCTGTGGGGACCTCTACCAGCTTCCTCCCCCGAAGGGCCAGCCCGCGTACGCGGCTGTCCAGCTGTGGAAGATGTTCCTGCTCTGTGAGCTCGAGGGGAATCACCGAGCGGCGCGGGACCCCGCTTACGCTGCTCTGTTGGAGAGAGTCCGGAAAGGCCTGCACACCGAGGCCGACCTCGCGACGCTTCGGACCAGACTGCGCAAGCCACCCGCGGACAGCCGCGCGCCGCACCTACTGGCGACCCGGAAGGCTGTCCGTCAGGTGAACGAGGAGATGCTCGAGCGACACGCGGAGACGCACGGCTTCGAGGTGCACGCCGCGCCCGCGCAGGACACGTCGCACCGCACGGGGCTCCCGGTGGAGGTCGACACGGGCTACGACAATCCCGAGGACACCGGCGGCCTTGAGTCAGACGCGCGGTTCGCCATCGGGGCCAAGGTCATGCTCCGTCGGAATTTAGACATCAGCGAGGGCCTCGTCAACGGCTGCCCGCGCATGTGTTCGGACATTCAAGCTCGCGCGGGGGACTCTGGCGAGGTGTTGAAGGTGCGGTGGTTTCGAGGCGGCGGGGGAGGCCCGCGAAGGAGGAAGGCGACGCAGTTCTTCCGGGCGTGCATCAGCCCCGATGCAGGGCGCTTCCAGAACGAGGTCGGCGGTTGCGAATCCTTCGCCGGCAGCTCCCCCTGGTGCTCTGCTGGGGCCTCACGATCCACCAGGCGCAGGGCGGCACGGAGACGAAGGGCATCGCCTTGAGCCTCGACGAGACAGTTCGCCAGCAGTGCCAAGCTTACGTGGGCCTGTCGCGGGTCGAGTGCCTGGCCGACCTGTACCTCACCGCGTTCGACGAGCGCGCCATCCTCCCCGCGGTTGGCGTCGACCACGCGCTGCTGCAGCTCCGCCTGCAGCAGGGCTACGAGGCGAGCGGCGGCAAAGGGAGAACAAGCACTGGAGTGCGTGCTTCGCGCCACTCTGCAGTACGCGCAGGAGCTCAGAGGAGGGCGATCGCTGGATGCAGCGCACCTGGGGCGTTCGCCGTGCGGACAGGACCGAGAGTTGCTGGACGGCGCAGTGCAGCAGGGTGGTGCTCCGGGACAAGGGCGCGTTCACGTGCGAGTACTGCGGCGAGGGATGCGGGACGAAGCGCGCGCTCGCCACCCACAAGAGGGAGACCTGCACAGTGGCGAGGATGATCCGCGTGCGGAAGCGCCCGGCGGGCGTTCCGCCGCCGCCGCCGCCCCTGGATCCAGAGGAAGCGCTTGGCGTCTTGTCGAGGATGGCGGGCGGCGACCGCCGGCAGCGGATCACGGGGAAGCGCCTTGCCGCTGCCGCGGCCCAGCAGAAGGCGGCTGCTGGGCAGACGCCCCAGGCTGCCGCCCAGCGAGCCTCTGCAGAGACGGATGCTGGGGAGCTCTTCGACTCCGCCGCGCCGGCCGCGCCCGCGGTGCCGCCGCGCCGGAGGGCCAGGCTTGCAGCTTTGCAGCAGGCACCGGCCGGCGCCGATGAGTTCGAGGCCGAGGAGCGCACTTCTGCTGCCCCCGATGCAGAGACGCCGCCCTCGCCGCCGCCGCCGCCCAAGCGGCCCCGGCTCACGAGCCTGGCGCCGGCCGCGAGCGGCGCGGAGACCGCGGCGGCTCGATCAGCCCCTCCCGCCGCGGCGCCCCCGCGCGCGCCGCCAGCGCTGAAGAGGCCGCGGCTCGCCGACCTCGCGCAGGCCGCGAGCGGCGCAGAAGAGGAAGCACAGGCCGCGAGCGGCGCCCAGGCCGCGGGGTCCGGCGTCGCCCGCGAGGCCGCGGGTTCCGGCGCCGATGGCGGCGCGCGCGCCAACGCGCCCGCCGGGGCCAGCGCGGGGGCAGAGAGCGCGGCGGCGCCGCTGACGTGTCAGCCCGGTGGAAGCGTCGCTAAGCAGGGGATGGGATCGGCGACGGGGGCCGCGACTGGCTCGGGGCGCGCCGCCTCGAGCGGCCTGGGCGGAGCGCTCGGGCGTCGGCGCCCCTGCGGTTTCCGCAACGTGGGGAACTCGTGCTACAAGAATTCCCTGCTGCAGGCCCTCTTCCCGCTGGCCCCAGTGCAGCGGATGATTGCCGCGACGCTGGGCGCTCTGGGCGACGAGCCTGAGGAGGGCCTGTTCGACTTGCTGCGACAGGGGAACAAGCTGGTGGGAACGGCCATAGCAGCCTGGCGCGCCCGCGGGGCGCTCGAGCCCGAGCTCTTCCTGGACTGGCACAGCGGCCAGCAGGAGGACGCGCAGGAGCTCCTGCAGCTGAATCTGTTGCAGAACGATGGCCCAGAGCTCGCGGAGCTGTGCCGCGGGATCGACTGGCCGCGGTTGTCGTGCCCTGACTGCCCTGCTTCTCGAGACGCTACAGGCGCCGAGCCCTTCACGATTCTCTCCTTGCCGCTTGTGGCCGCGGACGGTCGCCGAGCCTTTGCGTCGGTGCGCGCTGCGCTGGCGGACTACATCGAGGCTCCGTGCCCGGTGGAGGTGGACGACTGGCAGTGCCCGTGCGCGGGTTTCGTCGCGCACCGTGCCAGCGTGCTGAAGACGCACCGCATCACGTGCTTCCCGGAGATCCTCCTGCTTCACCTGGTGCGCTGGGACAGCTTCGGCCGCGTGGTGCCGCACCCGGTGGCAGCCGACGCCGTTCTCGAGGTGCGCGGCCCGGACAGCGTCGGGATCTTCTCGTTGAAGGCTGTGGTCGTGCACAGGGGCGCCACCGCCCGCAAGGGCCACTACTACGCCTTCGCGAAGTACGACGGCACCTGGTGGCTCTACGACGACGACGCCTCCCGCGTCGCCACCGAAGCTGAGATCGCCTTCTTCGGCGGCGGGCAGGGCGCCGCGGCGCTGACGAAGATCTACCTCGCTGTCTACGAGCGGCTCGACGCGGCGCAATGAGGCCCGCGGCAGCGCCGCGGAGATCCTCGCAGCGCGCTCTTCACTCCGACTTGGAAACATCGTCTTCGCGTCATTGGTCTCATTGGCGCGATCGCCGCCTCCGCCTCTCTCGCAAGCCTTTCTATCGCCACGACCCCTGAAGTCCTCGCTGTCATCACCATTCTCATCATTTCCACCGTCGACACGGTCCAACATCCACGCCATTCCCGTCAGGCTCACCACCTCCACCGCCCTCATCATCTTCACGACACCTATCATCCTCGCACTCCCTCTACTCCCATCATCCCCCCCATCCTCACTAATCTCACCATCGCCGCCGTGCCCGCGCCCCCGCCATCTCCGCCACCCTCGCCATCAAAAGTTTCGAGGTTCGTTCCTTTGCATTGTCTTTCGCAATGGCACCATTCGAGCTTGCTCAATACGTGGTGTTTTTTCGTCTTGAGGGTTTAGGGTTTAGGGTTTAGGGTTTAGGGTTTAGGGTTTAGGGTTTAGGGTTTAGGGTTTAGACAACGTATTAGCGTCTGCGGACCTCGCAACGGTATCAATTGGTTCCCGCCAGTCGGCTTGGCTACGATCCTTCGTAAAACACGTGCGATTCGCATCGCGACGGCAAGATTTCGGGCCTGCCGATGCCGTGATCTCTTGTAAAACACAACGGAGTCGCGTCGCGACGGCTTGCGCGGAGCGCTTGTCGGGCTACCCCGAACGCGCTTTGCGACATCTGCGGTTCAGTCATATACCGGGGACAGGAATTCTGCCAGGGGGCGCGTTGCCGGCCGCGTCGGGACTGGGGCCGCGGGATGAGGCTGGCGGCTCGGGCGACGACCTCGGACGGCTGGCCGGGCGGGCCAGGGGCTGGCCGGCGCTGCCAGCGCTTCGCGACACTGGCGCTGTAGTCATATACCGGGGACAAGGATTCGGCCAGGGGGCGCGACTCCGGCCGGGCGGGGCTGGGGGCGTAGGGAAGCCGCGGCGGCTGGGGCCGGCGCCGCGACCGGCTGGCCGGGGGGGCAGGGGCCGGTCGGCGCGTGGCGCGCGTTGCGACACTCGTTGCGGGTTTCTGGACAGAGAATCCTTTAGGAGAGACTTCGTTAGGAAGTGTCGGTGCGACCAGGTGCTAAACTTACTTGTGTTTGTGCGCCGCGGCAGCAAGCCGGGGCCGCCGGTCGGCTGGGAGGGAGGGGGCTGGCCTCGGGTGCGGCTGCCAGGGGGCGGCAAGGGCCGAGCGGGCGCTTCGCGTGCTTCGCGACATCGGCGCTTCAGTCATATACCGGGGACAGGAATTCTGCCAGGGGGCGCGCTGCCGGCCGCGTCGGGACTGGGGCCGCGGGATGGCGCTGGCGGCTCGGGCGACGACCTCGGACGGCTGGCCGGGCGGGCCAGGGTCTGGTCGGCGCTCGGCGCGCTTCGCGACACTGGCGCTGTAGTCATATACCGGGGACAAGGATTCGGCCAGGGGGCGCGCTTCCGGCCGGGCGGGGCTGGGGGGCCGCGGCGGCTGGGGCCGGCGCCGCGACCGGCTGGCCGGGGGGGGCAGGAGCCGGTCGGCGCGTGGCGCGCGTCGCGACATTGCGGGTTTCTGGAAAGAGAATCCTTTAGGATAGACTTCGTGAGGAAGTGTCGGTGCGACCAGGTGCTAAACTTACCTGTGTTTGTGCGCGGCGGCAGCAAGCCGGGGCCGCCGGTCGGCTGGGAGGGGAGGGGGCTGGCCTGGGGGTCGGCCGTCGCCACGGGGCAAGGGTCGGGCGGGCGCTTCGCGCGCTTCGCGACATCGGCGCTTTAGTCATATACCGGGGACAGGAATTCTGCCAGGGGGCGCGTTGGCCAGCCGCGTCGGGGCTGGGGCAGCGGGATGGCGCTGGCGGCTCGGGCGACGACCTCGGACGGCTGGCTGGGCGGGCCAGGGTCTGGTCGGCGATCGGCGCGCTTCGCGACACTGGCGCTGTAGTCATATACCGGGGACAAGAATTCGGCCAGGGGGCGCGCTTCCGGCCGGGCGGGGCTGGGGGCGTAGGGAAGCCGCGGCGGCAGGGGCCGGCGCCGCGACCGGCTGGCCAGGGGGGGCAGGAGCCGGTCGGCGCGCGGCGCGCGTCGCGACACTCGTTGCGGGTTTTTGGACAGACCATCCTTTAGGAGAGACTTCGTTAGGAAGTGTCGGTGCGACCAGGTGCTAAACTTACCTGTGTTTGTGCGCGGCGGCAGCAAGCCGGGGCCGCCGGTCGGCTGGGAGGGGAGGGGGCTGGCCTGGGGGTAGGCCGTCGCCACGGGGCAGGGGTCGGGCGGGCGCTTCGCGCGCTGCGCGACATCGGCGCTTTAGTCGTATACGGGGGACAGGAATTCGGCCAGGGGGCGCGTTGGCCAGCCGCGTCGGGGCTGGGGCCGCGGGATGGCGCTGGCGGCTCGGGCGACGACCTCGGACGGCTGGCCGGGCGGGCCAGGGGCTGGCCGGCGCTCGGCGCGGGTCGCGACACTGGCGCTTCAGTATTACACCGAGGACAAGGATTCGGCACGGGGGCGCGCTCCGGCCGGGCGGGGCTGAGAGCCCGGGAAAGCCGCGGCGGCTGGGGTCGGGGCCGCGGTCCGCTCGCCGGGGTGGGAGGGAGGCCGGTCGGCGCGTGGCGCGCGTCGCGATACACGTGGATGGGTCCGGACAGAGGTTCCTTTAGGAGAGACTTCGTTCGGAAGTGTCGGTGCGACCAAGTGCTAAACTTACCTGTGCTTGTGTGCGGCGGCAGCCGGCCAGGGCCGCCGGCCAGGCGGTGGGGGGAGAGCTGGCCTCGGGGTTGGCTGCCCGGGGGGGCAAGGCTGGGCGGGCGCTTCGCGCGCTTCGCAACGTCGGCGATTTAGTCATATACCGGGGACAGGAATTCGGCCAGGGAGCGCGTTCCTGGCCGCGTCGGGGCTGGGGCCGCGGCCTTCTGCTCCTTGGCCATCTCTGCATGTTCTTTGTTATCTCCCAGTATCCTCCCTGCGGCTTATTCTTTTGTGTTTGCGCTTCCATCCTCCCTGCTATTCTCCTGCGCGCAGGTGCCTCATGGACTCCGGGTTCGCGAGGACTCACTCGCTTTGGGCGCAAGTCCATTGCGGGTGTAAGACGTGGACATCTCTGCGAATGAACCCGTCTGGCGTTCGTGCACAGGAGGCCTGTTCGGGCCCTCTGCGTTGGGCGCTGGTCGGTCGAGCATTCGCGGAGGTCCTTCTCGACGAAATCGTGCTATATGGGTGTCGCCGATTCCAGTTTGAGCGTGTGGTTGGTAAGGGTTTCTGCGTGGATGTGTCGGTCTCATTTGGGAACGGGTTTCCTGGGGGATGAAGCGACATCCGTGTAGCACGGCTTGTGCCCTGCCGTGGCACTCTGGCCGTCGAGAACTGCGCGACGCGCACCACGTATACAGGGAGCGGGAATGATAGTACCGTGACCCAGTCAGAGTGTCCGGGGCCCTCTGCCGCGAGGGTCCTGCAGGGTACAGGCATATCTTGGATGTTCTCAGGTGTGAATGAACGTCTTCTTTAAGGCGGCGCTGGGTCATGGGCTGCGTCCGCGGGCCAAGCCTCGTTCCTCGGCCTCTCTCCGTAGATTTCTCGGCCCAAGCAAACCTTGGTGCGGTTTGCGAGACTGCTTCGAGATATCCGACATCTGACCAATGGGGCCGCCCATCTGTCAAGGGCGCGCGGAGCATGCTGCCAGAGTGCAATGTCGGTTCCACCAGACCCGGCCCGGTCAGGCAGCGCTGGCGAAATTCTCCAACCAGTGCACGTGGTGCAGCGCGGACGGCATGCAGGCCCAGTGCGCGGCGGGGGAGCGTCAGCGCAAGCTCTTAGGGTCTGCAGTAGACGCTGGCTCCAGCGATCGCCAGTGTTTCCGATTTGCTCAGGTGAGCGTTTCTTGTTCGAGCGATCCCCGAGACGCATCTGCGCGATGGATCGTGGCGCGGTTAGGGGTCGATTGATCTGGGTACGTGCTCCCGATCGCATCGGCGACCGATCGGGTTCGACCGATCATCAATCGCTTGCTTCCGCGCGATCGCTGTCATCCTAGGTCGCAGCTCGCGAAGTTCTTCGAGGCCGACCCGGACATCTTCGACTTGGCATCGCGCAGGATACCTGTCGACCACCAGAAGGAGATCGTAGAGGATTACTTCGAAGAGGCGCTCGCCCGCGGAAGGGCCCGCGCTGATTTCGGCGCAGACGAGGTCGCAGACGATTCTTGGGAGATCCACAAGGGCGACGTGCGCAACAGATATCACTCCGAGCGCGGCAGTCTGACCATTCATCTGGTGGAAAAGGTGGAGGGCGCGAAGTGCACTGAAGAGGAGTTCGCAGAGTTCTACCAGCTCTACGACGCAAAGACGGACGACGGGGAGCCGATGTTAGACACGGGAGACATCATGCGCTGCATAGGCAAGCGCAAGAAGCGCTACGGTGAGTTCGCAGCCAAGGTCCGGGACATGGGCGCGGCCACGCGAGCCCGAGGGCCGCGGCCGCAAAAGCTCAAGGTTGCGATGCAAGAGTTCCTCGAGAAGCAGAAGGATGAGCCGCAGAGCGTCACTCAGGACGATGCTCGGCGCGCCGAGTTTGCCGCGCGCGCGGCGCTGCACACAGGGCGGTTGACCTTCAAGCCAGGCGCCGACGGGGCGGTCGAGTGCGTGCTCACGGAGGAGCAGAAGGCGCTGGTGCGGGAGATGCAGAGTGAGAGAGCTTCGACGATGGAGTATCTGTTCAGCCGGGACAACCTCTGCGCGTGCTTCGGGATTGACGTTTACAAGTACCGGGCGCTACTCGCGGCGGCCGGGGCCGACCCGCGCCAGCACCTGCAAAAGACGAGTGGCCTCGTCCTTGAGGAAGAGGCGGCGGACCGTTCGGGCGACCCGAGCGTCCAGTACGAGAAGAGTTGGCTGCGGTGGGCAAAGGAGCTCTCGCTGGATAGCCCCAGCGTCGTGTGCTTCGCCTGCGGCGTCAAGGTCTCGAAGCACCACTGCAAGCGCGAGTGCCCGTCAGACCTCATCGCACAGACCTTGCGCGAGGACGCCTCCGAGATTATCCCGCGCATCTGCGATTACTGCGTGCGGGCGGAGGATCGCGGGGCGCGCGTCTCGCGGGATGCCATCGACACGGGGAACACTCCGGAGCCGCTTCGAGGACTCACTCGCCACGAGGAGCGATTGCTCCAGCTGGTGGAGACGAACGTGGTCATGGTGCACGCGCCCAAGGGCGGCACGGCGACGGCGAAGGGCGGCACCTTCGTGGCGCCGCTGGAAGCGCCGCGCGCCTGCGAGGTGCTCGGCGGCGCCAGCATGGAGATCACCGACGGCGTGCTCTGGCTCCGGCCGCGGGGCGTCCCGCCCGGCTGGGCAGTCCCCGTGCGCGCTCAGAAGCTCCTCGACGCGCTGAAGTGGCTCGCGAAGAATAACGCATACTATCGCGACTTCTCCGTGCTGGGCCAGGCAACGGCAGCCATCAAGGCCCTCGAGACGAAGCTCGCTGAGAAGCTTGCTGACGATCGCCAAGCGATCGACCCGGAGGCCGAGGCGGCGGCGCAGGGCGCTTTCGAAGGAGACGCAACGTACTTCACCGCGGGCGGGCCCGCCCCGGTCGGCGCCGTTGTGGGAGACCTCCAGAAGAACCGGGAGTCGGCGGAGATTCGCCCGTTGACGGAGGCGCTGGCGTTCCCGACGCTGTTCCCGGGGGGCGAGGGCTCCTGCCCCGAAGAGCTCCGCTTCAGCAGCTACGCGTGGCGCCGCCTGCTGGACTGCAAGACCAAGTTCCAGGAGAATCCGGATTACACCTTCTACCAGCTCGAGACGTGGTTCCGGAAGCGCTTGAGCAGCGCGACGTCCGTGTTCGTGGGGAAGCGCGAGGTGCCCGGTCGGGAAGCGGCGGAGCGCAGAGCATACGCCGTGCAAGGTAAAGTGCCCGGCGCGACGGCGTTTCTGGGCCAGAAGCGCACCCACTGCGTCCAGATGATGCGCCAGCTCGGGCGCCCTGATTTCTTCCTCACGCTCACGAGCCACGAGCGCCAGCCGCACATGCTCGCAGCGTGCGTAAAGGCGCAGCTCTACAACGACAGCCCCGGCCTGCCGCTTGATCGCGTGGAGAAGACTGTCGCCGCGCAGGTGCTGGCGTACACCAACGACCAAGAGCACAAGTGGGATGGCAGCCCGCAGTGTGACGAGACGATCAAGGGCACGAATGCCGCGGCCGCGGCGTGCGAGAGCGGCTCGGAGACCAGGCGAACTGGGATGACAGCTCTTCAACTGTGTCAGAAGTTCCCTGCTGACGTCGAGCGCGAGTGGAACCGGCAGCTGGAAAGATTTCTCAGCTGGATCACCGAGGCGCGGAAGACAAAGGGAGAGAGCTGCCCGCCGTTTCCGAAGCCGACTCTGCTTCGCGGCACGGAGGCGGCGGACGGTGGCGAAGCGCCCACGGGCGCCGAGGATGTCGGATACATGGATCTGCTCCAGGGCGACGTCAAGTGGGATTGCTGGGACGACAACCTGGACGAAGCGCCCCCCTTCGTCGCGCAGGACTTCGTCAGCCGCGTGGAATGGCAGAAGCGGGGCTTCCCCCATGCGCACATGCTGCTGTGGGTGGGCGACTGGGGGGCCGAGCGCGACGCTCGGCTCGCCGCGGAAGAGGTCGCGCAGCCGCACCCGGACGCGGCCCCGCCCGTGGCCGGTGACTCCATCTGGCGCGTGAGCAAGGAGCAGTTGGATCAGCTCCTCTCCGGGAAGGCCAGCGCGGTCGTGAGGCCGCGCGGGCTGAAGGACGCAGGGCGCAAGTGGTTGGCGTGCACTGCGGACGCGGGCGCCCAGATCGTCGCTGTGGCGCACGTGGCAGGCGCCCGGCAGGTCATGTCGCAGGACGAGTGGCGCCAGAAGAGTAAGGAGCACGGGATGAGCCGGCGGACGTGCCTCTACAGGAAGACGTTCCTCGTGCACGTGCGCATGGTGCAGCAGCTGGCAGAGGCGGTGCCGTACGCCGACCCTGGTGCGCGCGCCTGCGGTGATCATGTATTTCGCCCCACGGACGCAGGGCCGCCGACGGACAGGGTTCTCCTGTTGCCCCCGCCGCGCCGATACCTTCCCGACTGCGTGAAGGTCAACTGTATCTGGGACATCGACGCGGCGCACATGGACGTCTTGGCGTCTGGCTCCTCCACCGTCGTCGCGCGCCCCGTCGGCGTCGTCGGCGAGGAGCGGAAGTGGCTGGCGCGCGCCGTAGATTCTGGCGCCCAGATCGTGGGCTGGACATCCGCATCGGTAAACCGAGAGGTGCCGTCCGAGGAGGAGTGGGTCGCCGCCCGAGAGACCTACGGCCTCGTCGAGGACGCCCTCCCCTTCGCGCCGACGTTCCTCGTGGAGCTGCGAGCGCTGCAGCTGTTCGCCAAGCCCGTCGACTACGCGCCACCGCGCGCGGGCTCTGGAGTCGGCGGAGCCCCGCCGCCGCCGCAGCCGCACACGGAACCTCGCGGCGGTGGCGAAGCGGCAGAGCGCGGCGGCGAAGAGGCAGAGGGCGAGCCGCCTGCAGCCCCAAAGCGCCCCGCGGCAGATTGGCTTGACGGGGCGGCCTCGGAGACGGACGACGAGCTCCTGGGCCCGTCGAAGGTGGACAACGTCGCCAGTATCTACGACGTCTATACGCGGACGACGGGGCCGAAGAGGTGGCGTGGAGTCTATCGTGACGGGGTGATGACGCTGCTCACGAAGTCGCTGATGCACAAGCACGGACCAGACTGCGGGAAGTACTCGCTCGGACGCTGCCGCTTCGGGTTTCCGCAGCAGCCGGTGGAGAAGAGCAGAAAGAAGAGTCAGCGAGAGCTCTGGAACAACGGCTCCAAGAACAAGTACTTCGTGCGGCGCCGCAGCGGCGACACGATGATGGGCCTGTACAACCCCCGGATATTGCGCCGGTGGCGCGGTTCCATGGACCTCCAGGTCGTCGAGAACTTGCACGCGGTGGCTCGGTACATTCTGGGCTATTGCTTGAAGAACGACACCGCGAAGGACGCCGTGGGCAAGTTCAACCAGGAGATCGCGAGGGTGCCGGCGACCGGGCCTGTGACGAGCAAGCAAGTGTACCGCCTCGCTTACATCGGCACTCAGGGCCGCGTGACCTCCACGTTCGAAGCGTGCCACCACCTCCTCGGACTTCCCGTGGTGCGCATCTCGCGGGAGTTCCAGTGGGTCCATGCCGGCATGCCCGAGTCTTACTCGGCCTACGTGCCGCGGCACCTCTGGCGCCAGGCCATCGCGAACCCGGAGAACGCGCCCGAGCCCACGGCGCCCGCAGTGATCCGCCGTTATGCGGAGTGGCGCGCGGGGAAGGTCGCCGTCTTCGACGACACTGGGGAGCAGGTTCCGCTTCTCGTGGAAGGCAGGGCCGCCGAGAACTACGAGTGGGTGAGCCCTCGCGAAGTGACGCTGTTCGACTTCGTGGCGTCCTACTCGACGTCGTACAATTCCGACCCCAAGCTGAGAGCGCAGCCAGCAATCGTGTCCACGAAGGCTTTTGACCCCGAGCGCGAGACGGAGGCGTACTATTACTCCAAGCTCCTCCTGCACTACCCGTGGGCCGATTTCGACGAGGACGACGGGCCGGAGTGGCTGGAGCCCTCGGACGACGGCAGTCACCAGAGTGCTTTCGTCCGCCTGTCGAAGGCCAGCAATCAAGGAGAGCACGGCGACGAAGCGGAGGCACCGCCAGACAACGCCCCGGCGCGCGAGGAAGAGGCGGAGCTCCCTGCGCCCGACTTCTTCCTGAAGTCCACGGTCTTCCCGAAGCTGAGCATCGCGGAGGCCGCGTGGCGGGAGCTGAAGCGGCTCAATTGCGCCCTCGTCATGCGGTCCGCCATGCAGACGCCAGGGGCTGCGGAGGACTGGGAGAACCACCGGGAACTGCTGCGCCGCCTCCGCCTTGCCGCTGGCCGCCCCGACGAGGAGGCCGACGACCCGGACCGAGACGAAGATCTGGAGGAGCTGGCGGGCGCCGCGCCGCACGCCATTAGCGCCTTCGGACCAGTGGCCGGCGGCGACGAGGCCGTGCAGTTGCTCTTCGGCCCCGACGCGCAGAAGTCCAAGCAGCAAGACATCGTCTACTGGTTCCTGGAGCAGGTGCGCCAGGGCAATCGCGCCCCCGCGCGCGTCCTTCTCCACGGTCCCGGCGGATGCGGGAAGTCCGTGGTCGTCCGCGCCGTCGCGCGCCTCTTGCGGACAGAGGGGCACGGCGTCGCGCTCGCGGCGCCGACGGGGTGCGCTGCCTTCCTGATCAACGGCTGCACCCTGCACTCCTGCCTCCACTTGCCAGTTGAGAACAAGTCCTTCGGCCACGCCTCGGACGCGCCGCCCCCTTCCGGGCCCGCGCTGGAGCACCTCATCGAGTTCTGGAAGCCTGTCCGCGTGCTGGTGATCGACGAGATCTCCATGGTCTCCTCGGAGATGCTCGCTCGGATCGACGCGCGGCTGCAGATCTACAAGCGCCAGCCGGGAGTGCCATTCGGCGGCCTTCACCTGCTCCTCTGTGGGGACCTCTACCAGCTTCCTCCCCCGAAGGGCCAGCCCGCGTACGCGGCTGTCCAGCTGTGGAAGATGTTCCTGCTCTGTGAGCTCGAGGGGAATCACCGAGCGGCGCGGGACCCCGCTTACGCCGCTCTGCTGGAGAGAGTCCGGAAAGGCCTGCACACCGAGGCCGACCTCGCGACGCTTCGGACCAGACTGCGCAAGCCACCCGCGGACAGCCGCGCGCCGCACCTACTGGCGACCCGGAAGGCTGTCCGTCAGGTGAACGAGGAGATGCTCGAGCGACACGCGGAGACGCACGGCTTCGAGGTGCACGCCGCGCCCGCGCAGGACACGTCGCACCGCACGGGGCTCCCGGTGGAGGTCGACACGGGCTACGACAATCCCGAGGACACCGGCGGCCTCGAGTCAGACGCGCGGTTCGCCATCGGGGCCAAGGTCATGCTCCGTCGGAATTTAGACATCAGCGACGGCCTCGTCAACGGCGCCCGCGGCATGGTGACGGACATCAAGCTCGCGCGGGACTCTGGCGAGGTGCTGAAGGTGCGCGTGGAGTTCGAGCGCGGCGGGCAGGCGTCCCGCGAGGAGGAAGGCGACGCAGATCTTCCGGGCGTGCTCATCAGCCCCGTGCAGGGCGCTTTCCAGAACGAGGACGGCGAGCGAATCCTTCGCCGGCAGCTCCCCCTGGTGCTCTGCTGGGGCCTCACGATCCACAAGGCGCAGGGCGGCACGGAGACGAAGGGCATCGCCTTGAGCCTCGACGAGACAGTTCGCCAGCAGTGCCAAGCTTACGTGGGCCTGTCGCGGGTCGAGTGCCTGGCCGACCTGTACCTCACCGCGTTCGACGAGCGCGCCATCATCCCCGCGGTTGGCGTCGACCACGCGCTGCTGCAGCTCCGCCTGCAGCAGGGCTACGAGGCGGAGCGGGGCAACGGGCCGAACAAGTACTGGAGAGCGTGCTTCGCGCCAGCGCAGACGGCGCAGGAGCTCGAGGAGGCGATCGCGAGCGCGCCACCAGGGGCGTTCGCCGAGCGGCAGGCGGAGTTGCTGGAGGCGCGTGCCGCAGAGGAGCGCGGGGACAAGGGCGCGTTCACGTGCGAGTACTGCGGCGAGGGATGCGGGACGAAGCGCGCGCTCGCCACCCACAAGAGGGAGACCTGCACAGTGGCGAGGATGATCCGCGTGCGGAAGCGCCCGGCGGGCGCTCCGCCGCCGCCGCCGCCCCTGGATCCGGAGGAAGCGCTTGGCGTCTTGTCGAGGATGGCGGGCGGCGACCGCCGGCAGCGGATCACGGGGAAGCGCCTTGCCGCTGCCGCGGCCCAGCAGAAGGCGGCCGCTGGGCAGACGCCCCAGGCTGCCGCCCAGCGAGCCTCTGTGGAGACGGATGCTGGGGAGCTTCCCGACTCCGCCGCGCCGGCCGCGCCCGCGGTGCCGCCGCGCCGGAGAGCCAGGCTTGCAGCTTTGCAGCAGGCACCGGCCAGCGCCGATGAGTTCGAGGCCGAGGAGCGCAC
Source organism: Prorocentrum cordatum (assembly GCA_963575745.1). Classification (NCBI taxonomy): domain Eukaryota; class Dinophyceae; order Prorocentrales; family Prorocentraceae; genus Prorocentrum; species Prorocentrum cordatum. The sequence goes on from CAUYUJ010006479.1 coordinate 22,468, forward strand.
TTCTGCTGCCCCCGATGCAGAGACGCCGCCCTCGCCGCCGCCGCCGCCCAAGCGGCCCCGTCTCACGAGCCTGGCGCCGGCCGCGAGCGGCGCGGAGGCCGCGGCGGCCCCGCGATCAGCCCCTCCCGCCGCGGCGCCCCCGCGCGCGCCGCCGGCGCTGAAGAGGCCGCGGCTCGCCGACCTCGCGCAGGCCGCGAGCGGCGCAGAAGAGGAAGCGCAGGCCGCGAGCGGCGCCCAGGCCGCGGGGTCCGGCGTCGCCCGCGAGGCCGCGGGTTCCGGCGCCGATGGCGGCGCGCGCGCCAACGCGCCCGCCGGGGCCAGCGCGGGGGCACAGAGCGCGGCGGCGCCGCTGACGTGTCAGCCCGGTGGAAGCGTCGCTAAGCAGGCGATGGGATCGGCGACGGGGGCCGCGACTGGCTCGGGGCGCGCCGCCTCGAGCGGCCTGGGCGGAGCGCTCGGGCGTCGGCGCCCCTGCGGTTTCCGCAACGTGGGGAACTCGTGCTACATGAATTCCCTGCTGCAGGCCCTCTTCCCGCTGGCCCCAGTGCAGCGGATGATTGCCGCGACGCTGGGCGCTCTGGGCGACGAGCCTGAGGAGGGCCTGTTCGACTTGCTGCGACAGGGGAACAAGCTGGTGGGAACGGCCATAGCAGCCTGGCGCGCCCGCGGGGCGCTCGAGCCCGAGCTCTTCCTGGACTGGCACAACGGCGAGCAGGAGGACGCGCAGGAGTTCCTGCAGCTGAATCTGTTGCAGAACGATGGCCCGGAGCTCGCGGACCTGTGCCGCGGGATCGACTGGCCGCGGTTGTCGTGCCCTGACTGCCCTGCTTCTCGAGACGCTACAGGCGCCGAGCCCTTCACGATTCTCTCCTTGCCGCTTGTGGCCGCGGACGGCCGCCGAGCCTTTGCGTCGGTGCGCGCTGCGCTGGCGGACTACATCGAGGCTCCGTGCCCGGTGGAGGTGGACGACTGGCAGTGCCCGTGCGCGGGTTTCGTCGCGCACCGTGCCAGCGTGCTGAAGACGCACCGCATCACGTGCTTCCCGGAGATCCTCCTGCTTCACCTGGTGCGCTGGGACAGCTTCGGCCGCGTGGTGCCGCACCCGGTGGCAGCCGACGCCGTTCTCGAGGTGCGCGGCCCGGACAGCGTCGGGATCTTCTCGTTGAAGGCTGTGGTCGTGCACAGGGGCGCCACCGCCCGCAAGGGCCACTACTACGCCTTCGCGAAGTACGACGGCACCTGGTGGCTCTACGACGACGACGCCTCCCGCGTCGCCACCGAAGCTGAGATCGCCTTCTTCGGCGGCGGGCAGGGCGCCGCGGCGCTGACGAAGATCTACCTCGCTGTCTACGAGCGGCTCGACGCGGCGCAATGAGGCCCGCGGCAGCGCCGCGGAGAGCCCCGCGGCGCGCTCTTCACTCCGACTTGGAAACATCGTCTTCGCGTCATCGGTCTCATTGGCGCGATCGCCGCCTCCGCCTCTCTCGCAAGCCTTTCTATCGCCACGACCCCTGAAGTCCTCGCCGTCATCACCATTCTCATCATTTCCACCGTCGACACGGTCGAACATCCACGCCATTCCCGTCAGGCTCACCACCTCCACCGCCCTCATCATCTTCACGACTCCTATCATCCTCGCACTCCCGCTACTCCCATCATCCCCCCCATCCTCACTAATCTCACCATCGCCGCCGTGCCCGCGCCCCCGCCATCTCCGCCACCCTCGCCATCAAAAGTTTCGAGGTTCGTTCCTTTGCATTGTCTTTCGCAATGACACCAGTCGAGCTTGCTCAATACGTGGTGTTTTTCGTCTTGAGGGTTTAGGGTTTAGGGTTTAGGGTTTAGGGTTTAGGGTTTAGGGCCTGCATGGGCGCATGCGCGCGCTGGCTGCGATCCCCCCACATCAAGGTTGTTGGGGGGGATCGCTGCCCAAGCCGCGCGCGCTATGAACTTGCACTCCCGCCCCAGACCACCCACAGTAAAGCCCTTTAGGGTTTAGGGTTTCTCCCCCCAACCCCCCTATCAAGGGGGGCTTTCGTGTTGTGTGCGAATGCGAATATTCCGCGGGGAGCACGACGACGCGGTTTTGGCATTGCGTTCTTGGTACGCGCGCAAAGCGCTTTGCGCGGGCGCAAGAGCCAGCGCCGTCGCATGGCCAACAATCTTGGCCGTGGGTTTAGCTGCATTCGGCTGGCTCCCAGTTGGCGCATGGCTTTGCCGAAGAACGGCTTCTTCTCCTACGGGTGCTCAGGAGAGGCCTCAAGGCCAGGCGTCGCCGCATGAGGTTTTGAATTGCGGCGTTGGCCTGTCGCAGACGCAGCATTGCCCCTGGTTCCAGTAGGCCTCCTGCATTGGCTTTTGCCGTTGGCCTGGCTGCCCTTGCAGCCGCCGTCGTAGACGGCTGCCGCTGGCGCAGCACATCCACAGGGTCCGAATTTGCCTTCGGCGTTGGAAAGCAGCACTGCGAGGGCGCTGGCGCGGCAATCCCATGGGCCCCCGCGGGTCTCGAGCGAGTCGCCGCGCCGTCGGGCTCCTCGCTGACGCCGACGCGCACGGCAGTTGTATTCGCCCGCGGCTTTGGGTTTTGCTTTGAGGTCGCCCCCGCTGAAGCGATTGCAAGCATCGACGCAGACGCTGTCGACGCTTCGGAAGGCGGGAGGAGGAGCGCGAGGGGGTGGGTCTGGCACCCCCTCGCTACGATGCGCGCGCATGGCTGCGGCAGCACGTCCATGGCAGACCCCCTGGAATACCTTGGGTGCGCTCTCTGGGAGCGCTGGGGGAGCGCCTCGACCTTTCCCAAGGATGGAAGCACGTGGGAGCGCCTGGGAGCGCGAGAGGACACGCAGAGTGCACCGCGAGCGCGAGCCGTGAATTGCCCGTTGGGCTTGACCGTTGGCGTCGCCCCCGCTGAGGCGATTGCATTGTCGACGCAGCCGCCTTCGGCGCGAATGTCGCATGGCTGGAGAGGAAGCGCGAGCGGGTGGGTCTGGCACCCCCTCGCTACGATGCGCGTGCATGGCTGCTGCAGCACCTCCATGGCGGACCTCTTGGAATGCCTTGGGAGAGCTCTCTGGGAGCGCTGAGAGAGCGCCTCGAGGTCTCCCCAGGATGGAAGCACGTGGGAGCGTCTGGGAGCGTGACAGGACACGCAGAGTGCACCGCGAGTGCGGGCCGTGGGTTGTCCATTGGGCAGGACCGTTGGCTTCGCCCCCGCTGAAGCGATTGCATTGTCGACGAGCCGCCTTCGGCGCGAGCTTCGGACGGCTGGCTCCCAGTTGGCGCATGGCTTTGCCGAAGAACGGCTTCTTCTCCTGCGGGTGTTCATTGCAATCAGAAGGCACAGGAGAGGCCTCAAGGCCAGGCGTCGCCGCATGAGGTTTTGAATTACGGCGTTGGCCTCGCTACGATGCGCGCGCATGGCTGCGGCAGCAGGCAGGAGGAGGAGCGCGAGGGGGTGGGTGTAGCACCCCCTCGCTACGATGCGCGCGCATGGCTGCGGCAGCACGTCCATGGCAGACCCCCTGGAATGCCTTGGGGGAGCTCTCTGGGAGCGCTGGGGGAGCGCCTCGACCTTTCCCCAGGATGGAAGCACGTGGGAGCGTCTGGGAACGCGACAGGACACGCAGAGTGCACCGCGAGCGCGAGCCGTGAATTGCCCGTTGGGCTTGACCGTTGGCGTCGCCCCCGCTGAAGCGATTGCATTGTCGACGCAGCCGCCCTCGGCGCGAATTTCGGATGGCTGGAAGGGGGAGCGCGAGGGGGTGGGTGCGGCACCCCCTCGCTACGATGCGCGTGCATGGCTGCTGCAGCACCTCCATGGCAGACTTCTTGGAATACCTTGGGAGAGCTCTCTGGGAGCGCTGAGAGAGCGCCTCGAAGTTTCCCCAGGATGGAACCACGTGGGAGCGTCTGGAAGCGTGACAGGACACGCAGAGTGCACCGCGAGCGCGGGCCGTCGGTTGTCCATTGGGCAGGACCGTTGGCGTCGCCCCCGCTGAAGCGAGTGCATTGTCGACGCAGCCGCCATCGGCGCGAATGTCGCATGGCTGGAGAGGGAGCGCGAGGGGGTGGGTCTGGCACCCCCTCGCTACGATGCGCGCGCATGGCTGCGGCAGCACCTGCATTTCGGGGGAGCGCCGGGAAGCGCCGCCAGGGAGCGCTGCCGAGTGCTTGCGAATGCATGATGAAAGCGCTTGGGGGCGCCATGGGACCGCTTGGTCTGCTGAAGCGCGCTTCGGAACGCCGGGGAGCGCTTGGGACCACCTGTGGGAGCTTGGGAGCGCATGGGAACGCCTGCGAGCGCTTGGGAGCGTGCTGGGAGCGTGCCAGGAGCGCCTGGGAGCGCGCGGGAGCGCCTGGGAGTGCTTCGGAGCGCCCCGGAGCGTTCGGAGGCGCCAGGGAGCGCTTGGGAGCGCACAGGGAGCGCCTGAGCAGGCTGGGAGCGCCTGGGAGCGTGCAGGGAGCGCTTGGGAGTACCTGGGAGCGCTTGGGAGCGCCAGGGAGCGCCGGGGAGCGCCTGGGAGCTTGCCGGGAGCGCCTGAGAGCGCCTGGGAGCGCCATGCGCCTGGGTGCATTGGGAGCGCTTTGGAGCGTGCCGAAAGCACCGGGGAGCGCTTGGGAGCGCCTGGGAACGCTTGGAAGCGCTGGGGAGCGCTTGGGAACGCTTGGGAGCGCCTGGAAGCGCCTGGGAGCGCTTGGGAGCGCTTGGGAGCGCCTGGGAGCGCTGGGGAGCGCCTGGGAGCGCTTGGGAGCGCCTGGGAGCGCTTGGGAGCGCCTGGGACGTGCGCCAGCCGAAAGGACGCCGCATACTGTATTTTCATATGGTTTGCGGCCCCACGGACGGCCGAAAGAGCGCCGCATGCTGTATTTTCATAGGTTTGGAGCCCCAGGGGATGTAGGCGCGCGCAGCGAAGCCTTTGGCTGGGCCTAGGGTTAAGGGTTCTATTCATCTCTCAGAACTCACGAGGCATCCCCGCGGGGGAGCGCATCCTCCTCAGCGCTACGCGCTTCGTCGGTGCGGCGTGCGCGCATGGGCGGACTCGCTGATCGCTCGGCCAGGCGCCACGGGCTTCTGACGATGCACCGCCCGTGGCTTGCAGTTTAGGGTTTAGGGTTTAGGGTTTAGGGTTTAGGGTTTAGGGTTTCTCTTAGCGCAGCGGCCGACAGTCTGGGCAATGCTGCCCCCCCTTCGGCAAGCTTGATTGGGGGGGCGGTTAGCCGACCCGAGCAAACTTGGCGAAGGGGGCAGGAGGTGCAACATCTTCCCACCCCCGGCCGCATGGCCGGCAACCTCCCAAACTAAAGCCTTTTAGGGTTTAGGGCCGTTGGCCCCTAAATTCCCAAATGCGTTCCAAGCGCTCCCAGGCGCTCCCTAGCGCTCCCAGGCGCTCCCAGGCGCTCCCAAGCGCTCTCGGGCGCTCCCAGGCGCTCCCCGGCGCTCCCAGGCGCTCCCGGCGCGTTCCGAACGAAGCGCTCCCAAGCGCTCCCAGGCGCTCACTGGCAATCCCAAGCGCTCCCAGGCGCTCCCAGGCGCCCACAAGCGCTCCTAGGCGCTCCCAAGCGCTCCCAGGCGCTCCCGGCGCGTTCCCAAGCGCTCCCAAGCGCTCCCAGACGCTTCCAGGCGCTCCCTGGCGCTCCCAAGCGTTCCCAGGCGCCCCCTGCACGCTTCCAGGCGCTCCGAAGCGCTCCCAGGCGCTCCCAGGCGCTCCCAGACGCTCCCAGGCGCCCCCAGGCGCTCCCAGACGCTCCCAAGCGCTTCCAGGCGTTCCAAGGCGCTCCCAGGCGCTCCCAGGCGCTCCAGGCGTCACTCAGAAGAAAAGGTCTTTGGGTTTAGGGTGTTATATTCGTTGAGGATCAGGGGAAGGTTTATCGTTGAAGCGCGAATCCCCAAAAGAGGGGAAGGGCAGCAGCAAAAGCTGCCACAAACACTCGGGCTACATGCTCTAGCATCTCAGAGATGCCCTGTCTCTCGTAGACGGCGACGGTGATGCGCGGTGGGGTGGGCAGGAGCACAACGAGGTGCTTGGGAATTTAGGGTTTAGGGTTTAGGGTTTAGGGTTTAGGGCTTCTCTTAGCGCAGCGGCCGACAGTCCAGGCAATGCTGCCCCCCCTTCGGCAAGCTTGATTGGGGGGGCGGTTAGCCGACCCGAGCAAGCTTGGCGAAGGGGGCAGGAGGTGCAACATCTTCCCACCCCCGGCCGCATGGCCGGCAACCTCCCAAACTAAAGCCTTTTAGGGTTTAGGGCCGTTGGCCCCTAAATTCCCAAATGCGTTCCAAGCGCTCCCAGGCGCTCCCTGGCGCTCCCAGGCGCTCCCAAGCGCTCCCAGGCGCTCTCAGTCAAGCGCTCCCATGCGCTCCCCGGCGCTGCCAGGCGCTCCCGGCGCGTTCCGAAGCGCTCCCTGGCAATCCCAAGGCGCTCCCAGGCGCTCCCAGGCGCTCCCAGGCTCCCCAGGCGTTCCCGGCGCGTTCCCAAGCGCTCCCGGGCGCTCCCAGACGCATCCAAGCGCTCCCAAGCGCTCCCAGGCGCTCCCGGCACGTTCCCAGGCGCTCCCGGGCGCTCCCAGGCGCTCCCAGGCGCTCCCAGGCGCTCCCAGCGCTCCCCGGCGCTCCCAGGCGCTCCCAGGCGTTCCCAGGCGCTCCCAGGCGCTCCCAGGCGCTCCCAGGCGCTCCCAGGCGCTCCCAGGCGCTCCCAGGCGCTCCCAGGCGCCCCCAGGCGCCCCCGGGCGCTTCGAGGAAAAGGTCTTTGGGTTTAGGGTGTTATATTCGTTGAGGATCAGGGGAGGTTTATCATTGAAGCGCGAATCCCCAAAAGAGGGGGAGGGCAGCAGCAAAAGCTGCCAAGGCGAACCACTCGGGCTACATGCTCAAGCATCTCAGAGATGCCCTGTCTCTCGTAGACGGCGACGGTGATGCGCGGTGGGGTGGGCAGAAGCACAACGAGGTGCTTGGGAATTTAGGGTTTAGGGTTTAGGGTTTAGGGTTTAGGGTTTAGGGTTTAGGGTTTAGGGTTTAGGGTTTAGGGTTTAGGGTTTAGGGTTTCTGCGCAGAACCATCCTATCCCCCCCTCCTCAGGAGGTAGGGGGGGATGGATGGATGCGTTCTGTCCCACCCCATCCACCCAGAGTCATTGCTTTAGGGTTTAGGGATCTACCTCCCACGCTCCCCCCTATCAAGGGGGGAAGGAGTGCTGGCGTCAGCCTGAGTGAGTGATGTGCGTCCCAGAAACAGATATGTCAGCATTAGCGCGATTCGAGAGTCGTCCTTCGCGAAAGTTACGCGCGCGACCGCGACCCTTGCGGGTGCAGAGTCGCCCGCGTAGCCTTCCCCAGGGGCCGCCGCGTGGAGGCTGGACGTGGCCCCCTGGGTTTCCGCGCGGCAGTGGGCGCCGCGCCGCGCGCGGGGTCCGACGGGCTTTCTCGCTCGCGGACTCGGCGCGGCGCGGCGGCTACTCCCGCGCGGAAGCCCCCCTCGACTGCGAGCTTCCGCGTTCCTGGTGCAAGTCCGCGGAAGAGGGCACAACTGCGCCTTGCCGAGAGTTCGCGGGGGCGCCGTTGTTCGTGGGGTCGGCGGACGTCGGCTCTGCGACGCGCGTGAGCGCTGCGGGAGCGAGAGTGCGCGTGCGGTGGCGAGAGAAGCAGCACCAAAGGAAGCTCGAAAAAGACGCGCTTGAGAGAGCCCGCGGCCAAAGCAGCACCGAAAAGAGCTCGAAACAGACCGCTTTAGAGAGCCCGCGGCCAAAGCAGCACCTAAGGCAGCTCGAAACAGACGCGCTTGAGAGAGCCCGCGGCCGAAGCAGCACCAAAAAGCTCGAAACAGACGCGCTTGAGAGAGCACGCGGCCGAAGCAGCACCCAGGGGAGCTCGAAACAGATGCGCTTGAGAGAGCACGCGGCCGAAGCAGCACCCAGGGGAGCTCGAAACAGACGCGCTTGTGAGAGCCCGCGGCCAAAGGAGCATCCAAGGGAGCTCGAAACAGACGCGCTTGAGAGAGCCCGCGGCCGAAGCAGCACCCAGAGGGAGCTCGAAACAGACGCGCTTGTGAGAGCCCGCGGCCGAAACAGCACCCAAGGGAGCTCGAAACAACACCCTTGAGAGAGTCTGCGGCCAAAGGAGCACCAAGGGAGCTCGAAACAGACGCGCTTGAGAGAGCCCCCGGCCGCAGCAGCACCCAAGGGAGCTCGAAACAGACGCGCTTGAGAGAGCACGCGGCCGAAGCAGCACCCAGGGGAGCTCGAAAGAGACGCGCTTGTGAGAGCCCGCGGCGGAAACAGCACTCAAGGGAGCTCGAAACAGACACCCTTGAGAGAGTCCGCGGCCAAAGGAGCACCCAAGGGAGCTCGAAACAGACGCGCTTGAGAGAGCCCGCGGCCGAAGCAGCACCCAAGGGAGCTCGAAACAGACGGCTTGAGAGAGCCCGCGGCCGAAGCAGCACCCAAGGGAGCTCGAAACAGACACGCTTGAGAGAGCCCGCGGCCGAAACAGTATCCAAGGGAGCTCGAAACAGACACCCTTGAGAGAGTCCGCGGGCAAAGGAGCACCCAAGGGAGCTCGAAACAAACGCGCTTGAGAGAGCCCGCGGCCGAAGCAGCACCCAAGGAGCTCGAAACAGACACCCTTGAGAGAGTCTGCGGCCAAAGGAGCACCCAAGGGAGCTCGAAACAGACACGCTTGAGAGCGCCCGCGGCCGAAACAGCACCCAAGGGAGCTCGAAACAGACACCCTTGAGAGAGTCCGCGGCCAAAGCAGCACCCAAGGCAGCTCGAAAGAGACGCGCTTGAGAGAGCCCGCGGCCGAAGCAGCACCAAAAAGCTCGAAACAGACGCGCTTGAGAGAGCACGCGGCCGAAGCAGCACCCAAGGGAGCTCGAAACAGACACCCTTGAGAGAGTCCGCGGCCACAAGAGCATCCAAGGGAGCTCGAAACATACGCGCTTGAGAAAGCCCGCGGCCGAAGCAGCATCCATGGGAGCTCGAAACAGACACGCTTGAGAGAGCCCGCGGCCGAAACAGCACCCAAGGGAGCTCGAAACAGACACCCTTGAGAGAGTCTGCGGCCAAAGGAGCACCCAAGGGAGCTCGAAACAGACGCGCTTGAGAGAGCCCCCGGCCGCAGCAGCACCCAAGGGAGCTCGAAACAGACGCGCTTGAGAGAGCCCGCGGCCGAAGCAGCACCCAAGGGAGCTCGAAAGAGACGCGCTTGTGAGAGCCCGCGGCGGAAACAGCACTCAAGGGAGCTCGAAACAGACACCCTTGAGAGAGTCCGCGGCCAAAGGAGCACCCAAGGGAGCTCGAAACAGACGCGCTTGAGAGAGCCCGCGGCCGAAGCAGCACCCAAGGGAGCTCGAAACAGACGGCTTGAGAGAGCCCGCGGCCGAAGCAGCACCCAAGGGAGCTCGAAACAGACACGCTTGAGAGAGCCCGCGGCCGAAACAGTATCCAAGGGAGCTCGAAACAGACACCCTTGAGAGAGTCCGCGGGCAAAGGAGCACCCAAGGGAGCTCGAAACAAACGCGCTTGAGAGAGCCCGCGGCCGAAGCAGCACCCAAGGGAGCTCGAAACAGACGCCCTTGAGAGAGTCTGCGGCCGAAGCAGCACCCAAGGGAGCTCGAACTGGGCGCCGGCGGTAAACCGTCAACCTTTGTTACCGCCGGGGGACTCGTAGAGCTTCCTGACAACACATAATGTCAAAAAAAATTGCAGAGAACGAATAACTGGGAACCGGCGGTAAACCGTCAACCAGGTTAACGCCGGGACCCTCGTAGAGCTCTTTTCTCACACCGCGCTCCTCAGAACACAGAGAGTTAGCTTCTGGAGTGAGAAACGAAAAAATCGATAAATCACGTTTTTCTGTTTTATCGAACGTTGGTTCCTCCAAGTGTTTTGATAGAAATACTGCACCTACGGACCTAAAAATTTTACTGGCAGACGCGTCTTAGCCCACTACAGGTGCGAAAAATCTGCTTTCTCAAAAGGAATTGTCAAATATCTTTGAAATATTCGCAAAAGCACCCAAAAGTTATCACTTTGTCCTTTCTCGCTCGGTCGGCCAACTGGCGCCGGCGGTGAACCGTCAACCTGGTCACCGCCGGGAACCTCGTAGAGCTCCTAACACGCGTAAGAGTGCTCAGTATCAAAAGAGGGAGCTTCTGGAAGCATTTCTCGGAAAAGAGAAAACATGATTTTTTTCACGTCGACATATAGTTGGTTTCGCCAAGTGTTTTGATAGTAAAAGTGCATGTAGAGAGCTCATATTAAGACGCTGAGGCCCTCATAATCATCTACAGGTGCGAAAAATCTGCTTTCTCAAAATAAATTGGTAGCGTCCAAAACCCGACTGGGCGCCGGCGGTAAACCGTCAACCTTTCTTACCGCCGGGGGACTCGTAGAGCTTCCTGACAATATATAATGTGGAGAAGGATTTCAGAGAACGACTAGTTTTCCAGCCCATAGACCCCTCAAGATGACAGTTTTCCAATCGAGCTCGAGTATGAGACTGAGTTCAGATCTCTGAATGCGACAGGCGGACGCGTCTGATGTCTGCAGATCGATTCCTGTGATTACCAGCTCTGCAGCCACCAATACGGCCTGAGTTAAGTGCAGAAAACCGAGAGTACCTCTCAGGATGACTCGAATAATACAACAGTTTTGCGGATCTCGTTCGAGCAGCAGACCGAGTTCCGAGCTCTCGGTTCGGCGAACGGGCGCGCCTGATGTCTCGAATCGGTTTCTCTGACCAGCAGCACTGTAGCCCCCCCCCCCCAGCACGATTTAAGTACAGAACCGAGAGCACTTCTCAAGATGACTCGAACAATACCAATAGGTTCACGAACCTAGCTCGGGGAGCAGGCCGAGTTCAGAGCTCTTGATTCAACAGACGAACGCGCCTGATAATTCTCAATCGATTTCTGTGATTATCAGCTCTGTGCCTGCCCTACAGATCGAGTTAAGTACGAAAAACCGAGAGCGTCTACTACAATAATTCGAATAATACGAATAGGTTTGCGACCCTAGCTCGGCTAGCAGACCGAGTTCAGACCTCTGGATTCAACAGGCGAACGCGCCTGATCATTCTGAATGCATTAGCTGTGCTGACCAGCTCTGTAGTTGTCCTGAAGCTCGAGTTATCTTGAGAAAACCGACAGCGCGTATCAAGATGACTCGAAACGGCCGTTCCCGCCTGTGTGCTTTTTGGCCTTCAAAGTTACCCGATCGAGCTGAGATCAAGATGGCGAGCGGGAATAAGATCGAATATGATGAGAAAAAATACTAGAGCTCTAACGAATGGTCAAATTTTTAGAACAAAATTTTCAACCGACCAAAAGTCACCAAAAGGTCCGTCGAGATTTTTGTTGCCAACTAGCTCTCCAGCTCCCCGGAATTACTCTTAAGCTTCCAGCAATAACTTGCTAAGGGAAGCTCTACGAGTTAAGAGCGAAGAGGCCCTTTGGACATGGGGAATCTTGAGCTCTGTGAACCTCCCCAGCAGCGCTGCCGAAGCGCTGGCGGAAACGCTTCCACGCGTACCTGCACGCGTGCAGGCACGCGTGGAAGCTTGCCGGAAGCTCTCCCGGACCAGCTGCCGGATCACCGGAGCCGCTGCGGGGAACGTGGAGCGCCAGACAGGAGCTCCTGGCGGGCACCACCACCGTCCGGCTTCTAATCTTAAGCCCTTTAGCTCTCCAAGGAGCTCTCCGGGAACCTCCCCAGCAGCGCTGCCGAAGCGCTGGCGGAAACGCTTCCACGCGTACCTGCACGCGTGCAGGCACGCGTGGAAGCTTGCCGGAAGCTCTCCCGGACCAGCTGCCGGATCACCGGAGCCGCTGCGGGGAACGTGGAGCGCCAGACAGGAGCTCCTGGCGGGCACCACCACCGTCCGGCTTCTAATCTTAAACCCTTTAGCTCTCCAAGGAGCTCTCCGGGAATGGTCAAATATCTTTCAAACTTGTAAGCGTCCAAAACCCGGATAGCGAAGCCAAGCGCGGAACGTCGCACGGGAACCTCTGCCAGGCCGTCTGAAACGATGCGCGGGACGCTGGAAACCTCGCAGGAGACGCTTGCAGGGGCGCCGTTTACGATGCGTGGGGCCCTGCAAAGCGCGCAAGGAAGATCTGCCTAGGAGCCTGGAAGAACTGCCGAAGCTCTTCCGAAGCTCTGCCGAAGCGCTTCGCGCACCCTGGAGCCACGCGTATTGGGAAACGCTAGGAAGCCACGCTCCCGGACACGCTGCAAGTTCCGGCAGCTTGCTGGAAAGATCGTGGAGCGGCGGAGGTGGGCGTGTGCTCCTCACCACCCACCGCCGGCTTCTTATCTGAAACCCTCAGCTCTCCAAGGAGCTATCCGGGAAAAATCGCAAAACCACCCAAAAGTTACCACATTGTCCGTTCTGGTCGGGTCGACCAACTGGGCGCCGGCGGTAAACCGTCAACCTTTCTTACCGCCGGGGGACTCGTAGAGCTTCCTGACAATATATACTTTGGAAAAAACTCCAAAGAACTACTGTTTTTTTAAGCCCAAGCGATTTGGGAGCTCTCAAGATAACGCTATCAAAAAACAAACAGTTTCGCAACCCAGTTCGAGTATGAAACCGAGTTCAGACCTCTGAATGCGACAGGCGGGCGCGTCTGATGTCTGCGAATCCACTCATCTGATTCCCAGCCATGGAGCCACCCTACAGCCCGAGTTAAGTGCAGAAAATTCACAGTATCGACTCGAATAATATAATAGTTTTGCGAACCTAGTTCGAGCAGCAGACCGAGTTCCGAGCTCTGGAATCGACCGGAAAACGCGCCCGATGTGTAGAAAACGATATATGTGACCCGCAGCACTGTAGCCCTCCCCCAGCACGAGTTGGGTGCAGAAAATTCAGAGCACGTAAGATCATTCGCACAATACGAATAGTTTCGCGAACCTAGCTCGGGCAGCAGGCCGAGTTCAGAGCTCTTGCTTCAATAGACGAACGCGATTGATGATTTTCCATCGATCTCTGTCACAATGAGCCCTGTAGCTGCCCTAGAGCTCGAGTTAAGTACGAAAAACCGAGAGCGTCTATCAAGATGACGCGGATAATACGAATAGGTTTGCGGACCTAGCTCGGCTGCAGACCGAGTTCAGACCTCTCGATTCGACAGGCGAACGCGCATGATAATTCTGAACGCGATAGCTGTGCTTACCAGCACTGTAGCTGCCCTAGACCTCGAGTTAAGCAGAAAATACCGACCACGCGTATCAAGTTGACTCGAATATTACGAATAGTTTCGCGAACCTAGCTCGGGCAGCAGGCCGAGTTCAGAGCTCTCGATACAACAGAGAAACGCGCCCGATGATTTCCAATCGATTTATGTGACTATAGGCTCTGTAGCTGCCCTACAGCTCGAGTTAAGTACAGAAATCCGAGAGCGTTTGTCAAGATAACTCGAATAATACGAATAGATTTGCGGACCTAGACCGGCTAGCAGACCGAGTTTAGACCTATGGATTCGACAGGCGAACGCGCCTGATGATTCTGAGTGCGATAGGTGTGCTGACCAGCACTGTAGCTGCCCTAGAACTCGAGTTAAGCAGAAAATACCGACAACGGGTATCAAGTTGACCCGAATATTACGAATAGGTTTGCGGACCTAGCTCGGGTAGCAGACCGAGTTCAGACCTCTCGGTTCAACAGACGAACGCGCCTGATGATTCTGAGTGCGATAGGTGTGCTTATCAGCTCTGTAGCTGCCCTACAGCTCGAGTTAAGTACAAAATACCGACAACACGTATCAAGATGACTCGAAACGGCCGTTCCCGCCTGCCTGCTTTTTGGCCTTCAAAGTTACCCGATCGAGCTGAGATCAAGATGGCGAGCGGGAATAAGATCGAATATCATGGGAAAAAATACTAGAGCTCTAACGAATTGTCAAATTTCGAGAACAAAATTTTCAACCGACCAAAAGTCAGCAAAAGGTCCGTCGAGATTTTTCTTGCCAACTAGCTCTCCAGCTCCCCGGAATTACTCTTAAGCTTCCAGCAATAACTTGCTAAGGGAAGCTCTACGAGTTACTAGCTCCACCCTGCGCCGGAATTCCTCTAGCTCATCGACGCCGAAGAGCTCTACGAGGTACTAGCTCCACCCCGCGCCGGAATTCCTCTAGCTCATCGATGACGAAGAGCTCTACGAGGTATTTTTCAGCCCAACTCAAGTATCAGACCGAGTTCGGACCTCTGAATGCGACAGACAGACGCGTTTCATGTCTCCGAATCGATTCATGTGATTAACCGCCCTGCAGCCCCCCTGCAGCCCGAGTTAGGTGCAGAACGGCGACAGTAGCTGTCAAGATGACTGGAAGAATACGAACAGTTTCGTGAGTCTGGATCGCGCAGCAGACCGAGTTCAGAGCTCTGGATTCAACAGGCGAACGCGCCTGATTATTCTGAGTGTGATAGGTGTGCTCACCAGCACTGTAGCTGGCCTGCAGCTCGAGTTAAGTAGAAAATACCGACAACGCGTATCAAGTTGACTCGAATAATACGAATAGGTTTGCGGACCTAGCTCGGCTTGCAGACCGAGTTCAGACCTATGGATTCAACAGGCGAGCGCGCCAGATGATTCTGCATGCGATGGGTGTGCCCACCAGCACTGTAGCTGCCCTACAGCTCGAGTTAAGTTGAAAATACCGACAACGCGTTCAAGTTGACTCGAATAATACGAATAGGTTTGCGGACCTAGCTCGGCTAGCAGACCGAGTTCAGGCCTCTGGGTTCAACAGGCGAACGCGCCTGATCATTCTGCATGCATTAGCTGTGCTTACCAGCTCTGTAGCTGCCCTAGAGCTCGAGTTATGTTCGAAAAACCGACAGCGCGTATCAAGATGACTCGAAACGGCCGTTCCCGCCACCGTGCTTTTTGGCCTCCAAAGTTACCCGATCGAGCTGAGATCAAGATGGCGAGCGGGAATAAGATCGAATATCACGGGAAAAAATACTAGAGCTCTAACGAATGTTCAAATTTCGAGAACAAAATTTTCAACCGAGCAAAAGTTGTCAAAAGTTCCGTCGAGATTTTTCGAGCCAACTAGGGCGCCGGCGGTAAACCGTCAACCTTTGTTACCGCCGGGGGACTCGTAGAGCTTCCTGACAACATATACTGTCGGAAAAAATTGCAGAGAACGAATAGTTTTTCAGCCCAACTCGAGTATCAGACCGAGTTCAGACCTCTAAATGCGACAGATGGACGCGTCTGATGTCTCCGAATCGAGGCCTCTAAATACCCGCCCTGCAGCCTCCCTACAGCCCGAATTGAGTGCAGAACGCCGACAGTAGCTCTCAAGATGACTGGAAGAACGAACAGTTTCGTGATTCTGGATCGCGCAACAGACCGAGTTCAGAGCTCTGGATTCAACAGGCGAACGCGCCTGATGATTCTGAGTGGGGTAGCTGTGCTTACCAGCACTGTAGCTGCCCTACAGCTCGAGTTAAGTATAAAATACCGACAACGCGTATCAAGTTCACTCGAATAACACGAATAGGTTTGCGGACCTAGCTCAGCTAGCAGACCGAGTTCAGACCTATGGATTCGACAGGCGAATGCGTCTGATCATTCTGAATGCGATAGCAGTGCTTACCAGCACTGTAGCTGCCCTACAGCTCGAGTTAAGTAGAAAATACCGACAACGCGTATCGAGTTGACTCGAATAATACAAACAGGTTTGCGAACCTAGCTCGGCTGACAGACCGAGTTCAGACCTCTGGGTTCAACAGGCGAACGCGCCTGATCATTCTGCATGCGTTACCTGTGCTTACCAGCTCTGTAGCTGCCCTAGAGCTCGAGTTATCTTCAGAAAACCGTCAGCGCATATTAAGATGGCTCGAAACGGCCGATCCCGCCAGAGTGCTTTTTGGCCTTCAAAGTTACCCGATCGAGCTGAGATCAAGATGGCGAGCGGGAATAAGACCGAATATCACGGGAAAAAATACTAGAGCTCTAACGAATTGTCAAATTTCGAGAACAAATTTTCAACCGAGCAAAAGTCACCAAAAGTTCCGTCGAGATTTTTCTTGCCAACTAGCTCTCCAGCGCGCCGGAATTACTCTTAGCTTCCAGCTCTAACTAGCTAAGGGAAGCTCTACGAGTTACTAGCTCCACCCTGCGCCCGAATTCCTCTTAGCTCATCTCGTCGAAGAGCTCTACGAGGTGTTTCGAGAACCGAATTTTCAACCGAGCAAAAGTCATCAAAAGTTCCGTCGAGATTTTTCTTGCCAATACTGGGCGCCGGCGGTAAACCGTCAACCTTTCTTACCGCCGGGGGACTCGTAGAGCTTCCTGACAACATATACTGTCGGAAGAAATTATAGAGAACGAATAGTTTTTCAGCCCAACTCGAGTATCAGACCGAGTTCAGACCTCTGAATGCGACAGACGGACGCGTCTGATGTCTCCGAAACGATTCCTGTGATTACCCGCCCTGCAGCCTCCCTCCAGCCCGAGTTAAGTGCAGAACGCCGACAGTAGCTCTCAAAATGACTAGAAGAATACGAACGGTTTCGTGATTCTGGATCGTAAGAGACCGAGTTCAGAGCTCTGGATTGAACAGGCGAACGCGCCTGATAATTCTGAGTGCGGTAGGTGTGCTCATCAGCACTGTAGCTGCTCTACAGCTCGAGTTAAGTAGAAAATAACGACAACGCGTATCAAGTTGACTCGAATAATACGAATAGGTTTGCGAACCTAGCTCGACTAGTAGACCGAGTTCAGACCTATGGATTCAACAGACGGACGCGCCTGATCATTCTGAGTGCGATAGGAGTGCTTACAAGTCTCTAGCTGCCCTAAACCTCGAGTTGATAGAAAATACCGACAACGCGTATCAAGTTGACTCGAATAATACGAACAGGTTTGCGGACCTAGCTCGGCTGACAGACCGAGTTCAGGCCTCTGGATTCAACAGGCGAACGCGCCTGATCATTCTGCATGCATGAGCTGTGCTGACCAGCTCAGTAGTTGTCCTGAAGCTCGAGTTATCTTGAGAAAACCGACAGCGCGTATCAAGATGACTCGAAACGGCCGATCCCGCCACCGTGCTTTTCGATAGTAATATTCACCCGATCGAGCTGAGATCAAGATGGCGAGCGGCAATAAGATCGAATATCACGAGAAAAAATACTAGAGCTCTAACGAATGGTCAAATTTCGAGAACGAAATTTTCAACCGAGCAAAAGTTGTCAAAAGTTCCGTCGAGATTTTTCGGGCCAACTAGCTCTGGGACGCGCCGGAATTACTCTTAGCTTCCAGCTATAACTAGCTAAGGGAAGCTCTACGAGTTACTCTTAGCTTCCAGCTATAACTAGCTAAGGGAAGCTCTACGAGTTACAGACATGCTTGAGAGAGCCCGCGGCCGAAACAGCATTGAAGGGAGCTCGAAACAGACACCCTTGAGAGAGTCTGCGGCCAAAGGAGCACCCAAGGGACACAAACCAAGCCCACAGAAGAACGCAGACCGGCGCCACAGTCGCCCACCGAGCCAGCCCGAGCTCGGAGTTTCGCCCAAGTTCGGAGCCCGAGCCGGAATCAGAGCCCGAGCCGGCACCGCGCCGGAGCCCGGGGGAATGTGAATCCGGTATATCGGTAATTTTCTTTGGTTTAGCTCTCCCAGAGAGGTCTGCGCACGCTCTTGAGGACTGGGCGCCGGCGGTAAACCGTCAACCTTTGTTACCGCCGGGGGACTCGTAGAGCTTCCTGACAACACATAATGTAAAAAAAAATTGCAGAGAACGAATAATTTTTCAGCCCAACTCAAGTATCAGACCGAGTTCGGACCTCTGAATGCGACAGACAGACGCGTTTCATGTCTCCGAATCGATTCATGTGATTAACCGCCCTGCAGCCCCCCTGCAGCCCGAGTTAGGTGCAGAACGGCGACAGTAGCTGTCAAGATGACTGGAAGAATACGAACAGTTTCGTGAGTCTGGATCGCGCAGCAGACCGAGTTCAGAGCTCTGGATTCAACAGGCGAACGCGCCTGATTATTCTGAGTGTGATAGGTGTGCTCACCAGCACTGTAGCTGGCCTGCAGCTCGAGTTAAGTAGAAAATACCGACAACGCGTATCAAGTTGACTCGAATAATACGAATAGGTTTGCGGACCTAGCTCGGCTTGCAGACCGAGTTCAGACCTATGGATTCAACAGGCGAGCGCGCCAGATGATTCTGCATGCGATGGGTGTGCCCACCAGCACTGTAGCTGCCCTACAGCTCGAGTTAAGTTGAAAATAACGACAACGCGTTCAAGTTGACTCGAATAATACGAATAGGTTTGCGGACCTAGCTCGGCTAGCAGACCGAGTTCAGGCCTCTGGGTTCAACAGGCGAACGCGCCTGATCATTCTGCATGCATTAGCTGTGCTTACCAGCTCTGTAGCTGCCCTAGAGCTCGAGTTATGTTCGAAAAACCGACAGCGCGTATCAAGATGACTCGAAACGGCCGTTCCCGCCACCGAGCTTTTTGGCCTTCAAAGTTACCCGATCGAGCTGAGATCAAGATGGCGAGCGGGAATAAGATCGAATATCACGGGAAAAAATACTAGAGCTCTAACGAATGGTCAAATTTCGAGAACAAATTTTCAACCGAGCAAAAGTTGTCAAAAGTTCCGTCGAGATTTTTCGAGCCAACTAGCTGTGGGGCGCGCCGGAATTAATCTTAGCTTCCAGCTATAACTAGCTAAGGGAAGCTCTACGAGTTATATGTTTTGTTCACTACCCTGGGAACGATCCTCTGGGGGCTCCTTCACGCCAAGAGCTCTGGAGGGGAGCTCTGGGGGAGAGCTCTGGGGGGGAGCTCTGGAGGGAGAGCTCTGGGGGAGAGCTCCGGGGGAGAGCTCTGGGGGAGAGCTCTGGGGGAGAGCTCTGGGGGAGAGCTCTGGGGGAGAGCTCTGGGGGAGAGCTCTGGGGGAGAGCTCTGGGGGAGAGCTCTGGGAGAAAGCTCTGGGGGAGAGCTCTGGGGGAGAGCTCTGGGAGAGAGCTCTGGGGGAGAGCTCTTGGGGAGAGCTCTGGGGGAGAGCTCTGGGGGAGAGCTCCGGGGGAGAGCTCTGGGGGAGAGCTCTGGGGGAGAGCTCTGGGGGAGAGCTCTGGGAGGGAGCTCTGGGGGAGAGCTCTGGGGGAGAGCTCTGGGGGAGAGCTCTGGGGGAGAGCTCTGGGGGAGAGCTCTGGGGGGAAGCCCTGGAGGGGAGCTCTGGGGGAGAGCTCTGGGGGGGAGCTCTGGGGAGAGCTCTGGGGGAGAGATCTGGGGGAGAGCTCTGGGGGAGAGCTCTGGGGGAGAAGTTGAGCGGTATCCGCGAGCATCCGGCCGAGGGTTAGGGGTTATCATTGTGCAAGCGAAGCACCGCCTCGGGCCGGCAGGCCTATGGTCGCGGTGAGCTCGACTTGCAGCTCGCTCTCACTAGCAGATCCTTACAGGCGTGGCGGTGCGCGCCCCCAGGTCCGCGCCTGCAGTTTAGGGTTTAGGGTTTAGGGTTTAGGGTTTAGGGTTTAGGGTTTAGGGTTTAGGGTTTAGGGTTTAGGGTTTAGGGTTTAGGGTTTAGGGTTTAGGGCCTGCATGGGCGCATGCGCGCGCTGGCTGCGATCCCCCCCACATCAAGGTTGTTGGGGGGATCGCTGCCCAAGCCGCGCGCGCTATGAACTTGCACTCCCGCCCCAGACCACCCACAGTAAAGCCCTTTAGGGTTTAGGGTTTCTCCCCCCAACCCCCCTATCAAGGGGGGCTTTCGTGTTGGCGCGCGCAGGCGATCGCCGACGCGGCCGTGGCATTGCGCATCCACGTGAGCACGCGCGCAGGGCTGCCCCTGGCGCAGCATGTCCGTGCGTTGCCGCCTTTGCCTTCGGCACTGGGTTGTGACACTGGGGTGCGAATGCTGGGAAGCGCGCGTGCGGTCGCGGCCGTGGCAATGCGCGCCCATGCGGGCACGCGCGCAGGGTGCATGGCGCTGGCGCGTCAGCTCGCCTCGTCGATGAGGCAGCTGTTGCGCCTTCGGCAGGGGGCTTCGCCGCTGGGCTGCCGCTGGCGCAGCAGATCCACAGGGGTCCGCATTTGCCTTCGGCGTTGGAAAGCAGCACTGCGAGGGCGCTGGCGCGGCAATCCCATGGGCCCCCGTGGGCCTCGAGCGAGTAGCCGCGCCGTCGGGCTCCTCGCTGACGGGGACGCGCACGGCAGTTGTATTCGCCCGCGGCTTTGGGTTTTGCTTTGAGGTCGCCCCCGCTGAGGCGATTGCAATCATCCGCAGACGCTGTCGACGCGAGCTTCGGAAGGCGGGAGGAGGAGCGCGAGGTGGTGGGTCTGGCACCCCCTCGCTACGATGCGCGCGCATGGCTGCGGCAGCACGTCCATGGCAGACCCCCTGGGATGCCTTGGGGGAGCTCTCTGGCAGCGCTGGGGGAGCGCCTCGACCTTTCCCCAGGATGGAAGCACGTGGGAGCGTCTGGGAGCGTGACAGGACACGCAGAGTGCACCGCGAGTGCGAGCCGTGAATTGTCCGTTGGGTTCGACCGTTGGCGTCGCCCCCGCTGAAGCGATTGCAGCGTCGACGCAGCCGCCTTCGGCGCGAATTTCGCATGGCTGGAGGGGGAGCGCGAGGGGGTGGGTCTGGCACCCCCTCGCTACGATGCGCGCGCAGGGCTGCGGCAGCACCTGCATGGCGGGGGAGCGCCGGGAAGCGCCGCCAGGGAGCGCTGCCGAGCGCTTGCGAATGCATGCAAACGCTTGGGAGCGCCATGGGACCGCTCGGACTGCTGAAAACTGCTTGGGAGCGCCAGGGAACGCTTGGGAGCACCTGTGGGAGCTTGGGAGCGCCTGGGAGCAGTGGGAGCGTGCTGGGAGCGTGCTGGGAGCGTGCCGGGCGACCTGGGAGCGTGCCGGAGCGCCTCGGAGTCCTTGGGAGCGCCCCGGAGCGCTCGGAGGCGCCAGAGAGCGCTTGGGAGCGCGCAGGGAGCGCCTGAGCATGCTCGAGCGCCTGGGAGCGTGCCGGGAGCGCTTGGGAGTACCTGGGAGCGCTTGGTGGCCCTGGGGAGCGCTTGGGAGCGCTTGGGAGCATGCTGGGAGCGCGAGGATGCGCCTGGGAGCGTGCCGGGAGCGCCTGGGAACGCCTGGGAGCGCCTAGGAGCGCCTGGGAGCGCCTGGGAGCGCCTCGGAGCGCCTGGGAGCGCTTGGGAGAACCCGGGAGCGCCTGGGAACGCCCGGGAACGCCCTGGGAGCGCCCAGGAGCGCCTGGGAGCGTCTGGGAACGCTTGGGAGCGCCTGGGAGCGCCTGGGAGCGCCTGGGAGCGCTTGGGAGCGCCTGGGAGCGCTTGGGAACACCTCGGAGCGCTTGGGAGCGCCTGGGAGCGCTTGGGAGCGCCTGGGACGTGCGACAGCCGAAAGGACGCCAAACGCTTTATTTTCATATGGTTTGCGGCCCCATGGACGGCCGAAAGGCCGCTGCATGCTGTATTTTCATAGGTTTGGAGCCCCAGGGGATGGCACCAATCGTGGCGAACCCTACGGCTGCACTTTGGGTTTAGGGTTCTTTCTCTTCTCAGATGCACACCCACGGGGATGCATACCCGCGGGATGCGAATCCTCCTCAGCGGCTATCGCCGCTTCGTCGGTGCGGCGCGCGCGCATGGGCGGACTCGCTGATCGCTCGGCCAGGCGCCACGGGCTTCTGACGATGCACAGCCCGTGGCTTGCAGTTTAGGGTTTGGGTTTAGGGTTTAGGGTTTAGGGTTTCTGCGCAGAACCATCCCATCCCCCCCTCCTCAGGAGGTAGGGGGGGGGATGGATGGATGCGTTCTGTCCCACCCCATCCACCCAGAGTCATTGCTTTTAGGGTTTAGGGATCTACCCCCCACGCTCCCCCCTATCAAGGGGGGAAGGAGTGATGGCGTCAGCCTAAGTGAGTGATGTGCGTCCCAGAAACACGCGTGAACCGTAACAAGCGGGTCGGGTCGGGTCGAGCGCACTCGAGGGTTCGCCCGACCTCAACGTGCTTTGCATAGGATTGTGGTGGTTTACATAGCGGGACGTAAAGATCCCCATGGCAGGCTCGATGAAGGGGCGCGCCTGAGAGTGCGACCATGAGGGAAGTGGTTTGTTGGCATTGCTCACACGTGCCACCCGATGGGCCACCAAACAAGAGGCTCCGGCTCAGGCTCCGAAGGAATGTACATTGAAATGATAGTCATGGCGCGGTCCACGGCCTGTCCGAGTCCCGCGGCGTCCAGCGCGCGCGTCAGGCCCAAATAATCAAGGTGGTCCATCTGCGATTGCTGCGTCAGCAGCGCTCATAAGCAGAAGGGCACTGGTCGAAGCAAGGCCGTCAAAGGCACCATCTCGCGATTGTAAGCGCGGTAGCGCCTCTTGCCGTCGTCGCCCATTTCCATTGTGAAACTATGCATCTTGCCCCAATCTACAGCCAGATCGAAGCGCGAGGGCCGTGGAGCACCCAGGGTCATGCTAGGCACTGTTAATCGAGGCAGGCCGCCACGGATACCCTGAGTGGTTTGAGCCGATGGCTACGGACGATATGAGTGCGGTCCCGTTCGAGATACGTGCTCGCACCAGGAAATGATACCCTGTGGCTTCTGCAGAGTGACATGTCCCGTGGAATCAGAAAGCCGAGGGGGCGCTGATGCATCGTTGTGAGATCAGCGTGCGCTGCGCACGTGACAAGAGTAAAAACGCCTCTGTCTTCCACAGGGTTCCGCTGAACCTTTTCCTGGCTGCCGCCGAGCCCTAGAGAGACCTTAGTTTAAATTCAAACCCGAACATCCGAAACGCAAGCCCGAAACCCGAAGCCCGAAACCTGAAAACCGAAGCCCGAAACCCTAAAGCCTATGCCCGACGCCGAAGCCCGAAGCTCGAAATCCGAAGCCCGAAACTCTAAGCCAGAAGCCCGAAGCCCGAAACTTTAATCCGCAAACCGCAAACCCGAAGTCAAGCCCGAAGCCCTAAGCGCTAAGCGGTGAACCCAAAACCCGAAGCCCAAAACTCCAATCTCGAACCCCGAAAGTCGAAGCCCGAAACCCTAAACCCGAAACCCCCGAAACCCTAAGCCGGTGCACGGCTTGATGCGCAGTCGCGCGGCATACTGCATTTGCACAAGGGAAGAGACAGCACGCAGCACCGGGCAGCATGCTTTCATGCAAGAGATCGTGGGGCATGTACACAGCGGGGACGTCCTGCGCATCTTCACAAGAGTGAATGGCTGGCCCGCGGCCGATGCATCGCCGCAGCGTCGGTCACCAGTTGCGTTGCGTTGGGGTCTACTAGGGAGTTCCGCATCGCCGTTGCATCGCGCGACCCCCGCAGTGCTGGCCACGCATATGCTTGTGTCTGTCGTGCATGGCAGACGTACGAGCAGTCGTCAGAGCGCCGATGCACCGCCGAAGCGCCGGGGTCGGCTTCGCTGATGACAATGTGTGTCTCCCAGAGTACTGCCACGCATCGCCGACGCATCGGACTGTGTCACTAGCACAGGTGCATGTAGCCGTCGGTTGTTTTCGAATCGAGGCAGAGCTGCCTCCAGTTCTGTTTCGTCCTGGGCCCGAGTCGCGCGGAGGGCGAGCGTCACGTGCTTTGCGATCTCTCTTTCGCCTGCAGGGCGTTGAGTTTGAGGGAGTCCTCTCTGCGCGTGCGCTCCGCCTCCTCGGTAGCCGCGGCCACGGGGTCGGATATCGCGCCCGGATCGTCCGCCATGTCAAGTTCGCCCGTCCAGAACTGTTCGATCAGGGTGCTGTGTCCAGCCAGCAGCGCCACAGTGTCCTCGATGTGGTCCTCCGTGTGGGCCTCATCCTTCATCTCCTTGCGTATACGGTCTGAGGAGTTCCAGAAGTTGTGCAGGTGGGGCGGCACGCGGCTTTGGTCCGCGCAGAGCTTCAGCGCTCAGGCCTGTCCACGCAGGCGCGGCGGCACCCTTGCCGTCACCTCTGGCACATCGAGGTCCTCCAGTTTGCGGAAGGGCACATGCTGTAGGACCCACTGGCGGAAGAACTTATCGTTGTGGCGCCAGACAGTGTCCACCGCCACGAGTTGCTCACCGCGCATGGTATACTCGTTCGCGAACTCCGTCTCCGTCAGGTGCATCTGTTCCTCTGGGCGCTCCTTCCACAGCTTCTTCAACCAACCGGCGATGGCGCCCTTGTGGGTAGTCTTCCGGGGAGACTCCAGGAAGCTCATGTCATCGTGGCGCCACTTGCTTTTCATGTACGCCTTCAGCTCCGACGTGATCTCGGACCCGTCGGGCGCCACCAGGTGTCGCAGTCCGCGGCTCTGCGCCCCCACTCCCCACTGGCGGAAGTTCGCTGCCTCCAGTTGCAGGACCATCTCTGGCTCGAAGGGATGGTACTCTTTCAGCACGCGCCAAGCGATGGAATTTGCGGCCGCCTTATCGTTCATCCACTCGTCGTAGTTCGCATCGCTGAATTTGGACAAGGATTTCGTGACGTACTTGAGGAGGAGTGCGTCGCCAGCCGACATCTTCCGTCCTGGTGGCACTTCAGCGCGTCCATAATGTCGGGGAAATATGCGCGGCGGCCGGCCTCGGAGTCGCCCCGAGTGTGGTGCAGGTGCAGGCGCGACGCGTTGGCGTCGTAGGTGGAAGGCCCGTCATGAATCTCCCACATGCTGTCCTCGTCCCGGCTGTCCTGGGAGCCCTTAACGTATGCGGCCTGAGTCTCGTCTGCGGGGAGCGTCGCGCTGAGAGACTTCTCCAGCTCGATGTCCGCCACGTCTTCCAGCCAGAGCAAGCAGTGGAGGTGTGGGCGACCGCTCCCGTGGTACATCTGAGTGGCCTGCTTCCGGGAACCATCCTGGAATTCCAAGCGCGTGAAGAAATTCACCACCGCGGTCTTCTTCTCATCGCCTGTCTTGCAGCTGAGGATGTGCTTTTTCCAGCAGCGGTCGTCGCGCTTGTTTTGCTGGTTCGCGCCCGTCAGAAGTCCAGAGACGAGTTGGGTGCACAGGTGAGATTAGTGCAGGAACTCCATCGGTGCCAGGCGAAGGCGTGCACGCAGGAGCTTCTTCATGTCGTCGAGGAGGAACTCGTGGTAGGGCGCAGACATCTCCCACGGCGACATTGTAAAGAACTAGGGTTTAGGTGGGATTCAGGGTTTAAGTATTTAGGGCTCCCAGGAACCCTTCCGGGCTTATTCCGGCACCCCAGGGCGGCGTTCGAGCCGGACGCCCAGGCCGGCGGTCCGGGCCGGCGCTCGGAGCGATTCCGGCTCCGGCCGGCGCCGTAAAATTGAATTCCGAGGCGGCGCCGAAAAAAAACCACTCCAAGACGCATTTTCCTTTCGAAAATATTGATTTCCTGCTCCCGGCGCCCGGGAACCCTTCCGAGCCGATTCCGGCACCCGACCGGCGCTCGAGCCGGACGCCCGGGCCGGCGCCCGGGCCAGCGCCCGGGCCGGTTCCGGCGCCGGCCGGCGCCAGAAAATTGAATTCCGAGGCGGTGCCGAAAAAAGACCACTCCAAGACACATTTTTCTTTCAAAAATATTGATTTTCTCCTCCCGGCGCCCAGGAACCCTTCCGGGCGGATTCCGGCACCCGACCGGCGCTCGAGCCGGACGCCCAAGTCGGCGCCCGGGCCGGCGCCCGGGCCGGTTTCGGCGCCGGCCGGCGCCGGAAAATTGAATTCCGAGGCGGTGCCGAAAAAAGGCCACTCCAAGACACATTTTTCTTTCAAAAATATTGATTTTCTGCTCCCGGCGCCCGGGAACCCTTCCGGGCCGATTCCGGCCCTTGAGCCGGCGCTCGAGCCGGACGCCCGGGTCGGCGCCCGGGCCGGCGCCCCGGCCGGTTCCGGCGCCGGCCGGCACCGCAAAATTGAATTCCGAGGCGGTGCTGAAAAAAGGCCACTCCAAGACACATTTTTCTTTCAAAAATATTGATTTTCTGCTCCCGGCGCCCAGGAACCCTTCCGGGCAGATTCCGGCACTTGGCCAGCGCTCGAGCCGGACGCTTAGGCCGGCGCCCGAGCCGGTTTCGGCGCCGGCCGGCGCCGGAAAATTGAATTCCAAGGCAGTGCCGAAAAAAGCCCACTCCAAGAAACATTTTTCTTTCGAAAATATTGATTTTCTGCTCCCGGCGCCCGGGACCCTTCCGAGCCGATTCCGGCACCCGACCGGCGCTCGAGCCGGACGCCCGGGCCGGCGCCCGGGCCAGCGCCCGGGCCGGTTCCGGCGCCGGCCGGCGCCAGAAAATTCAATTCCGAGGCGGTGCCGAAAAAAGGCCACTCCAAGACACATTTTTCTTTCAAAAATATTGATTTTCTGCTCCCGGCGCCCAGGAACGGGCAGATTCCGGCACTCGAGCCGGCGCTCGAGCCGGACGCCCAAGTCGGAGCCCGGGCCGGCGCCCGGTTTCGGCGCCGGCCGGCGCCGGAAAATTGAATTCCGAGGCGGTGCCGAAAAAAGGCCACTCCAAGACACATTTTTCTTTCAAAAATATTGATTTTCTGCTCCCAGCGCCCAGGAACCCTTCCGGGCCGATTCCGGCATCCGAGCCGGCGCTCGAGCGGCCCGGGATCTCAGAGCATCCGGCCGAGGGTTAAGGGTTATCTTTGTCTGAGCAGAGCACCGCCTAGGGCCGGCAGGCCTATGGTAGCAGTGAGCTCGACGTGCAGCTCGCTCTCACTAGCAGATCCTTACAGGCGTGGCGGTGCGCGCCCCCAGGTCCGCGCCTGCAGTTTAGGGTTTAGGGTTTAGGGTTTAGGGTTTAGGGTTTCTGCGCAGAACCATCCTATCCCCCCCTCCTCAGGAGGTAGGGGGGGATGGATGGATGCGTTCTGTCCCACCCCATCCACCCAGAGTCATTGCTTTTAGGGTTTAGGGATCTACCTCCCACGCTCCCCCCTATCAAGGGGGGAAGGAGTGCTGGCGTCAGCCTGAGTGAGTGATGTGCGTCCCAGAAACAGATATGTCAGCATTAGCGCGATTCGAGAGTCGTCCTTCGCGAAAGTTACGCGCGCGACCGCGACCCTGGCGGGTGCAGAGTCGCCCGCGTAGCCTTCCCCAGGGGCCGCCGCGTGGAAACTGGACGTGGCCCCCTGGGTTTCCGCGCGGCAGTGGGCGCCGCGCCGCGCGCGGGGTCCGACGGGCTTTCTCGCTCGCGGACTCGGCGCGGCGCGGCGGCTACTCCCGCGCGGAAGCCCCCCTCGACTGCGAGCTTCCGCGTTCCTGGTGCAAGTCCGCGGAAGAGGGCACAACTGCGCCTTGCCGAGAGTTCGCGGGGGCGCCGTTGTTCGTGGGGTCGGCGGACGTCGGCTCTGCGACGCGCGTGAGCGCTGCGGGAGCGAGAGTGCGCGTGCGGTGGCGAGAGAAGCAGCACCAAAGAAGCTCGAAAAAGACGCGCTTGAGAGAGCCCGCGGCCAAAGCAGCACCGAAAAGAGCTCGAAACAGACTGCTTTAGAGAGCCCGCGGCCAAAGCAGCACCTAAGGCAGCTCGAAACAGACGCGCTTGAGAGAGCCCGCGGCCGAAGCAGCACCAAAAAGCTCGAAACAGACGCGCTTGAGAGAGCACGCGGCCGAAGCAGCACCCAGGGGAGCTCGAAACAGATGCGCTTGAGAGAGCACGCGGCCGAAGCAGCACCCAGGGGAGCTCGAAACAGACGCGCTTGTGAGAGCCCGCGGCCAAAGGAGCATCCAAGGGAGCTCGAAACAGACGCGCTTGAGAGAGCCCGCGGCCGAAGCAGCACCCAGAGGGAGCTCGAAACAGACGCGCCTGTGAGAGCCCGCGGCCAAAACAGCACCCAAGGGAGCTCGAAACAACACCCTTGAGAGAGTCTGCGGCCAAAGGAGCACCCAAGGGAGCTCGAAACAGACGCGCTTGAGAGAGCCCCCGGCCGCAGCAGCACCCAAGGGAGCTCGAAACAGACACGCTTGAGAGAGCACGCGGCCGAAGCAGCACCAGGGGAGCTCGAAAGAGACGCGCTTGTGAGAGCCCGCGGCGGAAACAGCACTCAAGGGAGCTCGAAACAGACACCCTTGAGAGAGTCCGCGGCCAAAGGAGCACCCAAGGGAGCTCGAAACAGACGCGCTTGAGAGAGCCCGCGGCCGAAGCAGCACCCAAGGGAGCTCGAAACAGACGGCTTGAGAGAGCCCGCGGCCGAAGCAGCACCCAAGGGAGCTCGAAACAGACACGCTTGAGAGAGCCCGCGGCCGAAACAGTATCCAAGGGAGCTCGAAACAGACACCCTGAGAGAGTCCGCGGGCAAAGGAGCACCCAAGGGAGCTCGAAACAAACGCGCTTGAGAGAGCCCGCGGCCGAAGCAGCACCCAAGGGAGCTCGAAACAGACACCCTTGAGAGAGTCAGCGGCCAAAGGAGCACCCAAGGGAGCTCGAAACAGACACGCTTGAGAGAGCCCGCGGCCGAAACAGCACCCAAGGGAGCTCGAAACAGACACCCTTGAGAGAGTCCGCGGCCAAAGCAGCACCCAAGGCAGCTCGAAAGAGACGAGAGCCCGCGGCCGAAGCAGCACCAAAAAGCTCGAAACAGACGCGCTTGAGAGAGCACGCGGCCGAAGCAGCAAAGGGAGCTCGAAACAGACACCCTTGAGAGAGTCCGCGGCCACAAGAGCATCCAAGGGAGCTCGAAACAGACACCCTTGAGAGAGTCTGCGGCCAAAGGAGCACCCAAGGGAGCTCGAAACAGACGCGCTTGAGAAAGCCCCCGGCCGCAGCAGCACCCAAGCGAGCTCGAAACAGACGCGCTTGAGAGAGGCCGCGGCCGAAGCAGCACCAGGGGAACTCGAAACAGACGCGCTGGTGAGAGCCCGCGGCCGAAACAGCACTCAAGGGAGCTCGAAACAGACACCCTTGAGAGAGTCCGCGGCCAAAGGAGCAGCCAAGGGAGCTCGAGACAGACGCGCTTGAGAGAGCCCGCGGCCGAAGCAGCACCCAAGGGAGCTCGAAACATACGGCTTGAGAGAGCCCGCGGCCGAAGCAGCACCCAGGGGAGCTCGAAACAGACACGCTTGAGAGAGCCCGCGGCCGAAACAGCACCCAAGGGAGCTCGAAACAGACACCCTTGAGAGAGCCCGCGGCCAAAGGAGCACCCAAGAGAGCTCGAAACAGACGCGCTTGAGAGAGCCCGCGGCCGAAGCAGCACCCAAGGGAGCTCGAAACAGACGGCTTGAGAGAGCCCGCGGCCGAAGCAGCACCCAAGGGAGCTCGAAACAGACACGCTTGAGAGAACCCGCGGCCGAAAGAGCATTCAAGGGAGCTCGAAACTGGGCGCCGGCGGTAAACCGTCAACCTTTCTTACCGCCGGGAGACTCGTAGAGCTTCCTGACAATATATACTGTGGGAAAAAACTCGAAAGAACGACTATTTTTTAAGCCCAAGCGATTTCAGACCTCTCAAGATGACGCTAACAAAAAACGAACAGTTTTGCAACCCAGTTCGAGTATCAAACCGAGTTGAGACCTCTGAATGCGGCGGGCGCGTCTGATGTCTGCGAATCCACTCATGTGATTCCCAGCACTGAAGCCCCCCTACAGCCCGAGTTAAGTGCAGAAAACCGACAGTATCGATTCAAATAATATAATAGTTTTGCGAACCTAGTTCGAGCAGCAGACCGAGTTCCGAGCTCTGGAATCGACCGAAAGACGCGCCTGATGTGTGCAAATCGATATATGTGACCTGAAGCACTGTAGCCCTTCCCCAGCACGAGTTGAGTGCAGAAAATTGAGAG
Source organism: Prorocentrum cordatum (assembly GCA_963575745.1). NCBI lineage: Eukaryota > Dinophyceae > Prorocentrales > Prorocentraceae > Prorocentrum > Prorocentrum cordatum. The sequence continues at coordinate 52,165 of CAUYUJ010006479.1, forward strand.
CATGACACAAGATCATTCGGACAATACAAACAGTTTCGCGAACCTAGCTCGGGCAGCAGGCCGAGTTCAGAGCTCTCGGTACGATAGACGAACGCGACTGATAATTCCCCAGCGATGTCTGTCACAATGAGCCCTGTAGCTGCCCTACAGCTCGTGTTAAGTACAGAAAACCGAGAGCGTCTATCAAGATCACTCCAATAATACTGATAGGTTTGCGGACCTAGCTCGGCTAGCAGGCCGAGTTCAGACCTCTGGATTCAACAGACGAACGCGCGTGATGATTCTGAGTGCGATAGCTGCGCTTACAAGCACTGTAGCTGCCCCAAAGCTCGAGTTAAGTACAGAAAACCGAGAGTGTCTATCAAGATGACTCGAATAATACAAATAGGTTTGCGAACCTAGCTCGGCTGGCAGACCGAGTTCAGACCTCTGGATTCAACAGGCGTACGCGCCTGATGATTCTGAGTGCGATAGCTGTGCTCACCAGCTCTGTAGCTGCCCTACAGCTCGAGTTAAGTACAAAATACCGATAGCGCGTATCAAGATGACTCGAACCGGCCGTTCCCGCCGGGACGCTTTTTGGCCTTCAAAGTTACCCGATCGAGCTGAGATCAAGATGGCGAGCGGGAATAAGATCGAATATCATGAGAAAAAATACTAGAGCTCTAACGAATGGTCAAATTTCGAGAACGAAATTTTCAACCGAGCAAAAGTCAGCAAAAGGTCAGTCGAGCTTTTTCTTGCCAACTAGCTCTCCAGCGCGCCGGAATTACTCTTAGCTTCCAGCTATAACTAGCTAAGGGAAGCTCTACGAGTTACAGACACCCTTGAGAGAGTCTGCGGCCAAAGGAGCACCCAAGGGACACAAACCAAGCCCACAGGAGAACGCAGACCGGCGCCACAGTCGCCCACCGAGCCAGCCCGAGCTCGGAGTTTCGCCAAAGTTCGGAGCCCGAGCCGGAATCAGAGCCCGAGCCGGCACCGCGCCGGAGCCCGGGGGAATGTGAATCCGGTATATCGGTAATTTTCCTTGGTTTAGCTCTCCCAGAGAGGTCTGCGCACGCTCTTGAGGATATGTTTTGTTCACTACCCTGGGAACGATCCTCTGGGAGCTCCTTCACGCCAAGAGCTCTGAGGGGAGCTCTGGGGGGGAGCTCTGGGGGAGAGCTCTGGAGGG
>CAUYUJ010006480.1:2500-107500 GCA_963575745.1 Prorocentrum cordatum
ATGCACCCTGCCCAAGAAGTAAGGCCGCGCGTCGGAACAAAATGGTGCGGCGACATATCTTAATAGTACTATTTGGGTTCTTGGCGGCTTTACGTTATCAGCGCTCATTGGTACTTCTGGGTCCCCACCCCCACCGGCCGGAGGCACAAACGTTGCGGGCGAGAAGACGATGGGCGCCATCACGGTTTTTCACGTTATGGACGGCAACTTCGTGGACTTCGTTTTCGTGGGTTGCCGCTTCATGGTGTTCATGCTCATGGGCGGCAGCTTCGTCGTGTGCAAGCCCGGTGGCGGAAGCTTCGCGGTCATCACACGCGTGGGCGGCAGCATCGCGGTGTTCACGCTCGTGGGTAGCAGCTTCGTCACGTTCACAGTCGTAAGCGGCAGATTCGTGGTATTCACGCTCGTGGGCGGCAGTATCATGGTTTTCAAACTCGTGGGCGGCAGCTTCGTGTTGATCACGCTCGTGAGCGGCAGCTCTGTGGCGCAAGCGCTCGTGAGCGACGGTTTCGTGGTGATCGCGCTCGGGGGCATCAGCTTCGTGGTCTTCAAGCCCGTGAACGGCAACTTCGTTGCGTTCCCGCTCGTGCGGCAGCTTCAGGGTGTTCGCGCTCGTGGGCGGCAGTTTCGGGGAGTTCACGCTCGTGGACTGCTGCTTCGTGGTGCTCACGCTCATGGGCGTCAGCTTCGTGGTGTTCACGCTCGTGGGCAGCAGCATCGTGGTGTTCACGCTCGTGGGCGGCAGTTTCGTTGCGTTCACGCCCGAGGGCGAGAACTTCTTGGTGTTGACGCTCGTGGGCGGCAGCTTCGCGGCCTTCAAGCTCGTGGGCTGCAACTTCGTAATGTTCACGGTTGTGCCCGCGCTCGTGGACAGCAGCTTCGTGGCGTCCACGCTCTTAGGCGGTATTCCGTGGTGTTCACGCTCGTGGGCGGCAGCGTCGTGGTGTACAAGCTCGTGGATGCGAGCTTCGTGGTGTTGGCGCTTGTGGTTCCTCCTTTCCTGGATGATGACGTTCTTTGGGCCATCATTATAATGATAACCGTCCCCGACACGTCGTGCTCGTTTCTCCTCGGGCCCGCAGTGCCTGGGACAGGTCGCTACAGTCTCCCTCGCAGGTGCTGCGGCACGCGGCGGGGTGCAGCAACACTCGCCGCAGTGTGCTGCGAGGACCAAGCTGGTGCTGCACGCCAGTGTAGTCGGCACCCCGCCTGTGCCCACGTAGACGTTGATGATTGATTGTCTTTCGACAACCATGCGATTATACATCATCTTCTTCTTCATCTTCATCATCATCCTCATCCTCATCCTGATCCTGATCCTGATCCTGATCCTGGTCCTGATTCTGGTCCTGATCGTCATCGTCATCGTCATCGTCATCGTCATCGTTATCGTCATCGTCATCGTCATCATCATCATCGTCATCATCATCATCATCATTATCATCATCATCATCATCATCATCATCATCATCATCATCATCATCATCATCATCATCATCAGCATTGTCATCATCAATTCCACCATTATCATCATCATCATCACCATCATCATCAATTTCACCATTCTCATCATCATCATCATCATCATCATCATCATCATCATCGTCGTCGTCGTCGTTGTCGTCATCATCATCAGCATCATCATCACCATCAGAAAGTAGGCATCAACATGTGAACCCTATCACCTGCAGGTCAGGTTTCTGAGCAACCGGCTGGGGTTCAGAATTCGAAAGATTCCTGCAATCAAGTGCACCCCAGCGGGAGTGTCCGTCACCCCAGCGTCGATTGGACCCGGACGGGTAGGGTTCGCAGAATGTCGCAGAGGTCCGCGCAGGCCCCGGGACCATCCGAAACGGATCTGGGCGCAGGACTAATGCCACGCGGGGGAAGGGGTCGGGAACTCTGGGGTCGCCGACAGGGGGAGGAGAAACACGGCACGGACACACACACACACAAACTCTCGGAGGTCCACACGGACCTCCGAGGGTGAGGTTAGGCCTGTGCTGCTGCCTTTCCTTCCTCTTCGAGCCAGCTGCCCACCTCACCCATCCTGGCCTGGCCGAACCCGGGGCCGAGGGTCGGCGCACGTGCCTCCCTGGCCAAGCCAGGAGGGCGCACGCGCCGGTCCTGCGGCGCCCCTGGGGGCCCCCCACGGCTCGAGCTCGTGCCGGGCTTTCCTCCGCGAGCCTCTCCCGCGAGGGGGCGTCGAGCAGCTCGGCGAGGGCGCCGGGCACGCCGCCGTTGACAACTATCCGCCACCGTGCCCCCCTGGCACGGCGAGGCGCCAAGTGCCGGCTGCCCCCAGCAGGCCCCCTTCCTCGGCCTTGTCGGACAGGTGCCACCTGCCGCCCGGAAGGCTGCGCTGGCACGGTGGCGGAAGTGCCGGAGGCAGCTGGATCTTGGAGGCGGTCCTCGGCGTGATGAAGTTCTCGATCACCTTCCAGGCCATGGTGAACAGGGTGCCGGAGTTGATCACGAAGATGTGGGAGACGACCTCGACGTAGAAGCCGCCCGCGCCCAGCGCGACCTTCAGCTTCTCCTGCAGCGCCGAGTTGGAGACGAGGCGGAAGCCGAGGCCGCTGAGGTCGAACACCTGCACGTGGCCCGCGAGGCAGCCGGACGTCTCGCTCTGCGCCGACAGCCACAGGTCCACGTACTCGAAGGTGGCCCGAGACCAGGCCGCGAGCATGTCGTCGGGGGTGGAGCCGACGGCGGAGCTGCGGGCGCTGCCGATGCCAGAGGCACAAAAAGGCGGCATAGACATAAACGGTCGGAGGTCCGCACGGATTTCCTGGATCGGCGCTGGACGCGGAGCGCGCGCGCCCGGGGCGGCGCCGGAGGCGCCGCCAGGGGCTCCAGCGCCGATCCGAGAAGTCCGCGCCGACCTCCGAACGTTTATGTTTGTGTCCGTTTTTGCTCCCCGAGATGTGCCAGATGCTCACGGGTCGGCCGTCGACCGTGGTGAGCACGCAGGGGTTCACCTGGAGGGGAAGAAAACGGAGGCCATGACCAAAGCGTCGTGCCGATCTTGGTCACCATCGATGTCGATCGGCGTCGATTCGTGAAGCACCCTCGCGAATCGGCGGCGGCCGACATGGACCATGACCAAGACCGGCATCGACAAAATCCTGCGGCATCTTGGTCATGATCCCCGTGCTTCGTCCCTCGGTTCCAGGCGGTGTGGCGCACAAGCCTCCCGAGGCTCAAATTGTTGAGAAGCCAGGCCCGACTATGCAAGTCACGTGCTCCTGCGTGGATACCGAGAGTCGGAGCAGTCCGCCACTGTGCTTCCTGCGCGCTGGGGTGGGTTAGAATGCGCATCTGCTGCCTGGCGAAACTTCTTTAGAGTTTCTGAGGCCGACCCCCTCCCCATCCTCGTGCGCGACACCTTGGTCATGGTCCCCGTGTTTCCACCACCATCGGTGTATTTCGACACGCCCGTGCTGGGCTGCTGGAGCCACCATCGCGCACGCAGCTGGGTGGGGCGTGCCCGCGCGAGGGACCCTGGCCTCTGCTAGTCCGATCTTCTTCCTCCTCGGCGTTTAGGGTCCCCGTGTTTCCATCTTGGTCTGGGTTTCCTCTTCCTCTCTCTTTCTCTTCCTCCTCCTCCTCCTCCTCCTCCTCCTCTCTCCTCATCCTTCTCCTTGTCCTCCTCCTGCTCCCCCTCCTGCTCCCCCTCCTGCTCCTCCTCCTCCTCCTCCCAGTCCTCCTCCTCCCGTTCTCCTTCTCCTCCTTCTCGAGGGCGGCTCCTTTTCAAAACGTGGCTCTCGCCGTAGCGCCGCGCACATTTGTCTTAAACATGTGCCCCGTTTCACAGACTCCCATGGTCAACGTACCAGAAATGATGTTTCGGAACGAATCAAGATTGTCAGGGCGCAACAGTTATGTTGACTCGCCGTGTTGAAGTCCCAGAAACGGCAGTATGGCACGATTCCGGATCGTCAAGACGTAGCAGTCAAGTTGATCCGTGGCGTTGGAGTCCCGAGAACGGTGTTTTGGTACGGTTCAGACCTTGAACCGGCTGTCTTCCAGCGGGGCAAAGAGGGAGCTTGGAGCGAGGGTATATTCCAACATCGCTGATAAGTCTTGAGTTTGCACTTATCCTCCTTCTCCTCCTCCTCCTCCTCCTCCTGCTCCTCCTCCTCCTGCTCCTCCTCCTCCCCCTCCTCCTCCTCCTCCTCCTCCTCCTCCATTCCTTTTCCCCATGAACAACTTCTCCCTGTCGCACCCAGAGGTCAATCGGAAGGGCGGGCCAGGCGTTACGCCTGAGACTTCCTCACCATTTATGAGCCTGAAGCTGGACAGCTGGCAATAGTTTCACAGATAGAGGGCGGGGCGCTTCCAAAATGTGGATCCCGCCTTGGAGCCCTTCACATGGGTTTCCAAAAACTGCAAGAGTGCAAGAGCTTCACGGATTGAGGGGGGGGTCGTTTTCAAAATGTGGATCTCGCCTTAGCACCGCGAACGCTCGTTTCAAGTTTTGGACGTGTTCACGGGTTGAGGACAGGTCGTTTCAAAATGTGGCTTCAACATTTGTAACAGATTCACGGATTGAGAGCGGGTGGCTTTCAAAATGCGGTTTTCGCCTCACCACCGCGCGCACCCGTTTGAAACAACTGCAAGAACTTCGCGGACTGAGAGCGGCTCGTTTTCAAAATGTGGCTCTCGTGTTCGCGCCGCTCACATTTCTTTGATCGAGTTGCAGAAATCTCACTGGTTCTCAAGGCTAATGTTCCAGAAATGGTGTTATTGAGCGGTTCAGGACTGTCAGGGCGCAACAGTCACGGTGACTCACGTTGTTGAAGTAAAGGAACGGCTATGCGGCATGATTCAAGGTTGTCAAGACGCACCAGTCAATTTGACCCGTGGCCTTGAAGTCCTGAAACTTGTGTTTGGCGCGATTCCGCATTTTCACACGGTTGTCCCCGAACGGAGCACTTCCCTCAGTGGAAATGAGACGTTGTAGGGACCTATGAAGAGGGAGCTTGAAGGGAGGGTCTATTCCAACATCTTTGTTGGGTCTTGGGTTTTCAGTGGTCCTCCGACCTATTTTCCTCCTCCTCCTGCTCCTCCTAGTCCTCCTCCTCTTTGTCCTCCTTGGGGGAGACCAAAGGGGCCCGCCTTCTCCACTTCAAATTCCTGCGGCATCTTGGTCATGGTCCCTGTGGTTCTTCCCTCGGCTCACCACCATCAGCTGGCAGACCTGCTCGTGGCCTGGCAGGCATGCCGAAGGCGGCACGGCCCCCGCGCCAACGCCCAGGCCGCCCAGGCAGCCAGCGAGGCTTCGCCGCACGCCCGCGAGGTCGTGCTCCAGGCGCCAAGCCTGCACGAGGTTCTCCTCCCCGTCCTGCTCTTCCTCCTCCTCCTCGTCCTCCTCTTCCTCCTCCTCTTCCTCCTCTGCCTCCTCCCTATCCGCCTCCACCCCGTCCTCCTTGTCCTGCTTTTCCTCCTCCCTCCTCCTCTCCTCCTCCTCCTCCTCCTCCCTCCTCCTCCTCCTCCTCTCCTCCCTCCTCCTCCTCCTCCTCCTCCTCCTCCTCCTCCTCCTCCCTCCTCCTCCTCTCCTTCCCTCCTCCTCCTCCTCTTCCTCCTCCCTCCGCCACCTCCAGTTCCTCCTGCTTCTCCTCTGCTCTCTCTCGCTCCTCCTCCTCCTCCTCCTCCTCCTCCTGCTTCTCCTCCTGCTTCTCCTCGTCCTCCCTCCTCCTCCTCCTCCTCCTCCTCCTCCTCCTGCTCCTCCTCCTTCTCATCCTCCTCCTCCTCGTCGTTCATTCGTTTTGCTTATAGATACCTCCTCCCTGTCGCCACCCGAGGCCAGTCGAAAGGGCGGGAGGGGCGCTTCGCCTAAGACTTCTTCGCCTCAGCAGCTTCACAGATGGAGGGCGGGTGGTTTTCAAAATGTGGCTCCCGCTTTAGCGCCGCGCGAACTCGTTTCAAACATAATTTCAAGAGCTTCGCGGGCTGAAGGCGGTTCGTTTTCAAAATGTGGTTCCCGCCTTCCCGCCGCGCACACCCCTTTCAAACACATTGTAAAATAGTATCGGGTTGAGGCGGGTCGTTTTCAAAATGTGGCTCTCGTCTTCGCACCGCGCATATGTTTTAAAGTTTGCAGCACATTATCGGATTGACGGTGGATCGCATATTGACGGTTCTCGCCTTAGCGCCGCGCACATTCGTTGCACAAAACTCCAGGGGTTGCACGGATTGAGGGCTGGTCGTTCTCAAAATGTGGCTCTCGCCTGAGCGCCGCGCACAATCGTTTTAAACACTTGCAAGAGTTGAGCGGATTGAAAGCAATTCGTTCTCACAATATGGTTCTCGCCTTAGCGCCGCGCACACTCGTTAAACAAATGCAAGAGCTTCACGGATTGAGGACGGTTCCTTTTCACAACGTGGCTCTCGCCTTAGCGCCGCGCACACTCGCCTCAAACATTTGTAAGAGTTTCCTGGATTGATGGCAGGTGCATGTTCCTCCTCTTCCACCTCCAATCCTGTTCCTTATGAATGACTCCTCCCTGTCGCCCCTCGAAGCGGGTCGAAAAGGCGGGCCGGGCGTTTCCCGAAGACTTCCTCACCACTGATGAACCTGAAGCTTTCACTTTGAAACAAAAAGAAACTTCACAGATGGAAGCGGGCGGTTTCCAGAATGTGTTCAAAATGTGACTCTCGCCGTAGCGCCGCGCACATTCGCTGAATAAATTGCACGAACTTCACGGATTGAGGGCGGGTCGTTATTAAAATGTGGATATCGCCTCAGCACCGCGAGCGATCGTTTCAAAGTTTGGACGTGTTCACGGGTTGAGGACAGGTCGTTTCAAAATGTGGCTTCAACATTTGCAAAAGATTCACGGATTGAGGGCGGGTGGCTTTCAAAATGCGGTTTTCGCCTCACCACCGCGCGCACTCTTATGAAACAACTGCAAGAGCTGCGCGGACTGAGGGCGGCTCGTTTTCAAAATGTGGCTCTCGCATTCGCGCCGCGCACATTCCTTGGATCGAGTTGCAGAAATTGCACTGGTTCTCAAGGCTAAGGTACCAGAAACGGTGTTATGGAGCGGTTCAGGACTGTCAGGGCGCAACACTTACGGTGACTCGCGCTGACTCAGCAATTCGTTATCGCAGTATGGTTCTCGCCTTGGCGCCGCGCACACTCGTTAAACAATTGCAAGAGCCTCACGGATTGAGGGCGGTTCCTTTTCACAACGTGGCTCTCGACTTAGCGCCGCGCACACTCGCCTCAAACATTTGCAAGAGTTTCCTGGATAGATGGCAGGTCCATGTCAACATGTGGCACTCGCCGTCGCGCCGCGCACACTCGTCTTAAACGTTTGCCCACTTTCACGAATTCCCACGGTCAACGTAGCAAACATCATGTTTGGGAACGACTCAGGACTGTCAGGGCGCAACTGTTACGTTGACTAGCCGTGTTGAAGTCCCAATAACGGTTTTCTGGCACGAGTCGGGACCGTCAAGGCGTAACAGTCAGGTTGATTCGTGGCGTTGGAGTCCCGAGAACGGTGTGTTGGCACGGTTCAGGTCTTCAACCGTATGTCTCCCAACGGGGCACTGCCCTCACTGGAAATGAATCCTTGTAGAGGCCCGTGAAGAGGGATATTGGAGGGAGGGTTGATTCCAAAATCGTCGATGCGTTTTAGGCTTACACTGGTCCTCCTCCTCCTCCTCCTCCTCCTCCTCCTCCTCCTTCTCCCCTTTTCCATACAAGTAACTCCTCCGTGTCGCGCCCCGAAGCGTGTCCGTAGGGCGGGTTGGGCGTTTCGCCTGCGACGTCCTCACCACGTATGATCCTTGACGTGACTATTCGCAAGAGCTTCACGGATGGAGGGCGGGCCGTTTTCAACATGTGTCTCTCGCTTTACCGCCGCGCACATTCATCTTAACACTGTGCAAGAACTTCGCGGGTGGAGGGCAGCTCCATTGTTAAATGTGGCTCTCGCCTTCGCGCCGCGCACATTCGTTGTACGAGCTTACAACAGTCTTACGGATTATCATGGCTAACGTACCAGGAATGGTGTTTGGGCACGGTGTCGGGCTGTGGGGCAACAAATTTGCCGATCCAGTCGGCGTGTGTGAGGGGCTTGTCTATTCTAGTCGTCGTCTCCGTCAGTCGTCGTCTCCGTCGTCCGCTTTCCCTGCGCCCTCCCCCTCGAGCTTGCCCTTTGATCCCTCCGCCGTCGGGGGGGGTCCCAGAGGGGGAAGGGTGGGGGTCCTGGGGGGGGGTCAGAAACGCATCCCCTCAGAAGGTCCCAGGGCCTCAGAAAATACCAAAACAGGCCAAGAGTGCCCCAAGAGGCACCGGAGACGGTCCAAAAGGGCTCCCAATCGTCAAGCGATCGGTCCAACACGCCTTCACGCCCTCCAGACTGCCCAGGAGGCCTCCAGGACGCCCTAAGAAGCCTCCAAGAGCACACCCGAAAGGGCCCCAATAATCAAAATTAATTGATTCCCCGCTGGTTGTTTTCAATTTGGGCGTTCTCGCCTGTTTCATTTCCCGCCGCTCCAAGACGGCGCAACAGGCCCCAAGATCGCCCTAAAACGGCCCAAGGGGCCCCCAAGACAGCCCAAAAGGACCCCAAAACCGCCCCAAACGCCTGCAAGACGCCCCATGAAGTCCTCAAGACGGCTCCAAGAGCGAGCCTAAACGGGGGACCCGAATGGACATTTGGAGCCCCCGGCCCCGAGAGGCCCCCACGAGACCCCAAAGGGTCCCAAGATGGCCCAGGAAACCCACAAGAGGCCTCCAGGAAGCCCGAAGAGGCCCCCAAAAGGCTCCCAAGAGGCCCCCAAATCCCACAAGCCCTTTGGGCGACAGGTGGTCTAAGGAGGGTCTGCTTCCTCTTCCACAACCCCTCCCCTTCGGGAGGGGAGCCCTCCCCCTTCCCTCCCTGAGGTTTTTCAGGAAGGGTCGCGAGGTGTCGGAGGCTCCTTGTTCGGCCATTTGGAAGGCCATGTTTGCCACCCCTCACGAAGATCGTGGCCCCCGATGGGGGGACCTAAATCGAGTGCCCCCCTTCTTTTGGCCGACCGTCTCCAAGATGGACCCAAGAGGCCCTCCAGGGCTCCCCAGAGGACCCCAAGAGGGTTCCACTAGCGCCCCAAGAGGCCCCAAGAGGCCCCGAGAGGGCGCCAAGAGGCAAGAGGCACCCGAGAGGCCTCCGAGAGGCCCCCGAATGGCCCCCAAGCGGCCTCAGAGAGCCCCAGATATCCTCCAAGATGACTCAAAATAACTCAAACTGGCTCAAGATGGTCCCAAGATGCCCCAAGAGGCCCCAAGACGGCTCGAGATTGCCACGGAGCCTCCCCAGGATGCCGTCAGCTCTCATGGGCATCGTTTCTGGATGAGCTGGTGGGGGTGCTTTTTTGATCGCGACCGCGGCGAGATTTCGGGCGGCGTCAAGGGGCGGCGCAGACTAGCAACGGCCTGAATTAGCGCAAGGTGAAGGGAAGAGCGAAGGAGGAAAGACCAAGCGGGAGGGGGCAAACAGGAGGCGAGCCTCGCTGGCGCTCACAGGACGGCGCACACCAGGAAGTCCTTCCGGGCGAAGTGCAGCACCAAAATGGTGAGTTTCGAAACCAACTCCACGACCACGTCGAAGACCGTCAACGAGACGAGCAGCGAGTTCAAGCCGAGCCGCCGGACCGCGGAACGTAAGCCAGCGAGGTCAACGCTTCGAGGGAAGTCACCAATCATGAGGGCGCTCGACGGACCAAATCTGGACAGCCAGAGACCGGAAAGGCGCCGCCACGCCGCCAAGGCGGCGAGGAGTACTGACGGGGAAGGGCAGGTGCGGAGGGGGAGGACCAGGAAGGAGTCCGTCGACCCCGTGCGATAAGGAGCTGAGAGAACGGCCCGCGCCGGCCGCCCGGGAGGAGGCGGGGGGGGGCGCGCGAGCATGGCGAAGGCCCCCGAGCAGGGCGCCGGGGAGGGGCCGCCGAGGCAGCGCGCCTGGATACCGCGGGCCACGGGCCAACAGGGGGTAGAGCGAAGGGGCCCCGAGCGCCCCCCGCAGGGCGGGCGCTGAGGGGCGGCCCGGCACCGAGAGTCGAGGGGCCACATGGGGGCCCAGTGACGGAGACGCACTGAAAGCCCGGACAGACACCGACGACCCCAGCAAGGCGCGTGCCGGGCGGCATTGGGCGCAGGGCCAGAACGGCCGCGGAGGGGCCGCGGGGGAGACGGGCGACGAGGGCCGCCCCGACAGAAAGCCGCCAGGGAGAGCCCCAGGGCCCGGGAGGCCGGCAGACCGGCGCCCTGGGCGGCGCAAGTGCGACGACCACTGGGCGAAGCCGCAAGGAGCGGACGCGGCGGCGAGACACCCTGGGCGCCCCAGAAGTCTCGCAGAGAGAAACGCCCCGGGCGACGCCTATGGCCCGGGGCGCGAGGGGGGAGGCCCGTCGCCAGGGGGCGGAAGGCCACCTGCCATCCAGGGCAAGGGCGTCCCGGGAGGCCTGGCGCAGGCCGGCCGCCCCAGCGGGGCACGCGCCAGGCGGCATTGCGCACGAGGCCAGGTCAGCCACAATGGAGGCCGCGAGTTGCGCGGGCGGGGGGCCGGGCGAGCAAGGGGCCGCGGGCGAGGGGGGGCGCCCGCGGCGAGAGCTGCGCTGAGGCGCGCAAGAGGCGACTAACGGTCGCAAGTTGTATCCACGAGAAACGCGAGTTGGAAGCGACTATAACTGACGCAGGTCTGGAAGAGAGAAAGCGCGGCACCTTGCGCCTGTGGGGGGCGAGGAGCGACTAACGGTCGCACGATGAGTGGGCGACGGAAGCCGACGGGGGGCCGCCGGGGAGAGGGCCCCGCGGAGCGGAGGCCAGAAGACCTGCGCCCCGGGCCGATCGAAGGGGTTCCCCCGCGGCCTCGCGCGAGGGCCTGCAAATGGAAGAAGGGTGCCCGGGGGAAGGGCCCGCGACCATCACGCGGCAAAGGAGAGGCCCGAGCGGCGCCCTGCGCGGGGGGTCGCCGGGCGGGCGCCGCGGGGGGCAGGCGCCGCGGTGAGACGCGCTGGGCGCTCTGGCGGTCTCGCGGCAGGAGACAGGGGAGGGCGCCGAAGAAGCCCCGGGCGGCCGCCTAATAGGCGGGGGCGGGGGGGGGGCGGCCCGGCGCCAGGGGGGCGGGGCAAGGGGGCCAGAGACTGGGAGGTCCCGGGAGGCCAGGCCCGGGCCGACAGCCCTGCTGGGCGCGCGCCAGACGGCGCTAGGCACGAGGCCAGGGCGGCCGCCGGGGGGGGCGCAAGTGAGGCGGACGCGGGGCCAGGGGGGCGGAGAGGAAGCGCCCGAGCCTGGGCTTCACGGGCGCCGGGAGCGGCAGGAAACCGGCGCTCGCGGGGGGCGCTGGAGGGAGATGGCAAGGCGACTAACAGTCGCAAGTTGGGTGAGATGGCGAGGGATCGCAAGATGAAGGCGACTAGCGGTCGCGCGTCTGGTGACAGGGAGAACGCGGCAAGTGTTGAAAGGAATCGGCAGAGGAGGGTCAAGCCGTGTGGAGGAGCCTACTGCTGCGCCCAGGGCCGTCGTGCGCTCGCGGCACGGCTGGTAGCCCCGTGGTCTGGCTGCCAAGAAGAGCTGGCCGCGCGATAATCCTTGCCTTTGCCCTTGCGTGGGGCACCTCTTCCTTTCCCCCGATTGGCGAACTTGTCGCGGACAGCAGACCAATTTACCCGGAGCTGAAGGGCCCTGTCCATTGTCAGTGGGTTGTAGCCATGTTGGCGCCGAGTCCGGAGAAACTCCTCACAGGATCCAGGGTCCTGTCTGAAGGGATATGCGCAGGCGAAGCCCCCCTGGGGGGGATGCGCGTAGGCCCATTGGTGCCAGAGGCCACTGAAGTAATCCCCAAGCTCTCTCTGCGTGCGCTTCACTGCGGAAGCGGGGTTCTCGCCGCCGATGGGGGAGAGTTGGGCCTCGTCCAGAAGGGCCTTGTATATGTACCGACCGGTGTCGAGGTCGGTTAGGTCATTCGAGGGGGTGGCGCTGGGCCACGGGGAAGTCCTATCGCCAGTATGCGGCCGCTTGATTCGGACGGGGCCCCGAGACTCACCGCGGTGGGTGGTGTCCCAGTTGGTCCAGTCTGTCCATCCACTCCAGTTGCGACTGTAGGGTTCGCGGTTGGAGTCATAGTGCCTCCACGAGCGCAGTTGCCCCAATGGCCTCCTTGATTGCCCGCGTCGCGCGTGGCATCTTCGTCCTGGGGCTGTCCGCTTCAGGCGTGGGGGGCGCGGCCTTGCCGCTGGAAGGGCCGTCGGCATCCCCGCCGCCACCCGTGCCTCGCCGGATCCTGCAGCCGGCGAGGTTGGGCTGCAGTCTCGAGAGCCTGATGGTGGACTATGGGCGGCGTCTCCAGCCGGAGGAGGTGGGGCGGAACTGGGGGTGGGGCTGAGCTCGACGACTGCCTGCTTCTTGACTGGTGGCACAGGGGGATCGGGGGCAGGCGGGGCGCCGGGCGCCTCGGTCGAAGAGGTGTCGGAAGCGGCCTCGCTAACGACCGGCGGAGCGACGCTGTCGCCTGCGGAGGGGCTCATTGATGCACAGAACTTGTGGGTAGAGGACTCAGAAGCCCGAGAAAGTGCGCCGTCGGCAGGGCGCGCTGAGAGGTCGGAGTCGGCGCTGCGTTCTGTTGGGGAGGCCGGGCTGGGTTCGGTGGATCGGCGACCAAGCGGCGGGCGCGCCCTGGGGGCGCGGAGTGTGGGGAGCCAGCCGGGCAGGTCAGTGGAGCTGCCGGTGAGCGGGCGGAACTCGGCACTGGGGGAGCGGCTGGCGAACCGAAGCCAGCCCTCATTCTTGCTGTGCCCCCTGGTTGGGGCGGCACCGAGTTAGCAGAATAGGTTTTGGGTCTCCGCCAGGGGGCAATCCTTGGCCAGCTCCCAAAGGGTCCCTGCGGAAAGCATGTCGGGGTCCACTTGGCTGAGGAAGCTGAGGGGGGACTCCAACGAGTGCTGGCGGGAGTACTTTTTCCGTCGCGGCCGCAGGCGAACGCGCCAGCAGCGTCAGAGGTCGGGCGGGCGACGCGCGAGCCTAATTGCCCAGCGCGCGGGGACCAGCGGCCGAAACTAAGCTGCCCAAGCTGCCTAAGCTGCCGGGCGGCGCGAGGGTGGGCCAGGAACCCAAACCTTGTCGGCGGGCGATGCAAACTGCCACCAGGACCAGGATTTGAGGGCAGCGCCGATGCACGAATGGAAGCAAGGAGCTACACGCAGCCAAGATGGCGCGGCAAGGTCACTGACAGCGAGGCTGACAAGCGACCGCAGGGGGCGCGTAGGACATGACGTAAGATACACCACACGAGACATCGATGCAGCCAGCCCCTGAAGGGGGCAGTCCGCTTGCAATACAGACCAGGAGGTGATGCTGGCACCAGTGGTCGGGAATGCGTCACTGACCAGGAACCAGTACAAGTGGCGCCACCGAAGTCGCACACTCACTCCTGAGTGAAAGAGATCCGTGGCAATCCCCTCTCCGAAAACGAGAGAAGAGCCAGCCAGGAAAACGATGGAAGGGATCGACACCGAAAACCTGAGCGGATCGGCCCCACACCTGATGCTGCCAACCAGGAATCCAATGGACAAGATCGACTGCTGGTGGGGATATTTTTGTTGGTCGCGGCCGCAAGCGAAGAGCGCAGCGCAGGCGGCGAACAGGGTTTCCGGGCCAACGGGCAAGCCTAATTAGCTACTGGGCGCGACACAAGCCGGCCGGGCCAGCTCACAAGGCGGCACCTGGGGCAGCAGGGCGGGGGCTGGCTGGCTGAACTGGAACGCCCAGGGAAGCTCGGGCAACGTGCAGCCCTAACAAAATGCCAGGGAACTCTGTGTTACGCGCTGCGGCGTCAGACCACTCAGGTGGAGGTGCAAGCTGGGACAGGTGGGTGACCTGCCCGTGCGATCCTCTCGAACATGGTGGTGGGGAAAGGCGAGGTATACGATGGTCGAGTCGCCAGGGGGCGCCAAGGGCCAAGACCGTGTCGACGGCGTAGACCAGCCAGGTAGGCTGGGCAAGGGCCGCGTCGACGGCGTAGACCTGCCTGGTCGGCTGGGACGGAGCCAGGATGGAAGCACTGCGTACGACGGAAGGCTGAACCACTCCGAGGCGACCGCCAATATCCAGTGGGGCCCACCAGCCCCGAGCAAGGGCAACGAGCCGGCCCGGAGGAGAATCCCGTGGGCCCGGCCCATGGCCGCACGCACGACATAGCGTCGCAGAGAGCTGCGCGGAGCGCGGAAAGGAAGCCAGACTGGCGGGGATGAACGTCGCCAGCGTGGTCGGAGAGTAGGCACCAGGGGGCAACAGCGCCAGGGGGCGATCTCCCACGTTGCGATGCGGGGACACCGAAGCCCTGACCGGCCACCCAACCCGTGAGGAACCCTCCTGTGGTGGGGGCGGTGGGGACTCCAGTGGGGACAGACATCACACGCCGGCCACAAGGAGGGGCCCGCCAGGGACACCCGGCGCCAGGAGAGAGACAGGGAGAGGGCGGGAGCCCGGGCCCATGATGCAGGGATGCAGCTAACGGCTGCTCAGAGTTCGGTATAGGTCCATGAGCGCCCACCCAGCAAGGGCGAAGGATGGGCGGAGTATGGGCGAAGCGTCAAGAATTCCTCCCCAGAGGCCCCCGAGAGCCTTCCGAAGAGACCCCCACAAACATACCCGAGGACTCTGGCCCACGTCAGCGTTGTCGTCGTCGTCGTCGTCGTCGTCGTCGCCGCCGCCGCCGTCGTCATTGTCGTCGTCGTCGTCGTGGTCGTCGTCGTGGTCGTCGTCGTCTACCTTCAAAGTCGGCGGCACCGGCCGTAAGGTATTCGCAGTACGTACATTCGCGGTGACGGTGATTCGCGGCGGTGATATCCCAGGAATGGTGTCTTTGGCACAGTTCAAGATTTTCAAACGGTTGTCTTCCAACGGGGCACTTCCCTCGGTAGCTTGGGGGGAAGGTTCATTGCAACATCGTTGATGAGTCTTGGGTTTGCGCTGTTTCCTCCTCCTCCTCCCTCTCCTCCTCCTCCTCCTCCTCCTCCTCCTCCTCCTCCTCCTCCTCCTCCTCCCGATCCTCCTCAGCTCCTCTCCTCCTCCTCCTCCTCCTCCTCCTCCTCCTCCTCCTCCTCCTCCTCCTCCTCCTCCTCTCTCCTCCTCCTCCTCCTCCTCCTCTTCTCCTCCACCTCCTCATCATCCTCTCCTCCTCCTCCTCCTCCTCCTCCTCCTCCTCCTCCTCCTCCTCCCCTCCCCCTCCTCCTCCTCCTCCTTCTCCTCCTCCTCCTCCTCCTCATTCTCCATTCTTTTTCCTTAAAGATAACTCCTCCTTGTCGCGCCCCGAAGCCATTCGGAAGGGCGGGCTGGGCGTTTCGCCTGAGACTTCCTTTCATCACAGATGCTGAAGCTTACACATTAGCCACAGCTTTATATATTGAGGGCGGGTGGACTCAACATGTCAATGTGGCTCTCGCCTTCACGCCGCGAACATTCGTCTTACAATCTCGCAAGAGTTTCACGGATGGAAGGCAGGTCGTTTTCAACATGTGGCTCTCGCCGTAGCGCCGCGCACATTCGTCTGAAAGGTTTGCAAGAACTTCATGGACTGAAGGCGTTTTTTTTCCAAACTGTGGCTCTCGCGTTAGCGCCCCGCACGCTCGTCTCAAACATTTGCATGCGTTTCACGGATTCCCATGGACAACGTACCAGATACGGTGTTTTCGAGCGGTTGAAGAATGTCAGGGCGCAACAAGTACGTTGATTCGCGGTGCTGAAGTCCCAGGAATGGTGTTGCGGCACGACTCAGGACCGTCAAGACGCAACAGTCAGGTTGATTCGTGGCGTTGGAGTCCCAATGTTTTGGCGCACTCCAGGATCTTCAACCGGTTGTCTCCCAACGGGGCACTTCCCTCAGTGGAATTAAATCACTGTGGGGGAATATGAATAAGAAGCTTGGAGGGAGGGTTTCTTCCAACATCGTTGATGTTTCTTGGGTTTATACTGGTCCTCCTCTCTTCCCCCCCCTCCTCCTCCTCCTCTTCCTCCTCCTCCTCCTCTTCCTCGTCTTCCTGCTCCTCCTCCTCCTCCTCCGCCTGCACAAGGTCGGCCCGCTCCGCCGCCTCGCGCACGCTCAAGTTGCAGCCCAACAGCAGCCGCAGCGCCTGCTGAGGCGTCAGCCGCGCGGCCGGGCCTGCGCGCAGTGCCAGCAGCTCCTCCACGAGCGCCTCCCGGCCGAAACGCAAAGGACCCAGAGATCCGATGCTCCGAAAAAAATCGGAGCGGCCGTGTCTTTATTATTTCAGCTTCTGGAGGCCCTCAATACGGGCCCCAGGACTGTGCAAAAACGGCTCGGGATGAAAAGCCGAAGGAAGTGGTCCAAACCACCGTGGGTCCACGCATCGAAAAACTGGAGCGCCAGATGTCCGGGGAGTGACCTGTCGGTGCGCTGCGTGCCGTGGCGCGCGGTGCGACAGGTGCGGCCTGCATGCTCGGGCTTTGCCCCCTCCCCCCCCCCCGCGAGCCCCGAGCGCCGCGCACCACAGGTCACTCTGGCGCAGTGCCGCTCTTCCCAGACCCCCGACGGCATGACTTTCTCAGAACGCGGACCCCCGCGGGGGCTTCGGTCCATCCCCCCCGACGGGTCTCTTCCCGAGTCGTTTTTGTTGACGGCCCCGGGGCCAGGCGATGACCCCTGGAGGGCGAAAACAGTAAAAACCATCCCTCGTGCCTCTTTCACACCGCACAAAGGGTCTGGTGCGGTACGCGTCGTCGTCGTTGCTCGCCGTGTTCGTTGCCGTCGTCGTCGTCGCCGCCGCCGCCGCCGCCGCCGCCGCCGCCGTCGTCGTCGTCGTCGTCGTCGTCGTCGTCGTCGTCGTCGTCGTCGTCGTCGTCGTCGTCGTCGTCGTCGTCGTCGTCGTCGCTTGCCGTCGTCGTCGGCGTCGCTCGCTCGCCTCCACGTCCAGAATCTTCGCCTCGGGCGGCATGCGCTCGACGATGAGCTCGAAGCCCACCACGCGGCGGCAGCCCGGGCGCGGGGGCCCTCGCGCAACGGCGGGGGGGCTCGGCGCTGCGGGAGTCGGCGCCGGCGCGGCGGGCGCAGCGGCCACCCTCAGGGATCGTCGTCGTCGCCGTGGTCCTCGAAATCGTGGCCGTCGTCGTCGTCGTCGCCGCCTTCGTCGTCGTCGTCCGCCCCCGTCATCGTCGTCGTGTTTGTCGCTCGCAGTGTTCGTCGACGTCGTCGTCGTCGCCCCCGCCGTCGTCGTTGTCGTCGTCGTCGTCGACGGTGTCGTCGTCGACGTCGTCGCCCTGTTCGTTGTCGTCGTCGTCGTCGCTCACGGTGTTCGTCGTCATCGTCGTCGCCGTCGTCGTCGTCGCCGTCGTCGTCATCGTCGTCGCCGTCGTCGCCGTCGTCGTCACTCGACATCGTCGTCATCGTTGTCGTCGTCGTCGCCCTCTGTTCGTCGTCGTCGTTGCCACTGCCGTCGTCGTTGTCGCTGTCGTCGTCGTTGCTCGGCGTCAGGTCGTCGTCGCCGACGTCGTCGTCGTCATTATCGTCTTCGCCGTCGTCGTCATCGTCATTGCTCGCCGTCATCGTCGCTGCTCGCCGTCGCGTCGTCGTCGCCGTCGTCGTTGTCGTCGCCGTCGTCGTCGCCGTTGCCGTCGTCGTCGTCGTCGTCGTCGTCGTCGTCGTCGTAACTCGCCGTCGTCCTCATCGTTGTTGTCGTTGCCCTCCGTGGTCGTCGTCGTCGTGGTCGCCGTCATCGTGTTCGTCGTCGTGTTCGTCGTCGTCGTCTCTGTATTCGCCACCGTCGTCGTCGTCGTCTTCGTCGATCGTCGTCGTCGTCGGTTTCGTTGCTCGCCGTCGCGTCGTCGTCGCCATCGTCGTCGTCGCGGTCGTCGTCGTCCTCGTCGCCACCGTCGTCGTTGTCGTCGTCGTCATCGTCGCCGTCGTCGTCGTCGTCGTAGCCCAAGCCGTCGTCGTCCTTGTCGTCGCCGTCGTCGTCGTCCTAGTCGTCGTTGTCGTCACCGCAAGCGTGTTCGATCTCGTCGTCGTCGTTCCCGTCGTCATCGTCGTTGCTCGCCGTCACGTGTCGTCGTCGTCGTCGCTCGCCGTGTTCGTCGTCGTCGTCGTCGCCGCCACCGTCGTCGTCGTCGTCGTCGTCGTCGTCGTCGTCGTCGTCGCTCGCAGTCGTCGTCGTCGCCGCCTTCGTCGTCGTTGTCGCCGTCGCGGTCGCCGTCGTCGTCGTCGTCGCTCGTCGTCGCGTCGTCGTCGTCGTGGTCGACGTCGTCGTCGTCGTCGTCGCTCGCCGTCGCATCGTCGCCGTCGTTGTTGATCACCGTCGCGTCGTCGTCGTCGTGGTCGCCATCTTCGTCGTCATTGCCGACGTTGTCGCTCGCCGTCGTCGTCGTCGACGTCGTCGTCGTCGTTGTCGCCATCGTCGTCGTCCTTGTCGTCGTCTTCGTCGTCAAAGCACGCTTTCGTGTCTCCTTCGTCGCCGTCATCGCTCGCCGTCGTCGCATCGTCGTCGTCGTCGCCGTCATCGACGCCCTCCGGCGTCACCGTAGTCGTGGTCGTAGTCGTGGTCGTGGTCGTGGTCGTCGCCGTCGTCGTCATCGTCGTCGCTGTCGCCGTCGTCGTCGTCGTCGTCGTCGTCGTGGTCGTCGTCGTCGTCGTCGGCGTCGTCGTCGTTGCACGCCATCGTGTCTCCTTCCTCGTCGTCGTCGTCATCGTCGTCGTGGTCGTCGTCGTCGCCATCGTCGTCGTCGTCGTCGTCGTCGTCGTCGTCGTCGCGTCGTCACCGTCGCTCGCCGCCGCAATCGTCGTCGCCGCCGCCGTCGTCGCGGCCATCGTCGTCGTCGTCGTCATCGTCGCTCGCCGTCGCATCATCGTCGTCGCCGTCGCTCGCCATCGTCGTCGCTCGCCGCCGCCATCGTCGTCGGCGCCGCCACCACCGTCGTTGTCGTCGTCGTCGTCGTCGTCGTCGTCATCGCCATCGTCGTCGTCGTCGCCGTGCTCGTCGTTGCTCACCATCGCGTCATCGTCGTCGTCGACGTCGTCGCCATCGGCGTCTTCGTTGTGGCAGCTCGCCGTCTTCGTCGTCGTCGGGGTCGTACAGGCCACCGTCATCGTCGTCTTCGTGCGCCGTGGCTTCGTTGCTCGCCGTCGCGTCGTCGCCGCCGTCGTCGTCGCCGTCGTCGTCGCCGTCGCTCGCCGTCGTGGTCATCGTCGTTGTCGTCGCCGCCGACGTCGTCGTCGTCGCCGTCGTCGTCGTCGCCGTCGTCGTCGTCGCCCTTCATGGTCGTCGTCGTCGTCGTCGTCGTCGTCGTCGTCGCTCGTCGTGTGGTCGTCGCCATCGCCGTCGCCGTCCTAATCGCCATTGCCGTGCTCGTCGTCGTCGTCGTCGCCCTCCGTGGTCGTCATCGTCGTTGTGGTCGTCGTCGTCGTCGTGTTCGTCGTCGTCGTCGTCGTTGCCGTCGCCGCCATCGGCATCATTGTCGTCGACTCTTGCCGTCGCGTCATCGTCGTCGTCATCGTGGCCGATCGCCGTCGTCGTCGCCTTCTTTGCCGCCGTCGCCGTTGCTCGCTGTCGTCGTCGTTGTCGTCGTCGTCGTCGTCGCTCACCATGGTCGTCGGGGTCGTCGTCGTTGTCGTCGCCGTATTGTAGTCGTTGCTGGCCATCGCGTGTCGGCGTCGTTGTCGTCATCGTCGTCGTCGTCACGTCGTCGTTGCTTGCTGTCGTCGTGTTCGTCGTCGTCGCCGTCGTGGTCGCTCGCCACCAACATCGTCGTCACCGTCGTCGTCGTCGTCGCTCCACGTCGTCGTCGTCTTCGTCACGACGTCGTCGTCGTCGTCGGTTGCCGTCGACGTGTTCGTCGTCGCCGTCGTCGTCGCTCACAGCCGCCGTCGTCGCCGCCGTCGTCGCCGTTGTCGTCGTCGTCGTCGTCGTTGTCGTTGCTTGCCGTCGCGTGTCGCCGTCGTCGCCGTCGTCGTCGTCGTCGCTCACCGTTTGTCTCGTCGTCGACGTCGCAGCCGCCGTCGCCGTCGTCGTCGTCGCCGTCGTCGTCTTCGTCGCTCGCCGTCGTCGTCGTTGTCGTCGTCGTCGTCCTGGTCGTGGTCGCCGTCGTCGTCGACATCACCACCATCATCGTCCTCGTGGCCAATCACCGTCACGTCATGGCCGTCGTCGTCGACACCGTCGTCGTTGGACACCGTCGCGTCGTCGTCACGCCGTCGTCGACGTCGGCGCCGTCATCGTCGTCGTCGTCGCTCGTCGTCGTCCTGGTCGTCGTCGTCGACATCACCACCATCATCGTCCTCATGATCAATCGCCATCGCGTCATAATCGTCGGCGTCGACGTTGTCGCTGTTGCTCACCGGCGCGTCGTCGTCGTCGACTCCGCCGTCGTCGCCGTGGTCGTCGTCGTCGTCGTCGTCGTTGTCGCTCGTCGTCGTCGTCGCCATAATCGTCGTCGTCGTCGTGGTCGCCGTCATCGCCACCACCATCGTCGTGTTCGTCGTCGTCGTCGCCACCGTCACCGCCGGTACCGCCGCCGTCGACACAGCCGTCGTCGTCGTCGTCGTCGTCGTCGTTGCGTCGTTCCCCGCCGTCTCGTCGCCGCCGTCGCTGTCGTCGTCGCCTGCCGCCGTCGTCGTCGGCGTCGTCGTCGCCGCAGCCATCGTCGTCGGCGTTTTCGTCATCGTCGCTCGCCGTCGCCGTCGCGTCGTCGCCGTCGTCGCTTGCCATCGTCGTGTTCGTCGTCGTCATCGTCGTCGCCGCCGCCGTCTTCGACGTTGTCGCCATCGTCGTTGCTCACTATCGTGTCGTCGTCGTCCTTGTCGTCGTCGCCGTCGTCGCTCGTCGTCGTCGTCTTCGTCGTCGTCATCGTCGTCGCCGTCGTTGTCATAGTCGTCGTCATCGCCGCAGCCGTCGTCGTCATCGTCGTCGTCCCCGTGTTCACTGTTGCTCACCAGCGCGTCGTCATCGTCGTCGTCGCCGCAACCGGTGTCATGGTCGTCGCTGGGCGTCGTTGCTCACCGTCGCGTCGTAGCCGTCGTCGTCGATATCGCTTGCCGTGTTCGTCGTCGCCGTCGTCGTGGTCGTCGCCGTCGTCGTCGTCGCTCGCCATCGCTCGTCGTCGCCGGCAATCATGGATGTTTCTTGCCGTCGCGGCGTCGTCGTCGTCATCATCTCTCAACGTGTGAGTCGACGTCGGCGTCGTCGCGGCCGCCCTCGTCGTTATCGTCGTCGTCGTCGCTCGCCGTCGTCGTCGCCGTCGCCGTCGCCGCTGTCGACGTCGTCGTCGTCGTGGTCGTCGCTTCGTTGCCAGCGTCGTCGTCGTCGCTCGCCGAGGCCGTCGTCGTCGTCGCCGTCGTCGTTGCTCACCATTGCGTCTTCGTCGTTACCGCCAGCATAGTCGCCGTCGTCGTCGTCGCCACTCGCCCTCGTCGTAGTCGTCGGCATCATCGTCGCTATCGCCGCCGTCGTCGTCGCGGCGGCCGCCGTCGTCGTCGCCACCGTGGTCGTCGCCCGCCGTCGTCGTCGTCGTCGTCGTCGTCGTCGTCGTCGTCGTCGTCGTCGCCGCCGTCGTGGGCGCCGCCGTCATCGCGTCGTCGTCGCCGTCGTCGTAGTCGTCGTCGTAGCCATGTTCGTCGTCGTCGACATCACAACCATCATCGTCGAGGTCGTCGCTCGCCGTCGTCGTCGTTGTCGTCGTCATCGTCGTCGCCACGATCGTCATCTTCGTCGTTGCACGCCATCGTGAGGTCGTCGTCGCCGTCGCCGTGGTCGTCGTCGTTATCGCTCGCCGATGTCGTCGTCGTGGTCGTCGTCGCCAACGTCGTCGCTGTCGTCGTCGTCGTCGTCGCTCGCCGCCGACTTCGTCGTGGCCGCTGTCGTCGCCATGTTCGCCATCGTCGTCGTCGTCGTCCTTGATCGCCGTCGCGTGTCGCCGTAGTCGTCGTCGTCGTCGTCGTCGTCGTCGCCGTCGTCAACATCGTCGTCACTCACGGTCGTGGTCATCGCCGTCGTCGTGATCGCCCAGACCACCGTCATCATCGTCGTTGTCGTCGTCATCGCTCGCCGTCATCGTCGTCGTCGACGTCGTCATCGTCGTCGATCGTCGTCGTGGACGTCGTCGCCCCCGCCGTCGTCGCCGTCGCCGTCTCCGTTGCTTACGGTCGCGTCGTTGTCGTCGGTCACCGTCGTCGTCGTCGTTGTTGTCGCCGCCGTCGTCATCGTCGTCGTCGCCGTCGTCGTCGTCGTCATCGTCGTCCTAGGCGTCGCCACCGCCGCCGTCATCGCTGGCAATCTTTGTCAAGGGCGTCGACGTCGCCGCCGCCGCCGTCGTCGTCGACGTCGTCGCTTGCCGTCGTCGTCGTCGTCCTCGTCGTCGTCGTCGTCATCGCCGCCGTCCGCGTCGTCGCCATCGTCGCCGCCATCGGCGTCGTCGTCGTGGTTTCTTACCTTCGCGTCGTCGTCGTCGTGGCAACTCGCTGTCGTCGCCGTCGTCGTCGCCACCGCCGTCGTCGTCGACGCCGCCGCCGCCGTCGTCTTCGTCGTCGTCGTCGCTCGCCGTCGTCGTCGTCGTGGTCGTCGTCTTCGTCGCAACCGCCGTTGTTGCTCACCATCGTCGTCGTCTTCGTCACCGTGTTCGTCGTCGCCGCCATCGCCGTTGTCGCGTAGTCGATGCTCGCCGTCGCGTGTCGCCTTCGTCGCCGTCGTCGCTCGCCGTCGTCGTGGTCGTCGTCGCTGCGTCCTCGCCGTCGTGGCCGTCGATCCCCGTTGTCGTCGTCGTGGCCGTCGCCGTCGTCGTCGTCGTCGCCGTGTTTGTCGTCGTCGTTGCTGCCTTGTTCGTCGTGATCGTCGTCGCTCCCCGTCGCGTCGACGTCGTCGCCGCCGTCGTGTTCGTCGTCGCCGTCGTCGTCACCGCCGCCGTCGTCGTCGTCGTCGTCAT
Organism: Prorocentrum cordatum; assembly: GCA_963575745.1. NCBI lineage: Eukaryota > Dinophyceae > Prorocentrales > Prorocentraceae > Prorocentrum > Prorocentrum cordatum. Next base: position 25,422 of record CAUYUJ010006480.1, read on the forward strand.
CGTCGTTCGCCGTCGCGCCGTCGCCGTCGCCCACATCCTCGTCCACATCGTCATCGTCATTGTCGTTGTCGCCGCCATCCAAGTCGTCGCTCGCCGTCGCGTGATCGCCGTCGTCTTAGGCGTCGTCGTTGCTCACCGTCGCGTCGTCGTCGTCGCCGTCGTCGTCGTCGTCGCCATCGTCATCGTCGTAGTCGTCGCTCGTCGCCGTCGTAATCGTCGTCGTCGTCGTCGTGCGCAGCATCGCCGCCGCTACCGCCGCCGTCGCCGTCGTCGCCGTCGTCGTCGTCGTCGTCATCGCTCGCCGTCGTCGCTCGCCGTCGCCGTCGCTCGCCGTCGTCGTCGTCGTCGACTTCGTAGTCGTCACCGCCGTCGTCGTTGTCATCGCTCGCCGTCGTCGTCGTCGTTGTCGTTGTCGTCGTCGTCGCCGTCATCATCGTCGTCGTCGTCGTCGCCGAAGTCGTCGTCGTCGTCGTCGCCACCGTCGTTATCGTCGTCGTTGTCGTCGTTCGTCGTCTCTGTCGCCGTCCCCGTCGTCGTCGTAGTCGTCGACGTCGCTGCTGTCGCCATCGTCGTCGTCGTCGGTCGCCGTCGCGTTGCCCTCGTCGTCGCTCACCGTCGTCGTAGTCGTCGTCGCCGCCACCGTCGTCGTCGTCGTCGTCGCCGTGTTCGTCGTTGATCACCGTCGCGTCGTCGTCGTCGTCGCCGTCGCGTCGTAGCTGTCATCTTCGTCATTGCTCGCCGTCGTCGTCGTCGTCGTCGTCGTCGTCGTCGTCGTCGTGGCCGTCGCCGTCGTCGTGTTCGTCGTCGTCGCTCGCCGTCCTCGTCGCTTCTTGACGTCGCCATCGTCGTCGTCGTCGCCATCGTCCTCGTCGTCGCTCGCAGCTGTCGTCAATCGTCGTCCTCGTCCTCGTCGTCGTCGTTGTTGCACGCCGCCGCGTCGTCGTCGCCGTCGTCGTCGTCGTCGTCGCTGTCATCGAGGTCGTCGCCGTCGCCGTCGTCGTGATGGTCGCACGCCGTCGTCGTCGTCGTCGTCGTCGTCGTCGTCGTCGTCGTCGTCGTCGTTGCCCTCGTCGTCGTCGTCGTCGTCTTCGTCGCCGTCGCCGTCGTTGTCGTCGTCGTCGCTCGGCGTCGCCGCCGTCGCCATCGTCGATGTCGTCGTTGTCGTCGTCATCGTCGACGTCGTCGTCATCGTCGTGGTCGTCGATCGCCGTCGCCCTCGTCGTCGTCGCCGTAGTCGTCGTCGTCGCCACCGCCACCACCGTCGTCGTTGTCGCCGTCGTCGTCGTCGTCATGGCTCGTCGTCGTCGTCGTAATCGCCGCCGCCACCCCCGTCGTCGTCGGCGTCGTCGTCGCTCGCCGTCGTCGTCGCCGTCGTCGATCGTCGTCGTCATCGTCGTCGACGTCGTCGTTGTCGACTTCGTCGTCGTTGCCGTATGTTGCCGCTGTCTTCGTTTCTTGCCGTCGTCGTCGTCGTCGCCGTCGCCGTCACCGTCGTCGTGGTCGTCGTCGTCGATCGTCGTCGTCATCGTCGTCGTCGCCGTCGTCGTCGACGTCGTCGTCGTCGTCGCCGTCTTCGTTTCTTGCCGTCGCGTCGTCGTCGTCGTCGTCACCGTCGCCGTCGCCGTCGTCGTCGTCGTCGTCGTCGTCGGCGCTCGCCATCGCGTAGTCGCTGTCGTGGTTGCTCGCTATCGCGTCATGGCCGTCGGTCGGTCGGTCGCCGAGCGTCGTAGTCGACTGCCGTGCGCCTCGCTGCAGCCGCGGGGGCCACGGAGGGCTGGTCTGGCCCGCTGGCGGCCGCTGCCACTTCCTCGGCCGCGGGCGGGGCGGCTGCGGCTGCGCGGAGCTGGAGGTCAGCGGCCAGAGCCGGCGATGCAGGCCGTTCTGGCGAGGCAGCCTTGGCCAGCTCTGGAGCAGCTGGCGGTACGTCGGCGGCGGTAGCCGCTGGGGCCACTGCGCCCAGCAACTCAGCCGCTGCCCCCTCCTCGTCCTCGGGCGCGAACTGGACGGCCATGGCTGTTTCTAGAGGTGGTCCAGGCTCGGGGTCGCTGGCAGCAGCCAGCGATGGTGGCCGGTCTGGCGGGGCAGCCTCGGCCACCTCCTCAACCGCTGGCATGGGCTCGGCGGCAACAAGAGCTGGTGAAATCTGCTCCGCTACGCCCTGCAAGTCAGCCGCTGCCCCCAGCTCTTCCTCGAGCGGGAGCTGGGCGGCGGCAACAGCCATCGAATGTGGCCGGTCTGGCGGGGAAGCCTCGGCAACCTCCTTAGCCGCTGGCAAGGGCTCGGCGGCGACTATAGCTGGCGAAATCTGCTCCACTGCAGCCTGCAGGTCAGCCGCTACACTCGCTTCCTCCTTCTCCTCATCCTCTTCGGCCGCGGACTTGGCGGCAGTGGCTGCGGCTTGAGAGGTCTGAGGCACAAGGTTGATGGGTTGGTCCTTCGGGACGGCCTGGGCTATCTTCTGAACTCCTGCTGACGGGTCGGCAACGGCAGCTGGCAGCGCCTCGTCCACTACTCGCTCGAAGGCAGCCGTTGGCGCACCATCCTCAGCTGCTGTCAACTGGACCGCCGCGGCTGAGGCTGGAGAGGTTCGAGGCTCCGGGCCGTCGGCCATGTCTGGAGAGGCAGGCTGGTCTGGCGGGGCAGCCTGGACCACCTCAACCGCTGGCACGGGCTCGGCGGCGACAGGATCTGGCGAAATCTGCTCCACTGCACCCTGCAGGTCAGCCGCTGCCCCCTCCTCATCCTCGGGTGTTGCCAGAGAGGATTCAGGCCCAAGGTAGGCGATCACATGCAGCGAGTGTGGCTGGTCTGTCAGGGCCGTCTCGGTCAGCCCAATAGCTGGCAACACGTCAGCAGCGACAGCCGCTGTCTTCTCATCGGCCGAAGATTTCAGCTCAAGGTCGACAGCCATGGCTGGGGAGGCGGCCTGGCCTGGCGGAGCAGCCTCGGTCACCTCGTGAACCTCTGGCAACAGCTCGGCAGGGCCAGCCGGCAGCGCCTCGTCCACTGCACCTGGGAAGGCAATAGCCGTCTTCTCCTCCTCCTCTTTCTCCTCTTTCACTTCCTCCCTCTCCTCCTCTTCCTCCTCCTCGTCCTCGGGCGCGAACTGGACGGCCATGGCTGTTTCTAGAGGTGGTCCAGGCTCGGGGTCGCTGGCAGCAGCCAGCGATGGTGGCCGGTCTGGCGGGGCAGCCTCGGCCACCTCCTCAACCGCTGGCATGGGCTCGGCGGCAACAAGAGCTGGTGAAATCTGCTCCGCTACGCCCTGCAAGTCAGCCGCTGCCCCCAGCTCTTCCTCGAGCGGGAGCTGGGCGGCGGCAACAGCCATCGAATGTGGCCGGTCTGGCGGGGAAGCCTCGGCAACCTCCTTAGCCGCTGGCAAGGGCTCGGCGGCGACTATAGCTGGCGAAATCTGCTCCACTGCAGCCTGCAGGTCAGCCGCTACACTCGCTTCCTCCTTCTCCTCATCCTCTTCGGCCGCGGACTTGGCGGCAGTGGCTGCGGCTTGAGAGGTCTGAGGTACAAGGTTGATGGGTTGGTCCTTCGGGACGGCCTGGGCTATCTTCTGAACTCCTGCTAACGGGTCGGCAACGGCAGCTGGCAGCGCCTCGTCCACTACTCGCTCGAAGGCAGCCGTTGGCGCACCATCCTCAGCTGCTGTCAACTGGACCGCCGCGGCTGCTGGAGAGGTTCGAGGCCCGAAATCGTGGTCCATGTCTGGAGAGGCAGGCCGGTCTGGCGGGGCAGCCTCGGCCACCTCGCGAACAGCTGGCGAGGGGTCGGCGGCCACAGCAGCTAAGGCCTCCTGGTCCACCAGATCCTCGAAAGCAGATGCTGCCCTCTCTTCCTCCTCGGCCGCTTGCTGGACGGCCGCGGGCGTGGCTGGGCAGGCTCGAGGCCCAAGGTCGGCGGCCATGGCTGGACAGGCGGGCCGACCTGCCTCGGCCACCTCCCGATCTGCCAGCGAGGGGCCTGCTGCAGCAGCCGGCGACGCCACGTCCACTGCATCGTGCAAGTCAGCCGTCACTGCCTCCTCTTCTACGGCCGCTGGCTGAGGGGCCGCGGCTGTGACCGGAGGGGCTCGAATCCCAAGGTCGGCGGGCGGGTCTGGTGGGGCATCCTGGCCCGCAGAGGCAACTGGCAACGCCTGGCCCGCCGCAGATTCGGCGGCGTCCGCTTCCCTCTCCTCTTTGGCCGTGGGCTGGGGGCCGCAGGCAGAAGCGAGGGAAGCTTCAGGCTCAAGGTCACCGGCCGCGGCCAGCGAGGCGAGCCTTTCTGACTCGGCAACCTCGGCAACCTCCAGCTCAAGCTCACCGGCCGCGGCCAGCGAGGCGAGCCTCCCTGACTCGGCAGCCTCGGCCACCTCCAGGGCCGCCGGCACGAGGTCGGCTGGCTCACCCGCTGGCGACGCCCGGTCTACTATTCCTTGGAAGGCAGCCGCCGGCTGCTCCTCCTCGACCGTGGCCGCAGTGCGAGGCTCAAGGCTGTCGGTCATGACTGGGGAGGCGGGCTGGTCTGGCGGGGCAGCCTCTGCCTCCCGAGCCGCTGGCGACAGGTCTGCGGCAGCAGCTCGAGGCACCATGTCCACCGCACCCTGCAAGATCGCCGCTGCCCCCTCCTCCTCCCGCTCTTCGACCGCCTGGCAGGCAGCCGGGGCCGAGGCTTGAGGCCCAAGGTCGGCGGCCGCAGCCGAAGAGCAGAGCTGGTCCGGCGGGGCATCTTCGGCCACCCGTCGAGCCAACGAGTCGGCAGCAGCAGCGTGCGGCGCCTGGCCCACTGCGCCCCCGCCTCCGGCCGCTGCTGACGGCGAGCGCTGGGAGGGCGAGCCGCCCCGGCCCGCCGCCCCCACGCCGGGGCCCTTGGCACGCCGAACCGGAGCGGCCACCTCGGAGACACCCTCGGCGGCGAGGGCGCCCACCTGGGGGCCCGGCTGGGCGGCCGCCCCGGCGCCACCCTCGGGCTCTGCGGGGGCGGCCTCCTCGGGACTCTTCCCGGCGGCGAGGGCGCCCGCCGGTGGCTCCGCGGGGGCGGCCACCTCGGGGGACCCCTCGGCGGCGAAGGCGCCCGCTGGGGGCTCCGCCTCGCCGCCTGCCGGGGGCTCTGCGCGGTTCCCCGTGGCGGCGAGGGCGCCCGCCGGGGGCTCCGCGGGGGCGGGCGCGTCGGCATCGGGGGTGGCCTCGGGCCGCGCGGCCGCGGGGGCCGGCGGCGCCAGGTCGGCAGCGAGCGGCGGTGGCGCGCCAGTTGCCTCGCCAGAAAGTGAATGCGCGCGGTGGGAGGAGTTCGACGTCGGCGGCGGTCGGGGCGGCGGGGGAGAGGAACGCAAGGGTCTAGGGCCCCATCCGGGGCCCCAGATCTTGCCGAAAGCGACGCAGAGACCCAAGACGCCGGCCACGCTATTCCCGACATGGTGAAACCCGAGCGTTTCGGACAGCGCCCAAATCAAGTCAGCGCGACCCCCGTTAGGGCGACTGTCTATTGCTGAAGGCACGCGTGCGCAGTGCGACACAACAAGATGCATCGCAATGAGGTGCGCAGAAACACAATGCAAAGCACACAATAACGTATCAGACCACCTCCTGTGCCACCATGCGATGGCAGCTTTTCGTAGCATTGTATAAAGATGACACTTCACCTCACACGTAGAGTAGCATGGCATGGTGGGACACAACATTGCAATTCCTATCTTCCCATACCACTGAAGATAATCGCGCAGTTTAGCACAGCATGCCATACCAGATCGCGGCATTGCGCAGACTGCAATGGCGAAACATGGACGCACACCGCACAACATGGCATAGCATGGTAGATCACATGATTGCACAGACGATATGGCGCGACGAATAAGAGCCCCGGGTAACCGGCTTGACAACTGAGGCCAGACATCGCTGTTTCACAAATCATGCCAGAACCTCCCATCAGAACCTCTCCCGCAAGCCTTATTCGACAACAGCCGATGGATGTATGGATTGATCGACCCATCGATCGAAATGCATCGAATCGAACTGATCAGCCGATCGCGCCGATTCAGATGCTAGGATCGATGGATCGTCTTGCCGCGAACCGAATCGAATCAAAACGGCCGACGTATCCATGCCGCCCAATCGATGCCTCGGATGATTTGAATGATTCGTTGCCTCGACGCCCAGACCGACCGAACCGACCGACCGATCGAAACGATCGGCCGAGGCCCCGATGGAGCGACCGACCTGCCCAGAGCTGTGAGGTGTGCCCCGCCGACGTCGGCAGTGCAACCGACGTCAAGCGTCGGGCACGGCGCGGCCTGCGAGCCGCCGGGCTCCCCCCTGTATCCCCACGGCCTCTCGACCGCCGGCCCTCCGGTGGTCGACGACGACGACGACGACGACGACGACGACGACGACGCTGGTGGGATGGGAGCGCGAGGAGCGAGAAACGCCGGAGAGGTGGAACACTGGTCGTGATACGTAGCAGGTGGTGCACAACTTGGTCCGCAGCGACACGAGGCTCGTCGCGGCCGAGAGCACGACGGGCTGCGCGGCGGGGCACTGCGCCCCGAGGGACGAGAAGCGGCCGCGGAGGGGCGGAGAGACGGGGGGGCCCGGCGCAGACGGCGTGCGTCTTCCTGGGCGGCGCCGGCGGCCCCAGTCTCGCGTGAGGAGCAGCGCGACGTGGGCTGATCCCGGCCCGACCAGACAGCGCAGCCCAGCACAAGGGCAGGACGAGGCCCTACAAGAAGTCATGCCCACAGCGTGCGGATCTCCTGGTGGCGGCCCCTGGCAAGGCGACTCCCCTTGCTCAGGGTCTCTTCGTTTGCTTGACCCTGAGTCGTTTTCAGCCGAGACTTCGCGAAGGCTGCGTGTCTGAACGGCTGGGCTGAACTGCGCCAGGCAGGCCCGAGATGCAGATGCGTATATCGCTTCAGAACGCTCCAGAACCTTCTTAGAACGTCCTGGGGCGCTCTGGAACGGCCGCAGCGCCTGATATATCCTTCAGACCCGTCAACTCGCAGAGATTCAAGATCCACCCTCATCTGAACTTATCCTCGTCTTGCCATCGCATACCTTCGCTTTACTGTCCGCCAAGAACCTTCTGCGCAGGCCCTGCTTGGGGGGAGCAACGGTCTGGTTCTTCCCGTGGGCCACGGCGGCCTCCGCGGAGGCTCCGAGGAGGGAGGAGAATGAGGGGAGGAGAATCAATCATGGCGTTCCATGTTCATGTGCCAGGATCTGTTGAGCAGCCGACACAGCGAAGGTGAGGCAAGGCGCAGCGAACGCAGGGCCGTGCCGAGGGGAAGCTTGCTGACAAACCACCAAATTGCGCAAAACACGTTGGCGGTTCAAGGGTAGCCCCGCTTCATTTTTGACCTCACCCACGGCGCCACTGGGATGTACGAGGAGCTGGAGCCTCTCAGCGCGAGTAAATCCACCATCCACACAGAGGTCTGCCAGGGTCAACGCGAGTCTGTCAGGATAAGCGGCTCCAGCGCACCCCCGTGGGGTCAGGACCCGACAATATAAGGTGAGGCTTGCCCGAACACTCGCATGGTGTACACCCGAAGCTCCCACATCTGGAACCCGTTCGCTGCGAATTTTCAATCAAGCCCATAAGTCCAAATCGTGGTGAGTTTCTTCCAGTGGGCTCCAAACACACACACATGAGGTGTGACGGAGGCCATTTGGGGGGAAACTCTCAGCTCCTGGAACTCTTCGGCGTGCCATCTTAAACTCGACTGAGGGTTATCGATGACCCAGGGTACTTTGCACTGGTTCGCCCACAAACAAAAGTCGCTGGTGGGTCGCATCAAAGTCGTGCCGTTGTCGACTTGTGCTCGAGCTCGGGGGCGCTCCTGTCGCAGAACGCCTGGGACCGGTTGTCGAGGCTGTTGTGCACGTTCTGAACCAGGGCCCGCTTCTCGCATCTCCTCACGAAGGCAGCCGTTCTTCACCTCCCCCGACGCTGAACCTCGGCGAGGTCGAGCCGTTTGGCAAGCCTGTCCAAGCTGGCGCTGGAGTGGCGCCACATGCAGAGGACTAACCTGAGTTTGCGGTCAGGAAGCTGGCGCGCAAGTCTTTCAGCTTGACGTCCCAGAGCCCTCTCGCGGCCGGCTCGAGGTGTGCGTCATGATGGCGGTGGACAGCCAGACTCGGTTGACGATCAGGCTCTCGTCCCCCGCGCCCGCTTTGCTGGAGACCCCTGGCTCGGCGGCGTGCAACAGTATCAGGGCGCGCGTCATGTGCTGCTGCGTGGTGACTCGCAGCACCTGCTTGACGCGGAGGTCCAGACATTCGCCTGGCCGAACACAGGCGTCCACCGTCAGCAGCTAGGACAGCGCCTGTACCGCGCCCTTGATGCGGCACAGGCCCATCGCGATGCCTGCCACCACCTCCCAGGGCAGCAGGCGTCGAGCGCGGCGAGGCGCGCGGCGCCTCCAGCCACTCAGCGCCCTGGACACCCGCGGGAGCGCCGTCAAGCCCATGCTGCAGCGAAGGCTCAAAAGAATTGCCAGGCTGAACAGCCTTGCCCGCCGCGGACTGAAGCCAAAATGGCTTGAGCTAACATGGTTTAACATGGTCTGATCCAAAATGGCCACGGAGAAAAGGAGGAGGAGGAGGAGGAGGAGAAGACGGAGGAGGAGGAGGAGGAGGAGGAGGAGGAGGAGGAGGGAGGAGGAGAAGAGAGGAGGAGGAGGAGGAGGGACGGAGGAGGAGGAGGAGGAGGAGGAGGAGGAGGAGGAGGAGGAGGAGGAGGAGGAGGAGGAGGAGGAGGAGGAGGAGTGACTTCGTCTGAACCACCATATAGGCGACAGGAATCAGGAATCAGGAGGAGGAGGAGAAGGAGGAGGAGAAGGAGGAGGAGGAGGAGCACGGAGAAGGAGGAGGAGCACAGGAGGAGGAGGAGGAGGAGGAGGAGGAGGAGGAGGAGGAGGAGGAGGAGGAGGAAGAGGAAGAGGAAGAGGAGAAGAGGGAGGAGGAGGAGGAGGAGGAGGAGGAGGAGGAGGAGGAGGAGGAGGAGGAGGAGGAGGAGGAGGAGGAGGAGGAGGAGGAGGAGAGAGGAGGAGGGGGAGGGGAGAGGAGGAGGGAGGAGGAGGAGGAGGAGGAGGAGGAGGAGGGGAGGAGGAGGAGGAGGAGGAGGAGGAGGAGGGGGAGGAGGGGGAGGAGGAGGAGGAGGGAGGAGGGGGAGGAGGGGAGACGGAGGAGGGGAGGAGGAGGAGGAGGAGGAGGAGGAGGAGGAGGAGGAGGAGGAGGAGGAGGAGGAGGAGAGGAGGAGGAGGAGGAGGAGGAGGAGGAGGAGGAGGAGGGGAGGGGCATGAGGGGGAGGAGAGGAGGAGGAGGAGGAGGAGGAGGAGGAGGAGGAGGAGGAGGAGGAGGATGCAGGCGGAGGAGGAGGAGGAGGAGGAGGAGGAATAACAGGAGGAAAAGGAGGGTGAGGAGGAGGAGGAGGAGGAGGAGGAGGAGGAGGAGGAGGAGGAAAAGGACCGCTTCACTTTCTAACGCCTGAGGGTGCAACCAGGTGGCCGCCGAGTACGGCCAAAACCCGCCTCTGCGCGCTGGCTGGGCGGCGCGCAAGACAGCTGAGGCACCCTGCCTGCAGGCGACTGCAGGCCATATGCCGCCGACCTTGTGACGGCAATGCCAATGCCTGCACAGACAAGCTACGCAAGCCACGCGACAGGGCATGCCCCCGTGGCCAGGCCAGGAGACTGCGCCCAAGACGTGCTGGCGAGTGGAGCCGCCCGAGGAGCCAGTCGGGGAGCTCAGAACCTGAGCGGCGCCCCCGTGCCCCAAATGGCGCACGCACACGATGCGACCGCCTCGCCAGGCTCACAGGGCACAGCCCGCAGTGCACAGGCAACGGTGGCTGGTGGCCGCTGCCTGCCTCCCTCACCTACCGAGTGAAGAGGAGAGGGCGCTGGCTGGAGAGAGCCGCACCAGCCGCCTGCCAGGAGGTAGGAGAAGGCAAGCCCGACGGCTCGCGAACGGCACACACCATGGCCCACCAAAGGGAAGGCAACCTGGAGAGCCAACTGGCGCTGAGAAGGGCACGAGAAGGCGGGAAGCATTCGCAACGCTGCCGCGCTGCTGCGACGGCACGCGGCGTGCGGCGAAATGCAAATACATGCCGCACAAACAGATGCAAATAGCTGGCGGGTTTGCCTGAACATACAGCATTGAACAGAACGGAAACGCAGGCAGGCTCGGCCGACAGAGCCAGGGAGGAGGAAGACAGCAGGGGTGAAGGAAAGTACCTCACTCAACGGCCCTCTCCACAAAAAGCCCTGCAGCTGGCGGCGCTGGGGGGGCGCCAGCTCCATCAAGACCAAACCAAGAAATGAAACATAGCAACAAGCCGCCAGCGCAATCTGAGAGCACCTCAACTCTGAGTCTCCAGATTCGGCCACCAGCACTGCTGCCACGCAGACCAGCTCGGCAAATCACAGAGTGACTGCGACGGGCTGCCCCTCTGTGCATCTGTCGCCGCAGGGGGAGAATTACCTCCAACGCCCCGCGGCCGCGCAGCAGATGGGAGCGAACCGACACTGGTGCAGCAGTGAAAAGGACGGCCTGCGGCCCCAGATCGAACCCGCAACGCCCACGGCGGCCCAAAGGACGGCCCGTGGCACGACGCCGAGAGGGCGACAAGGAATCAGAAAACAAGCCGGATCACGCTGACAGCCTCCACGTCAAGCCAAACACCGTCCAGCTCGGGGTGCTCGTCGGCGCAGATCCGAGTCCAATAACACTTGCCACTGCGGGTCCTGTGCGCCCCGCCCACGCATTGTTGGTTGAGGTGCCTCAAATACCTACGTGTGGCAAACGACACACACGTGCAGCAAGCCACAAGGATACTGACATCGGAACAGGACAAACCCAAGCACGCGTGGCCTAGTTCAGCCAGCTTGCAACCGACAAACACTGTCGTGGGGTCACATCGGCCGCGAGGCCCTCAAGCATTGTTTAGAGGCTCGCCACCGAAGACCTCGCCCGAGAGACGGGAGGCGCGGGGTGGCGCCAGTCGATCAAAAAAAATCGAACAGAACGCCGAGAGACCCAAACAGCGACGGGGGGGGGGTTCGAACCGGTAGTGACCCCCCCCCCCTTTTCATGATGGACTGGGGGGGGGGGGTTCGAACCGGTAGTGACCCCCTCCCGGTTTTCCGGAGAGGGGGGGTGGGGGGGGGGAAGGGATTCGAACTGGTAGTGACCCCCCCGGTTTTCCGCCAGCAGCGATAGAACACGCTCTTTCAAAGCTGCTCATGCCTGGGAGCGGCCCAGGCCTTGACGACGTTCAGATAGTCGCTGCATGCATCCTACAATGCCGTCCAGAGCATTCTGGCAGGCCGCGGCGCATGCAGCAAACTCGCCGGGCCGCGCCGCCTGGGGGGTGGGGGGGGGGGGGGGCGAAGGGGGCGCGCGCATGACCCAACTCCTGCCCAGCATCGGAGACCGAGACATATGCCCATCCCGTCCTCGAAAGCTCTTTGGTAACCGACCGAAGGCACGACCCATCCATAAAGACATGCTCACCAACAGTGTAATCATCATGGTCGTCAACACGCGAGAACGTAGGCTCAGCCACGGACGGGGGGAGAAATCGCCAGGGCGCGGGAAGATGCCGCGCGCGTGCAACACCTGATCCGCCTCGCGCAGCAAATCCCACCTCGCGGGCCGAAACTTAAAGCCGTCGCCGAGCACGCCGGCGCGCATGGCCAGGCAGTCGGGGCGCCGGCACTGCCGCAGCCCGTGGAAAAGGGCGCCCTTATCCTTGCAACGCATGGGGCGCAACAAATCAGGCAGAACATAGCCGAGCTCGCCAGCGCGAGCCTCGGTCCACGCCGCCTGACAAACGAGCCCGCGGATGCAGACATTTTCCCGTGGAGAGAACCTGGGCGAAGACATGGCGGCAGCGAGCGCATCCACGCAAACGCGTCGCTCCAACCCAAAGCTGCCCCCGCAGGCTCGCTCGCGGCCCCGCAAGACCGCGCCCTTGAGCTGTCGTTTGAGGAGAGGGGGAGGGCCGACGCGAAGGGGACATTGGCGCCCTTATCATCGACCAACGTTGTGAATCCCGTCATTTTCCAACCCAAATGCTCCACCGACGGCCTCGCGGCCTCTGCAAGGCCAGAAGCCTTCCTCCGAGGCGGCAAGGGCCCCGAGAAACCCACTTCCCAGGCTCTACGAAGGGCCGAGAGGGACAACCCAAAATCGAAAGTCCCAACCAGGCTGGCCTGGACTTCCTTGGCCCATCTAGCGATAGGAACCACGGCGCAGTACCGGGCGGGGTCAGCGGCAAACCGCAGAGCAGCAGCGAGGGGACGCCCAACCGCTGAGGGGGGCAAGAACCTCCCCAGATAACGCCGAATCGCAAAAGCTCGTGGTCCGCGGCGCCGTGCACCTCGCGCCCGCAAGTCCTGCCAGCGAGAGCTCCCGTCGCAAACACCTTCTTAGCATGATGCCCCATCGATGACTTGTGAAGCGTTGACCTGGAAACCTTGTTGCTGAAAACAACCCTTCGAACTCTCGACTTTGACCCTCGCCTAGCCATCGCGATCGACCTGCCCGCTGCGTCGTTCACGCCCAGGTTCACTGCGGCCTGGCAGGGCGCGCCACCGACGGCACCTAAGCCATGGCGGATGGCCTTCGCGACGCCCGAGGCGGATGCCACCGCCGCAGCCTTAGAGGTTGAAATGGAGCATCCCAGATCGGCCTCGACGACAGACTGCAATTGGGAGGAACTTTCGAGGATGTGGCTGATCACGCTGCGAGCGGGACCGCAACTAGACAATGAATAGTCATCGATCGATATACACTCCCAACGACACCGATCTGGGAAACCTGAGCACGTCTAGGGCCGCCAACAGGAAAACCCCGACGAGCGCGGTGGCGAAGCCGCGGCCAGTGACCAGGCCACGCCGCGCGAACTTAAGGCCGTCCACGCGGCCCGACATTGTCACGTACCTGCCTGCGCGGTAAACCGAGTGGCAGACTCTGGCAATCTGCTTGGGGAGCTAGCGTTGGTGGTAACGCTCCATCATCAAGCCGAGGTCCACAGACTCGTAGAACATGTCCAGATCCAAAGGAAGACGGAACAAAAGCAGGACAGAGTCTTGATCGCGGTTTCGCCGCTGAGACATTGTCTCCAAACCGCGCCCACGCTAGACGCAGAGGCACCAGCGGCAAAACAACTCACTGCTGTGGTCCGATTCCCATCTTCTGGCAAAATCGCGTCGGGCCCTGGCCCGCAGCCTGTGGATCGTGACGAGAGACCTATCGGACGATCATCTCTCTCGGGTCTGGAAAGCACGACCAACGGGATGGTTCTCATCTGCCCGGGGAGAAGACCAGAAGTTTCGAAAGCCGCTGTCATTTTCGAAGGCGCGAGCAGGGCCTGTCCCGACCAATGAACGTGGAATCCGTCCGCTGACTTGGCCGTCGCGAGAGGCGAGGAGCGAGCCGCGCGGCGGGCGTCGTCGGGCGACAGCGGCGGCGGCGGCTCAAGCACTTCGAAGCTGGCGCCAGGAGCACAGTCTTCAGCGCAATCCTTGGCGCGCCAAGTGCCTGCAAACGAATTTAGCTTAGCGGCTGGAAGAGCTCCGGGATCCGACGCAACTTCCCCATTAGCAGTCAAAGTGGTGGTGGGGGTCCAACCAGGGGCGCCCCTGGCGGCCCCGTGCGCATGGCGCGCACCCCTGTGACGGATCCATTCGAGCCGCTTCCCGCGGTGTTCCCGGCGGGCCCTGCCCTCCGCGAAAGCCAAGGCCTGGGGCGCAATATCCAGCGCATGCTGGGGTTCCCCTTCCACGGCCGCGATGTCAGGGGGGGGGGGCTGCGCTTGATGATGCACCGGCAGGCCTGGAGGTGGGAAAAGGCATCGCCTTCCCAGGGGTGCATCTTCCTGGGCGGGGCAAACATGACGGCAGTGGCTTCGCTCGAGTCTCTGGCGCCGTCTCTCCGCATCGTGATTCTCGCCGCTGGAAGCCTGGTAACCGAGGGCGTGCATCTGAAGCTAGAGGCGGCCGAAACTCCATCCATATGCTTGCCAGTTGGGCAGACGACGTCCACCCACTTCAACTGGGCTCGATTGCCTGCACTTCCTTTAAAAGGGAGGCTGCGCTGAAAAAATCCCGTCAAGTTCTTGCTCCGCAGTGACCCCCCACCCCCGATGCAGAACACCCGAGTAGAACTGGGCGCGGTCCGCGCCCCCGAGGGGCGCCAGCTCCAGGGCGCGGGGTGCCCGACGGGAAACGACCCCTCCAGTGCCGGGGGGGTTCAAGGGCGCGGCCCCGCGGGCCTCGCGATGGGAAACGGCGGAGGGCGGCGGAAGCTCAAAGCCTTCAGGCCAGCGAACTGCGGGCGGAGGGCGAGGAGGGGCGCGCGGTCATGCGTCGCTAACTCCGAATCGCTAAATATCTCCGCGCGCTCGATGGCCCGGGCCAACCGCGCCTCGACCAAGAAATGACTATGCATCCCAACGCCCGCCGTCGAGCGGCAAGCGCCTGGAACTCCTGCGGGCCAGCGCAGTTGGGCCCCCAGCCGACCTGGAATCCGAGTCCCGGCCAGCATCTGGGGCCCAACGTTGAAATCACCGCCGACGATAAGCGGCGTCGGCAGAGGAAGAGGAGGACGAGGAGGAGGAGGAGGAGCGAACGAAGCCCGAGGCGCATCTTTCTTCGCCCGCGGCAAGGCGCCGCCGCGCGCTCAGCTCCGCCGCCCAGGTCAAGCTGGAGCTTCAACGCGCGGCGGGCGGCGACCGCGATGTCGTGGACATGCTGGGGCTCGTTGTTCCTGGCGTCCTTCAGAATGTGGCGCATCCGCGCGCCGACCGCGAGCCTGGCCGCCGGGCTGGCGGCGCCGTTCTCGCCCTCGTAACTCTCAAAAGAGAACGGTGGGAGGGCGCGCCGCCGCGCGGCGACGCCGGGCAGGTGCCCGTGAGGAACGGCGAGATGATGCCACATCCTCGGGCATTGCATGTAGCGATGGATCTCGTCGTGCCGGTTGCGCCCGAAGATGCGCGGTCGCTGCTGCGGGGCGACGCGCGCGCGAAGTGGTCGCCCGCGCACCGAGAGCGCCTCCGTCGCGGCCCAGGCGCGGGCAGGCGGCAGCGCGGCCAGGTGCGAGCGCAGGCGCGCCCAGCGCGCGCCCAAGTCCACTGGGAAGGCACCCAGCTGGACACGGTCGGGGGCGTCCTCCGCCGAGTCGGGCTCGCGTCCGCCATCTCCTTCAGCACCGCGGGATCGCCCTCGGCGGGATCGGGGGCGCTCTGGCCGCGGGCCCAACTGCGGCAAGCGCGGCGCCCCGCAGTGGCAGAGTGGCGCGGGGCGGCCCGCCAGCGCGCGCGGCAGAGGTCGCGCGAGAGATCGCCGAGCAAGGCCAGCTCCACGCCGCGGCGCCCGAAGTTCGCGGTGGCCCAGGCGTCGCGGCAGATCTCGTTCGCCAAGCGTCGCCGTTGAGCTCCAGCGCGGAACGGCGGCGCGATGACGTCGCGCTGCAGCGCGTGGTCGGTGCAGTCGGCGCACTAGTTGCGCCGGTCGCCCTCGTCGATGGCGGTGCGACAGTTGAGCGGGATGACGGGCGGCCATCTCGCAGCCCATGCAGCGGCTCGCTGGACTGCGGGATCTTCGCGTTGGCGAGGGCGGGGCGCCTTGAGGAACCGGGCGGCGCGGCGCTTCTGGATCGCGTGGTGGAAGGTGTCGCGGCGAAAGAGTTCTTAATGTGCTAGCATGTAGGCCTTCTGTCGGGCCCTCTGATTCTTCGAGTGGGCGTCGCCGTCGTCGGCAGGCGTGGCCGTGAAACTCGCGAGTGGAGCTGCCAGGCCCCGACGAGCAGCGTGTTTGCGCGCAGCAGCAACGGCGCCAAACGCGCGAGCCGACGGGCCGAGGACGCGCATCATCCGCTCGAGGTGGGAGCCCGACCCCAGCACGAAGAGGGTACAGCTAGTGGCGCCGGCGAGGCGCTGCACGATGGAGGTCGGGTCAGCCCGGCAGGAGGCGCACCGTCGGCCGGCCTCTACGTCCACGAGGCTGAGGTGCTCGTAGGCGTGCTCGCGGAGGGCGTCGTAGAGGCGCGCCCAGTTCTCGATTGTGGTGGTGGCGGAGCGCCGCGCGGTGGCGGCCCGCATCGGCTCGATGCTGTTCGGCGTCTCGATGTTGGCCCAGAGCGTCATGCCAATGATGTCCGACTTGGCGAAGCTGTTCGGCGCGACCTTCAGCAGCTTGTGGATAGCCAACTGCTCCTCAGCGAGCAGCGCGTCAGGAGGGTCGAGCGGCTGGCCGACGTAGCTCAGGCACGTGACGGCCTCAACGTTGCCCAGCTTGATGATCTGCTGGAGTGGCGCGTGCGACTCGGAGAGCTTGACGACGCGCTTCCGTCGCTTTGTCGATAGGCACTGCCACTGGTCACAGAGGGCAGCGCCAGGGCAAGCGAAGAAGCCGAGGCGCGCAGATGTCGATGAGGGTGTCTCGCATGCTGGACACCAAGGCCTCCGAGATCAGGAGCCAGGAAGGCGATGGCACGATGCGCTTCTTGGCTTGCAACTTCAAGCCGGCGAGAGCGTCGGCAGCGAGCAAGCGAAGCGCCGGAAGCTCCATGTCCGAAAGCCTGGCCAAGATGATGCCTAAGACGCCGGCGCATGCGCTGACGCGCCCGCGGTTGATGGCGCCCAACTCCGACGCCAATGCAGAGGCACTCGGGTTGACGATGAGCGCCCAGATCGCGCCGCGCAGTGGGCGCCCGCGCGGGGCGCCCGAGTCGGCGTTGAGCCGCAGCCTGAGGGCGCCGTCGAGCGGGAGGAAGGTGAACGGCATGAAGTAGAAGGCGCGCAGCAGGATCCACGCGCGGCCATGGGTGCCCCACCGCTGGAGGACCTGCCACATTCAATGGTGGTTCAGCGACGGGAAAGCGGCCGCGATGCCCATGGAGGCGAAGACTGGCTTGTCCACAGTGGTTTCAGGAAGCAGGCGAATCGAGGCGACGAGCATCGGCATCAACCGCGACGACATTGCGCAAGAACTGGCGGCCAGCGACGAAGCCCTGCTGGTCGATGGGCGTCTTGGCTGGGGCCCCATGTGGGGCACGGTTGGTGGCTGAGGCGAGAATCTTCGCGACGCTGCTCTTCGTGGAAAGCGGGCGTAGTGCGACAGGAAAGCGCGCGCGCTCGACGTGGCCCGACGGTTCGTCGCCCTTCGGAGGCATGGCCATCAGCGCGTGGTTCAGGTCGCACGGCGCGTCTGCAGCGATGACGTGGTCGCTGAGGATGGCGAGCGCAGGAATCGCAACAGGAGGCTTCGCCCAAGCAAGATGCGGCAGACCGTCGGGGCCAGGGGCAGAATGGCGCGCACGTCGCGCAGCGCGTGCACGTTCAGCTTCACCTGGCACAGGAAATTCAAGAAGCGGCTGCCGTTGAAGCACACGGTCAAGGCAGTCTGAGACAGCTGTAGCATCGACCAGCTTCCGGACAGAGATGGGCTCCCAGTGGTTGCGGGTGGCCGCGTGCATCTGGCGCGGGTCGAAGGTGATCGGATCGTCTCGCGACCGCGCGAGCGTAGGATTCACGGGAGCGAGCAGCAATGTTGGCGCGCCGCTCTTCACTGAGGCCTGCGTAGACGTGGTCCGTGTCAGTCGCGAACTGCATGGGGTCCTGGAGCGCGTCAGAGCCACCGGCGAGGCTGAGGTATCGTCAGCCAGCTTCAGCAATTTCAATGCGGTTCTTGGCGGGCGCCATATCGCGCGAGCAATGCTGCGGAGGGTCACGCCACGAACCTCCTTCGATATGTCGCCGCTCGCGCTGTCTAACTCCTCGGAGGGGATGGCCGCCGCGGTGTCTCGAGCGCGGCGCGCAGTGTCATGAATCATGGACCTGATGTTGCGCCAGCGGTCAACGGGCGAGGGGTGGTCGAGCGGGCGGCAACCGGAGATCTTCTGGAAGTGGCGTTGGTAGTGCTTGGAGTCGAAGACTCTAGCAGGAACGGCGCGTTCTTGTAGTGGGCGTTGGCGGGCAGGCTGGACGCGGAGCTGAATTCTCTCGCGGTCGCCGATCACCCCGACTGGGCCCTCTAGCGGCGCTTCGCCCGCAAGGGGCGCCGTCTCCATCGAGGGGGCGCAGTGGGCAGGCAGCGCAAAGAAGCAGCGGTCGATTGCGGTCTCCGCGAGCAAGGTCTTCCTAAAGGCAGGCTGGCGCTGGTTCCTGGCCGCCGCGACCGTGGAGGAGTTGACGGGCGAGTTGGAGCTTCGGCGGCAGCTCGGAGATGAAGTCGCCGAGCATAGCGAATAGGCGCATCGTCAGGTCGACAACACATGTTCGCGCAGTCTTTGCCTACTCTCTCGAATGGCTGCGCGGTCGCTCGGCGACGAATCGCGATTGCGGACGTTGAGCACCGTGATGCCGCGCTCCCTGGAGACGCCTGCTATGCGGAGCCATGCTGCTCGCCCAGAAACGACCTCTTAGAGGTCGTCGGGTGGGCGGCCCAGATCGACCTCGTCGCACGGGGCAAGAAAGTCAAACCCCGCCAGCGATAATGGAGTTCGTGGTCCCCGAGTGTGGAAGGCCACGTAGTGACGCTGGGTGGAGGTCGCCAAGATCTGAACGCCCGCGTCGGCGCCGTGGGTTTCCTGAATTGCTGCCAGCGCGCGTCGGCGAAGGAGAGGGAGTTGCCGACGACGCTTCCCCTGGCGGCGCTGACGGCGCTGATCAGCGGAGCCGCGCAGCGCTTGCGCGTTCCAGGAGACGACGTTGAGGCCGCGGTCATTGGGCTTGACCGACCATGGAGCCCACCCCGAGCTAAAGCCATTGCGCTGAAGCCAGGGCGCCTGCGAAGCTGGACTCGAACTCCGCGCGGACGCGGCGCTGGCGCTCATCGTCGACGCCCGCCCCGACGGCAGCGGCAACCCATTGGTGCGGGGGTGGCTCATCAGCAGTAGCACCGACATGCAACCGAACCAATGCTCCGCTCTGCGACGCGAGGTCGCCCTGGGCGCGGTGGAGGAGCTCGGCAAGGCGTTTGGCCCGAACCTCGCGCCTGACGGTGCGAGGGCTCTTGTCAGCTGAGACGTAGAGAGCGGCGAGATGTGCGCCGCTGGCCAAAATGTGAGACTGACGCCAGTTGCGACACTCACGCAGAGATTCACGAAGGCGACGAGCTCGCGGCTCAGCCGCTGCCGCGCCGCCCGCGGCCGTGGAGGAGCGCCGCTTCGCGGGGCCAGCGGCGTGGAAGGCGACGCGGTCCAGCGTGGCCTCGACGGCTGAGGGCCACGGTTCCAAAGATGCCATTGAATCGGCCGCGGATAAGGCTGAAGCGCAACCGCGCCAGAAAGCGCGCGGATCGGCGGCGTGGTCGAAGGAGCCGACGTAGCCGAAGGCGTCCACGTTGAAGCTCGGCTGACGCGCCTCCGCGTCGTCCGCAACGCACTGGGGCTTGTTGGCCGCCTCGCGGAGCTCACGCGTGGACTGCTCGGTCTTGGCAACCCTCGCTTTGACGTCGTGGGGATGGCGCTCGGTGCGCTCGTGCTTCTGGTTGAAGTCGGCCGTGATCTGGGTGGCCGACGCGAAGAACTGCTGCCTGGCGTTCTCGGTGACGGACTTGGCAGCGGCCTCGATCTGCGCGGCAGCGTCCTCGACCTGGGCGGCGAGAGTCCCCTCCAGCTGCATGCGCACATGGGCAGGGGGCCCTTGGGCGGGCAGCTTAGACACGGCGTTGAACCAGGGGTCGTCACGCTGACCATCCTTGCTGCCATCTTCAGAGGCCATGCCGAAAACAAAACTGTGATGCGCGAAAGGAGGCCCGCGCAAACCTCAGATGATCGCGAGTGGAGTGTAAACTGCGAGCAGGCGAATGCTGCAGCAACGGCGAAGGTGCTCAGCCTCGCGGGCACAAGGCAGGCGGGAGAAGACGTCCGTGGCTGGCCCTGGACCAAGAATCTCTCGAGCCAAAGTGGCTCCAGAGGAGGATGAGAAGGAGGGCGGAGGAGGGAGGGGGATGAGGGACGGGGTGGAGGGCTTTTGACTGTACTAAGCTCGTTGCAAGTAGCTTGAGCGCAGCGGCCAACAGGACTGGCACAGGCTGCACACGAGAAGCCCGAGAGCATGGACGCTGAGCTGCTTCCGCTCTCGTCCCGAAAACTGTCGGGAGAGAGGTATTGGCGCTGCAGGAGGGGAAGAGAGGAATCTTAGAAGAGAGAGGAGGAGTTTGAAGCGCCGTGCGAAGAGAGACATCAGCGGGGCCCTGCTTCGTTGCCCATAGCAGGGCAGCCCTCGAGGCAGAGAGCAGTGCAAGGCTGGAAAAGGAGAGACCTGCCTAGGTGTGCCGTCCAAGTTTCGGTCGGCTGAAGGAGAGGGAAGAGCTGGAAGGAGGGCCAAATTGGCCAGGCCGCCGTGCGGCTGTCCAGACCTCCAGGGGAGGAAAGCTGGACTGGAGGAAGGGCGGGGGATCTCATAAGAGGCGGGGGGAGGAAGGAGGGCCAGAATGGCATTGCCGTGCTGCAGGGCGGACGCTGCAGCTGAAAGGCCTGTACGGGCCGTCCGCGACGGGGAGGTGGGTGTGCCTGGGCGCTAGCCGAGACCAGACAACAGAGACCCACCTCCGTGTGGCCCCTCACAGGCACACAGGGACCAAGGGGACCCTGCTACACCTGGACGAGGGCCAAGGGGTGGAGGGAGGGAGGCGGGGGGGAAGAGGGACGAGGGAGGATGAGGAAGGAGACAATACTGGACAATACTGGCTGATCGACGACTGGGCGACGCGAAAGAGATTGAAAGACAGGGGGGCCGCTGACGGCGACGGCCCGCCCCCCTCGCGCCTCTGAATTTGCGCTGGCATGGGGTTAGAGTTTTTTTTCTGTTGTTGCCAGACATGGGACGCACAAGGACATAGTACAGGCTCGGAAGCATTTCTCCTTACACCACAGCAAGGCCCCAAGAACAACCCACAGACACACGAAACCTTCCGCGTCCAACCCCATCCGCTTCAGCGGACATGTGGTCCAAACGCCCCCCCCCCAGAAAATGTTAAGCGGGCTCGCGCCGGGGGGGGGCCTGGGGTGATTCACTCCGTGAACTATAATTATATTGAGGAGACTGGGTGGAGCTTGGTTTGGGCGATTCTGCTTGGGACGTCTTCAAAATCCGCATGGCTTGTGCCCTGGTTTGGCTTGGTTGGGCGGCGCAAGCCGCCTGAGACATCCTCCGGATGTGCTTGGTTTGGCCCCTGGTTTGGCCTGGTTTCGCCCGAGAGGTCCCCGCAATTTGCATGGTTTGGGCACGGTGTCTCTCGAGACGTCCTCGCAATGTGCTTGCTTTCTGCGTGGTTTCGCCTGAGACGTCCTCGCGATTTGCTTGTTTTCGCCTTGGTTTCGCCTGGTTTAAGCTTGGCTTTGCCTGAAACGTCCTCGCAATTTGCTTGGTTTCGCATGGTTTCGGCGCGGTTTCGCCTGAGACGTCCTCGCAAGTTGCCTGGCCTTGCTTTGGTTTCGCCTGGTTTGGGCCTGGTTTCGCCTGAGACGTCCCTGCAATTCGCTTGGTTTCGCTTGATTTCGGCGCAGTTTCTCGCCTGAGACTTCCTCTCAATTTGGTCGGTTCCCCCTGGTTTGGGCGAGATCTCGCTTGAGACGTCCTCGCCATATACTTGGTTTGGGGCCCTGGTTTCCGCGGGGCTCTTGCAATTTCACACACGTCGTGGTTGCAAACACGCGAAACAGGACGGAATGTACTGAACACACATACTGGCCCACATTCTGCACAGTTATGCTACAGTAAAACATGGGCAGTGGGTGCGGACATGCGAAGCGCAGTGTGTTCGGCCACTGTATCACATAGTGGAACCATCGCTCACACAAATCCTCGTGTTATGCGGCATTGGATCATGTGGCGGCGTTAAGAGAAAACCTTTTCCAGCCTGAAGTGCTAGGTGTCCTCCTTGGAGGCGTGCGTCCGACCCGAAGATGTAGCTTTGCCATTTTGTAGTGTATCGTTTCCCGAGCGGTAGGGCCAGAAAACGCCCGCCACGGAGCTTGTACTTCTCGGCGCGCGCGCGTCGCCCCTTCAGGGTCGACGCGCACATAGATTAGTATGTTTGAGGTGGTGTCGAAGAGACGTCACAGGCCCAAGGTGCGCGACGAAAATAAACGGGTCTTACGCGAGATGACATAGCGACCTTACGCAGTGGCTTGCGCGGACCGCCGGCGCGGCACACCACATTGGAGATGAGGGCGCCTACGCGGGCAGCTTGCGCGCCAATGTCGGCGCAGATGACCCCGTTTTTATCGTCGCCCAGGTGCCCCCAAGATCCCATGGGGGGGACCCAGATGGCCTCCAGTCTCCAGGGAGAACGAAAGGATTCCAAAAACGGCCCGACAGGCTGAGGGCAAAAGCCCCGGCTCTTTTCTCGAAGGATAGTAGTAGAGCGCGTCCAACATTACCTCGCCACTGTGCGGCTGACGCCGCGGCGGAGATCGCGGAATGTCGCCAGGCAAGCTGGGAACGGCGCGCGAAGCCGGCCTTCCATAAGCCAGCCCGTGCGCTTGCCTCTAATTTGCCCCTCTCGGAGCCATTCGTAGTTCGCACGTCCATCCTCTCTCATCCTCCCTCGCTCCCCCGCCCTTGGCTACTCGCGTGGGATCTCGATCGCGGCCCCGGGAAATATATACATGAAGTGGCGCTCAAGTCTCCTCCCCGAGCTCGCGAGGCCGCGAACGTCTCCGGCACTGGCGGCCGCGCCTACCCTCCGGCTACGGTCAGCGGTCGCGCGAACCCGCAGAGCTGGACCTGGCCCTTCTGCTGCCTTTGCCGCGGCCCTTCTTTCCCGGCAGCAGGTGGCTCAGGACGGGGCCGGAGTCGACGGAGGCCTTCTGTGACTTGCCCTTGCCGCCACCTCTGGGCCCAGAACCCCGACGTCATGAGTTTTTCATTGCGTGGGCCCCCAGAGGTCTCGACCCATTCCCCGGGACCACCTCTCAGCCTGAGTCGTGTTTCGCAATCCAGGGGCCAAGCGAGGGCCCCCAGAGGCCGAAAACAGCACAAAACTGTCCGCCGTGAGTGATTCTTTTACCACGCGAGGGGGTCCAGGGGGGAGCACTGGCCTTCGCTCAGACGCGGTTTCCATATGCTTGTTGGCTTTGCTGCCCGCGAGGGCTACTGAAGCCGACTAGTCCCTCAGGGCTCCGCAATCGCGGCTTGCATGGGTCCAGGCCGGGTGAGAGGATACAGTCAACCCATATAGAAAAGATGCACGGTAAGGATGCAAGGGCTTTGGACGCCAATGCCAAGGCTCTTCGAGCGGGACTGGCCATCGAAAGTCGTTGAGAAGAAAGCAAAGATGACCGAAGATGTAAGGGCGCAAGGGTACCCTTGAGACGTCGATCATCCTTACTATCCAGGTTGACTGTCCATGAAGAAACGCACAGAAGACACGACTTCCACGCATGCAAGCGACGCCCAGAGCATGAATGTGTTGACGCCGCTACGCTACCCCCCGAACCTCTCCTGGGGCGCGTTCTGACAAGGATCCCGATCGCGAATCCAGCCGTGACGAAGAGGAACCTCCCCCCCCCACTGCAACGCGCAATCGAAGGCCCAGGAAGGCGAAGACGGGGGCCAGGGCATCGGCACTCAGGCGGACTCCGAAAACCCTGGATCCAAACAAGTTTACGGCTCACTTTTCCTTCGGCCGCCTTCTGCAGGCTTCCGCTGGCGGGCCCACCGCCGATTTTTACTTCCGCCGCCCTCCGCCAGCCGTCCGCCGATGGCGAAATGTGCATATCTCGGCGGCGCGCCCGAGGGGGGAGTGAGAGGAGGCAGGCCTTCTCAGAAGTCGGCGGGGCTTCTCAGAAGCCCTCAGTCCTTCTCAGACATGTCGTCTCTGTCGTCGGAGGAGGAGGATCAGAAAACTTCTCGGAAGGCCCGAATGAGCATTCTGAGAAGGCCCGCCCCCTCACGCTTCCCCCCTGGGCTCGCCGCTGAATCTCCGAACGCCTTTCTCCCTCCTGACCACCACCTCTCGGGCCCTCGGACTCGGAGCTGGACTCGGAGTTCGAGCCCTCGCTTGCCGCCACTCGCCTCCTGTCGGCTGCGCGAAAGAGGCCCTGGGCAAGAGTGACCTCTGCTGCGCGGCGTTGCGGTCATCGTGCTACCATGAGGAGCGCTGAATGAGGAACGAGGCCCCTCCAAAGCGTCTGGGTGCACGAGGAACTCGGGAGTGACAAGCATGAAAGGCAAGGCAAGGTACACCGCTCGAGGCTTAAAACAGTTACTGAGAGCAAGCTGACTCACCTGCGCTCACACTGCTTTAGCCCTTGCGCAGGCACAAGCCTTGCAGTCCCTACAGTGACGGTGTCAGGACCCCAGCTGCGGGCAGGGCACCCCTGGGGCCCTATTAGAGACACCCTCCAAGCGGGAAGGCCCCTCGAGGCGCCGCAAGGACTCAAGAAACAGCGAGCCCCTTCCGTACCCGACACGGCTGGACGGGGTCTGGGAGAGGGCGCACCAGAGGTCACTCCGGCGCAAGGTCACCCTCGTCGGGAGAGGCTAGGTCCAAATGGAGGCCCACCAGATGGAGTCCCTCGGCTCCAACCGGACTTGCTCTATCTGCGCCCGGAGGAAAGCCAAGTCCACTCGGAGGCCAAGCAGATGGAGTCCGTTGGCACCGATTCGACTTGCTCCGGCGTGGCCCGATCCTACGTGCAGCCGACTCCTCCGGCTGCACGCAGGAGTGACCGCAGGCAAGACTTGCCTTTGGTGGACGGGCTTAGGGGGCGGCGGGGGTGGGGGGGGGGGGCGAGGGGGGCAAATCGAAGCACGCGAAACAGTGCTGGGGGGATCCCTGTGGGCCTGCACAGAATGGTGACTCCAGCGAAGGGTCACAGTCATAACACGAGCCTCTGGGCGCCACTCGGAACGATCTGCGCACGTTCTCAGCGAGGCGCAGCTGCTCGAACGCATCCTCGGGCGAGAAGACTTCCGAAAACTTACGAATACCTGTGAAAACCGAAGCGAGGAAGGTCTGGGGGAAACGGGGGGGCGCACCAGAGGCCGCTCTGGCGAAGGGCCACCCTTAACCACGTGCAGCCAGCTCCTTCGGGTGTCCAAGAAAAGAAAAGCGACCGCGGGCAAGCGTGACCTCTGGTGCGCTGCTTCACGGAGCGGCGCGGGGTGGGGTGGGGGGCCAGGAGAATACGGGAATAATCAAAGCTCGCGAACCAGTGCTGGGGGGGACCCCCCTGTGGGCCCGCGCCAAGGGCCACTGCGGAGAAGGGTCCTAACTCGGGCCTCTGGCGGCGCTCGGGGCGATCCAGGCACCCCCAGGAAGCTCCAAGCGAGGCGTGGGCCACGAGCCCCGACCCTGAGATCCGACGTTGCGAAAAAATTGAAACACCGTAGAAAAATGACGACTGGAACCCTAGACCCCATCATTTTTTCGAGCCGGACCGATCTGTAAGGGTTGTGGGCTCGAAACCGGGCGGAAACGCCCGTTGCGAAAAAATTGCAACGACGCCAAGATCTCAAGGTCCCCAGAGCCGACGAGAACGTCCGCCGGGCCCCCGAAGCACAAATATCCCCGAGACCGTCACCCCTCCATGCCCACGAGCCGTGGCCGATGGCCGGTGCCCCTCGGGGGCGCACAGGCTGGCTCCTGCGCGGGGGCGGATGCTGGCCCGGTGTGCCACGATACGCAACACGCAACTCGTAGCGTATTGATACGGAGCTCAACAACCAGACTGAAGACGCAGGTCTGACGCGATGCGTTCGCCAAAACGTGGGCTGATACGTTGAACCGACACGCAGCGTGCGAACACAAACATCTTGGGCGCGTGTTGGCGTTCCAAAACGGGCGTATCAGGGCAGCTGAGCCCGAGGGCCGTGTGGGCCCTGAACGGCCACCTCTGTCGGCGGCGGACGAGGGGGGGAAGCGAGAAGGAGAAAACCTTCTCAGAAGGCGGCGGGGCTTCTCGGAAGGCCTCCGGCCTTCCGAGGGGAGTTCTGAGTCCCGGGGGAAGGCTTAGAAGACTTCTCAGAATCAGGAGGGGAAAAAACACACAGACACAATTAATCGTAGATCCCCCAGAAAATATGCGAAAATATGGGAAGTGGGGGAGAAGACAAAAACCCAGAAAATATAGAAAAATATTGGGAATCTGGTTATTTGTGTATATTTATTTGTGTGTCCCAGTTCCCCTTCACAGAAGGCCGTCTTACCTCCGAGCCTTCTGAAGAGGCCCGCCCCTTCGCACTTCCCTACCCGGCTCGCCGCCGATGTCTGGGCAACTGCAGCTGAGCGGCGATCAGAAACGAGCCTTACGCGAGATAACATGCAGTCGGGTTGCTGACATAAGGAACGCCAAGCAAGGAACGAGGCCCCTGTTTAGCACCGAAAGAGCCTGGATGCACGAGGATGGCTAGAGGGACAGCCACGGGATGACCTAAGGAACAGCGAGCCCCTCTCGAACCCGAGGCGGTCCTTCTTTCAGAGTCTTGGCTGTAGCGACCTTGCGCCGCGGCTTACGCGGGCCACCAGCGCGGCACGCCACACTGATGACAAAGGCGCTCACGCACGACCTCACGAGGGCAATTTACGCGCCAACGTCGTCTTGTTGCGTCGCTCCAGTGGCCGTCGCTGCCCAGGTCGACTCGGGCCGCCGGGAATGCCCTCGGCAAAGCGCAACTGCTGGAGCGCACCCCAGGGAGAAGGCGCCCGTGAAACAGCGAAAATCGTCGAAACTCCACACGGAAGGACAATACGACGAAGCCATGACGATGACAAATTCGGGTGAGGATAAATCGGGAATCCCTCAGATCCGGCGGCTCTGGAGGATCGTTGCAGAACGCTCTGAGAGCGTTCCATAATGCTCTGGAAAAGATGTATCCTCGCCCTAGCCCCGTCCGACCCAGACATCTGGCGATGTGATTGTTTCAGTCCGCGGCCCCGGAAGTCCCGACCCCTTCCCCAGGGGCAGGTTTCTGTCCTGGATCCGTGCTCGATGGCCCCCTGGCGACGGGCCCCAGAGGGCCGAGCTCGAAGCAGAACGCCAGGGTTGGCAATATTTTGCTTCGAACGATCCCCACCGAAACCTTCGGCATTTGTGGCCGCCTATCACGTTCTGCTCGGTCCTGCTCTATTCAGTGGTGGTTTGTTCCGGTGGGTGGCCTTACGCCGGCTCGCACGTTGCGATTGATAGGGCGCCATGAATCAGTCGCTGCTGAATCTGACAGTTTTTAGCTATGTTCGATTCACGTAGGTTCTATTCGATTGCGCCCTGGTCACGGAATGACCGTGTCCCCAGGTCCTTTGCCCAATCCCCTGATCCTCAGTCCTCGGTCCTGAAAAGCTTTTTGTGTGCCCGGACCCCAAGTTCTCAAACCTCTCGGTGCTCGGAGCGTGCCTCCTGGGTTCCAGGAATCGTTGTCGCGTGACTTAGTCGACCTGAAGAGGGCCCCGAGACGGGCCCAGAGGGCCCCAAGAAGCCTTCAAGACGGCCCAAGAGTGCCCCGAGTCGCCAAAGATCGCCCCAATACGCCCAAGATGGCCTCAGCACGGCCCAAGAGGCCCCCAAGAAGCCCTAAGAGTGTTCCAAGAGGCGTCCCAAGAGGCCCTAAGAGGCACAAATCCTTGATTTGGGCTATTGACGTTTTTTTGTTCATTCTTTCTTCCAGCAGAGTGTTGAGGCGACGGCGACGCGTCCAGTGGGCCAGTGTCCCACACAACCATGCAGAGAAACGTAGCAATTGCAAACGCTTTGGTCTGGCGGGGGCAGAAGCGATGGCTACCGATCGAAATCAAGCGGACGTGTGTAATGAACAATACCGTGAACTACTATGTTCATTCTTTCTTCCAGAAGAGTGCTGAGGCGACGGCGACGCGTCGAGTGGGCCATTGTCCCACGCAACCCACCTTCATGAGGAAAACCCGTCTCCACGCAATGTGCTGGTCTACCGCATCAAATTCCAAAGACGTTTGGCCCGAAAAGACAAGTAACTGTGCGAGAACTCACGAGCGAGCGCCGAACAGAGGCGCGGCGGGTAGGCGGCTTTGAGACGGGTCAGGAAACCAGATGTAGAAGTACTTGTCAGAACGATGTGAGGCTTTCCAGAAAACGCGCAGATTCCTCGGCCCTCGCACTGCCAGGAAAACAATTCGGGAAGCACCGCGATGTTGGCTAACAACATGCGTGTGCGGGCTCAAAACGGGCGCCCCGCACCGCAATAGTCAAAGACGATGTCATTAACACTTGTGTGAGCACAGAAGCGCCTCCGGCTGGGCAAGAGCCAGAGGAGGCTGGAAGCAGGATTCTCTTCCCCCGCTGGCAGCTGCCGCGAGAGGGCGATCCCTAACAAGACCGCGATTCTGTCAGCGAGCTCGTTGGAGTCTAGGACCGCTTGATAGTCGGCGCCCCCCAGGCCAGGGAGGCCCCGCAGGTGGTCTTTGGTTCGAAGACGGCGGGGCATGACACTATGCGGGGGCGCACGGCGGGCCTGAGACCATTTCTCGCAGGGGCCGCCAGAAAAAAACGCCCCAAACGATGCCTGACTCTAGCCAGCCACGCAAGGCGCGGAAAACATCATCCTGTAGCAGGTCGCACTCAGGGCCAAGCAGCAGATCAATTGATACTGCAGCGTGCCCTCTTTTCTTTAGCTCCGCGGCGAGCCCGCCGGCCCCTGAAAAGAGATCGAGAAACGCTCGTCGTTCTCCGAGCCTACCTGCACGGAGGGCCGCGCGAAGGCGTTGCCGAAGAGCCTCGGGGCGGCCGCCGCCCACCGCTCGCAATCGTCCTTCTGGGCGTTGCTGAGGCTCCGCAGCACCAGCGCCAGCCGCCCGGCCTTGTCGCATCTCCTGACCGACGCGGAGGCTTGCCGCACCCCGCGCCTCTGGACTTCCAGTAGAGATCGGCAGCCTTCTGCGCGATCGTGCGTCGCGCCCCCGTGCCTCAGACAGTGAGGCGCGAAGCCCATCACCGAGCTTGAGGTGCTGAGAGGCAAAGTGGAAGTCGGCAAGGAGTTGTGAGTAGGTGAAGCGAAACAATGGTTTGTCCTCGCGCAGGAGGGACTGAAGGCGTAGAGCGGCACGTTCAATCCAGTGATGTCGGGGTAAATCGAAAGCCACTGTGGAATCGAACTCGCCCGTCTTGGAGCTGATTCCCAGCTCTTCTGGATGAAGAATCAGCAGCGGGCAACGCAGGACACCCACCCCTCTGCCAGACCCAGCCACCAACTGCTTGGCCAGCAAGGTCGTGGCCTCCGACGGGCGCAGGTAGCACTCGAACATCACCAGGAAGCACAGCCCGGAGTCTGGCTTCCCCAGCGGGGCCAGCACAGCCGCGAACGCCAGCGCCAGCACTCGAGGAAGCGGCGGGCGCGAATGCCCTGGCTGGAGCCGGGTCCAGCCGGCTAGCGCGCGACGAGCGAGCCGAGGGGAAGAGGCGCCGCGCGGGGGCCCCCAGAGCGGGCTCCCCCCACGCCACAGCACAGAGGGTGCGCGAGAACGCCTCCCTGCCCATGCCGCGGTCGAAGGCCCACTCGGCGTAGTCGACCAGGGCGCCATCCCACTGCAGGGGCGTCCACTCCGGAAGCGCCTTCAGCCTGAGCCAGCCCAAGAGCATGGTCAGCGCCCGCAGGTAGGTTTGCTCCGCGGCGGGGCGTACTCGGCTGGCGGCCAGCCGCGAGAGCCGCGGACACAGCTGCGCCCGCCGCACGCTGTGCCAGACGGGCCCGGCGCTCACCGGCGCCTGGGATGTCCAGCCCTGGCGGGAGCCCGAAGGGCCGGGCGGCCAGCGCCCGCCTCCCGATCCTGAGGCGCGCCGGGTGATCCGATTCGGCTGGGGCGCGGGCGCGCTTGTCGAAGGCGGGGTTGATCCGGAAGGCCCGATCCGGCATTGACGTCGTCGTTCGAGCCGATGTCTACGGAGGGTGTGCATCCTTTGTGGATGTCGCGCTGCACCCGATACCCTGGCATGAACCTCCGCGAGGGGGCGCCCCCCGGATTGAGCTCAGAGGGGATCCACCAAAACCTGAACTGTATCTCCGTCGCAATCGAGATCGCGCGCACCTCTCGACAGACCCCGTTGAGGGCACAGTGAGCGGCTCTCCATTTTTCACACGCACATGCCACCCCGAGGTTGTCCCCAGGACGAGTTGCCGTAGTCCATGCAGCTGAATATTCCGAACTAAGCGGCGCACGGCCCAGCGCACCCCTCAGCCTCGAGGACATGGATGGCTGCGGCGCGGCGCCAGCGTCGCGCAGCCTCCGCCGTCCAGGGCTCAGCCAGGAGCCGCCCCGCTGGGACCTCCTCGAAGTGCGCGAGGGCGCCCTCCGCCACCACGTCCGCCGAGGAGGCGCGCAGGAGCTGCTGCTCGCCCAGCGTGTCCCGGCGGGCGTAGTCCGCCGTCAGGACCCCCCGGAAGCGGCTGCGTTCCGAGAGGCCGCTAACTCGTCGCACGTCACCGACGGGCCACGATTGCTCCACGACGCCGAACCCCCGCGGCGAGGCGTCGGCGGCCGTGACCCGGTCGCGCCAGGAGCGACTCAGCAGGGCGGTCACACATGGGAGAAGAGCCCTGAACCAAGCGAGCTCCCGCTTCACTGAGGCCCACAAGGGCTGCCGCCTGTCACGCGACCGCCGGCAGAACTCGTAGATGGCGTGGAACAGGGAGAGCATTGGCCGCTGCAGCATCACGGCAGAAGTGATGTGACCCATGAGCCTCTCGAGCTCTCGCCCCGTGACGAGGCGCCCGGGCGCGAGCACAAAATCGAGACTGAACTTCAGTCGCCAGAACTTGCTCCGAGACAGCCCCCAGGTGGCGGAGGGCTTGTGCAGCGCATGCCCCAGCAGGGTGTGAAGGCCCCCCTCGTCGCTGTCAAAGGAGGCCTGGATCCCCCGCTCGCCCAAGGCGGCCAGCATGTGCTCCACCTCCAGAACAGGTCGCCACTGCCCGACGTAAAAAAGGCAACGTTGTCGATGTGCGGCATCTTGGCCCCGGAGCACTGCGCGCCGAGTGCCGGGGTGGGCGCCTTGTCAGCGATCCACGACGACTCTGGGCTGACGCCGCTCAGGATGTGGGCGCGGGCCTCTTGGATGAGGCGCGCTGCCCGCGACCAGACCACGGGGGCCACCCTGGCAACGAAGTGGACCATCTCGGACAGGTCCGCGATGCCCAGAAGCTGGCGAGCCTCGGGCTGGAGAAACGCGCCTGAAAAGCAGGTAGCCCAAAAAAGAGACGACCCCAAGGTGGCAGCTCGCACTGGTACAAGCAGCAGTCAACGTCAGCGGAGGCCACCGCGACCCCCTTGGAGGCGTCCACCTCCACGTTGGGCAGCGCCTCCCCGCTCGACAGGAGCGCGTGCGGCGGTTCCTGGAAGTGCGCGTTCGACCTCAGGAGGTGTCAAAAATCAGCCGCAAAGAAAAATCCTTCTTCGGCGCGAAGAAGATGCCAGCGCGCTCGACGATGCCCGTGGCGAGCAGCTCGGAAAGGCACTCGCCGTAGTGGTAGCCGTGCCTCTGCATCACAGGGCCCATGGCACAGACCCGGGGGGCCGCGCCCAAAGCAAAACTGCGAGCCTCCGGCTCTCGTAACATCTGCGAAGAATATGACAGGACAGTCTGCAGGTGCGGGGGAAGCACGTGAGCCGCGCGCGCCCGGCCGCAGCCCGCGGGAGCGCCATCGCCCCCTTCCTGTAGGTCGTCGTTGCGCCGTCGGCCATGACATCTGCATAGCCGTTCCGCGAAGCCTGGAGCGTCTGCCACGACCCCAGGGGGGTCAGGTCGGATGGAGGCTGCCCCACTCTGCCACACAGCCGCGCGAGATGTCGCACCGCCGCGGCCTGACAGGCGGCTGGAGACCCAGCCGGTGCGTCAGCGCCGCGACCGCCCAGGCCGTCGAGGGCGACAACGCCCTCGCGCAGCCGAGCCTCCTGCTGTCGACAAAGTCGTCCACGCCGTCCGCCGCCGCGCGGCAGCAGGCGGGCTGCCGCGCCGCGCAGCAGCTCGTCGAGCGACTCGCCCGCAGGGAGGGGCAAAACGTCGCGCGCCAGGGCCGAGCCCGTGACCCCTTGCGCCGAGGCCGCCATCACCACCGCAGTGGCGGCCCCCCCTGAAGTAGCGCCCGCTGCCAGAGGGGGTCTGCAGCGGCCGCGCACAAGCCGAAGAGCGGTGGCGGGCTAGCCCCGCCCGCGGCCGCGGGCGCCGCGCTCGCGCCCTCGGCCTGTGGGGCCAGCACCGCCGCCAGCGCCGCCGCCGCCTCCGCCTGGGTCGCCGAGGCCGGCGTCGGCTACGCTGCTGCTCTCGCCACGCGCCATGCGGCGTTCCTCCCCCCCTTTGCGCCGCTCCTTGAGGATGGCGCTCTCCTCCTGCATCTTCGCCGCCACGTGCCTCTCCAAAATCGGGGCCACGAGGGCGTGCCCCTTCGTGCGCGTGCCTCCTAAGAAGATGCGGCGCTCGTCCAACCAGCCGTCGGCGTCGGCCGCGGCACCGGCGGTGCCCGAAACCTCGGCCTGTCGCAAGGCCTCGGAGTACACCTCCTCCCAGGGCTGGAAGCGCCTGGCCGCCAGCTCGCACGTCTCGCACCCCGGCAGGTTGAGCTGGTCGGCCGTGGTTGCGGTCTCCAGGAGCCGGCACAGGAACATATGTTCATCGACTCCGGGGTCGGCAGCTGCCAACCCCAGGATCTGCCTCCACGAGAAGTGGCGCTGGACGGGCCCGCCACCCTGCTCCAGGTGAGCCTGACGCAGCCAGCCGACGGTGGCGGGCCCCTCGATGCGCCACTCCTTGGTGTCCAGCGCCTCCTGCTGCTCGGCCACCACCTCCGCGAAGGCCCGGCGCCGCTGCCCGGTGCTGCTCCGTCGGTACTGCAGAATGCGCTCGTCCAGCACTGCATCCGGCTCCGCTCTTGGTGAGGAAGGCGCCTTGTCGAGGGCCCCCACGCGCGCGAGCGCGATGACCCCTTCAGGGAAGGATGCTAGGGCGCGGCCGCCGTTGGCGTGGACGGTGGCGTAGGCCACATCCACAGGGCCGCCCCGCTTGAAGCCCAGCCGCGTCTCCAGGGCGACCCAGCCGTCGTCGAGCCGCGCTGGCAGAAGAGGCGCACCGCCGGGACCCGAACGTGGCGGGGGCGCGAGCGCCGGTGGCGGGCGCGGAGGGCCCGCCAGGCGGTCGTCCCGCTCGGCGTCGGAGCCGACAGGTGTCGGCGTGCCACCGTCGAGGACGAGCTGCGTCTCGGGCGGCAAGGCTGGGGTGGCCTGCTTCCCTCGGAGGCGGCGGCCCGTGGGCAGGGCGGCACGCTCCCGCTCGGCCAGCTGAGCACCCTCAAAAGCCAGGGCGGCCAGCGCATCCTTGTCAAGGTCGAACCGGTAGAGCAACTTCTTGCGCAGCTGCAGCGGTGGTGGGCCGCCGCGCGGCCCGCATCGGTGCACCTCCGCGCGGTCGGAGTCGGAGAAGTCCTTGACGAAGACGTCCCAGTCAAGCGTCGCTACCGCCCAGAGTGAGCCTGCCACGTGCCCGCAGAGAAGGCGCTCGTGATACAGCTTCTCCTCCAAGCTGTAGAGGCAATACACTCGGTCCCCCAGCCGCGCCGCCCTCATCATGTCCGCCAGCCCGTGCAGCACCACGGCCATGGAGCCGGCCCATCAGGTACCCGCAGGCGAAGGCGGCGAGCGTCGCCAGGCAGACGATCACGGTCACCTCCCAGAAGAACGAGGGGCAACGCTGTGGCGGGGCGTGCCGCAATTGTTCAGGCCCGCACCTGTCTAATTGCCTCTGAAGGAGCTGGACCAGATCTTTGTCGTGCTCCCCAGTGAAGGTGCACGTGCAGCGACACTCCCGCTGCCAGCTGCTCCAGAGATTAGCAGCGTACAGTCCTGTTGCAGCCCAGTCCCGAACTTGGTGGAGACCAGGGGCGAAGAGGGCCATAACACAGCGCCAGCTTGAACAGAAGCGATGGCTACCGAGCGAAATCAAGCGGACGTGTGTAATGAACAATACCGTGAACTACTATGGTGCCCCAAGACGGCCCAAGAGGCCTCGAAGAGGGCCCCAAGACATCCGAAGAGGGGCGCAAAATGTCCCAAGAGGCCCCAAAAACGGCTCCAAGAGGTGCCCTGATGTGGGACCCGAACGGGCATTCCGAGTTCTCGGCCCCGAGGGGCCTCAGGAGGCCCCAAGAGGCCCCCAAGAGAACCCAGGAGCCGCCAATGAAGCCTCAAGAGGCCCCCAGGAGGCTCCCAAGAGGCTCTATAGAACTGCCTCCAAGAGGCCCCCGAGAGCGCTCCGAAGAAGCCCCAAGAAGCATCCCTGAGAACTCTGACTCGCAATCCAGGCACGGTGGCGGGATGGGCCGAAGGCCATTTTATCCGCCGCCCCCTGCTGGCTTGCCACAAGGGTGCCTGGCGTGCCAGATTTCAAACGATTTTTGGTTATTTTAAAACTCCCCCTGGGGCTTCGGCACAGCGCGCCTGCCACCTGGAACATGTACATGTCAATGCCTTTCTCGTCCAAGATGGCCAACAATGGACTGCAAGATGCCTCCCCGGCGGCCAAGATGGCCCAGATGACCTCCAAGATGCCTCCAAGACGGCCAGGATGGCCCCAAGAGATCCCAACGTGGTCCCAAGATGCACCCAAGACAGCCCAAGATGGCCTACGACAGACCAAAAGGTGCGCAAGAGGACCCCAAGAGGCCTCTAAGACGGCCAAAGGGGCCCCCAATCGGGCCTCCAAAAAGGCAGGAAGATACCCAAATAATCGATGTTCCTTCGGTTTTAAAAGGGTTTTAGCATTTCTTCTTTCTCGGCCTTCCGACGGCCCGAGACGGCCCAAGAACCCCCGAAGATCGCCCCAAGATCGCCCAAGAAGCCTCCAAAGTAACCCCAGAACGGCCCAAGAGGCCCCCAAAATGGCCCCAAGGGGGCCCCCAGATGCCCCAACAAACCTCCAAGACGCCCAAGATAGCCTCCATGACGGCCCTTGAGCATCCCATGAGGGCCCCAAGTCGGCCCAGAGAGGCCCCTCAAACTGCTTCCTTCCGACGGCGTCGGAGAGGCCACGAACGCCACAAGACGGGCAAAGAGGCCCCCGAGAAATTCCGAAAGGTCCCCAAGAGGCCCAAGGAGGCCCTCAAGATGCCTCCAAGAGGCCCCTAGGAAGCTCCCAGGAGGCCCCAACAGTGCCCCCAGAAGCTCCCAAGATGCCCCCATCCTCCTCATCCTCGTTCTCCTCCTGATCTTCCCCGCCATCCTCCCCCAAATGTGCCCCGAAGGGTGTCCACAACGGCTGGGGGGAACACATGGTCCTGTGGCTTGGCAGAGCTCTTGCCACAACGCTCGGCCACAGAGGCGATTCCAAAAGGCAGGGGGCGGCGGTGATTCGCCGTAGGCGTCTTCGAAATGTTCGTTAGTGTTCGGATATAGTAGAACCTGCTCTAGTATAAGCATAACCATCTACGACACTATAACATTGCAGTCCTAGTTGCACGCAGGTTGTCTATTAGTTTGGTGTGGTGCTGCACTCGCATTATGATATGGCGCTCCGATTATGCTCTGTTCACACTCCCACTTGATAGCACAAAGTATTACAATATACTGCATGTAGTGCTCCGTGTTTGTAAGTGCGTGTCACCACTTGCTACTATATGTGACCGTCACATGTATCCGTCTCCGATTTGGACGTAAAGCGATTACGCACTGCATGTGTATATTACTGTTTGTCCTGTGTTGCTGTATGGTGTGCGATCGTTTTAGCTGTCTTAGATTATGGTATGCTCTGCGATTTAAGTGTATTATTTTTCATGTTTTGTTCTGGCTCATCGCATGCTGTAGTAGACTCGTTGTCGTAGCGGCAGAAGTCGTAGAACACTTATCTTATGTTGTGATAGGTTCTGTAATGTGATACGCTGCTCTACCCCGCCCTGCCACTGTACGACGTGATATTTCATTGTGTGCTGTTATGCGATGCTGTGTGATGTTGCGCGAGGCTCAATCATGCTATTGTATGTTAATGTATTGTGTGCTGCCTTGTGCTGTGTTGAGTCATACGCTGTCCGGTGTACTTTGTTGTGCTATGTCATGCTAAGAAGCCGGGTCAATTGTGTTAGCTTCCGCTATAGTGTAATACGTTCGTGGCTGTAGTGGTAGCAGTGGTGTAGCACGCACACGTGTTATGTTATAGTATACAATCAGATCCTCGGTGATGCCCTGCTTCGTCACAGTATGATGCGCAATATTACAAACTGCCATATGTTATGTGATGTTGTGGTTGGCTATGTTCTGTTTTGTCACACGTTGCTATGGTATGATATGTTATGCTATGGCGTGTTATGCCATAATTGGCTCATTCGACTACATCAGATTCTAATATGAAGCACAACGAAATGTGAGCGCCTGATCTCAGAGCCCCTCGCCCCCTGATCATTCGGTGGGTGCCTCCCTCCTCCCCCGCCCCCTGATCACTCGGGAAGGGAGGGGGCGGGGGGGCCCTGCGGTTCGATTCTATATAGGGGAGCTGTACTGCTTGATTATGTGTGGCAGGCGTTACTATTTGATTTTAATTGTGAGGGGGGATGGAGCGGGAATAAGGTCTCCAGGAATGTCCAGGGGAGGCCTCTGGGGGCCTCCAAAATTAGATTTTTTTCCGGGAGAGTCCCTGGGAGCCTCCATGCATAGATTTCTTCTGTGGGAGACGGCCCCGGGAGCCTCCACACATAGATTTCTTTTCTGGGAAGGGGCCCCTAGGAGCCTCCACGCATTGATTTCTTCTATGGTGGCACGGAAGGGTTCCAATCCCAGGGGGAAAAAGTCACCCCCCCAAGAAAACAATGATTTCAAGATATCGGCGATCCCGACTTTACAGGGTTTGGAACTCTCGAGGCCATGAAACCATGTAAAAAGCATGCAAAATGGACTTCGTGATTGCACATCTGTTTTTCAAAGTTTTCGGGCCTCGAGGTGCGCCAGACCCTTTAAAAACAAAACCGGGATTGAGTTTATCTCGTAATCATTGATTTTTCTGAGTTGGAATCCGTTCTCCTTGGAATTGGGGGCCCTCCGTGTCCTCGTAGAAGTAATCCGTGTGTCTGGAGGCTTCAAAGGGCCTCCTAGAAAAAATCTACTAAATCTACTGGTGGAGGCTCCGAGGGCCGCCTCCCGCACAAATCTATGCGGAGGTTCCCAGGGAGCCCTCCCAAAACAAATCTGTTTGTGGAGGCCCCCAGAGGCCTTTCCTGGACACCCACCTGAGGCTCCTGAAGGCTCGTCGAGGCTTCCGGAGACCGTAAAGGCACCTCGACACCTCCGGAACGCCCCAGGCGCTCCAGAGGGGGGAGAGGGAAGCGATGTGAGGCATTTCTTTCCAAATGCTCCTCCTTACTCGTATGTTGGGGACATACAGATCAAACTAAACATCGATCCGATGTTACATATGTGTTGTTTATGATTGGTGTTTGACTTATACCGCGAAGCTCACATGAAGCTTCCGTGCTTCATTCAGATGTCGTCGGCGCGCCCACGCACATCGGATAGTAATCGCGTGACCATTACCTGCTCTCTGTCATTCAACAACTTGCAATACCTTTGACCACCAAGCAGATGTCATCGGCAAGTCTTTGACGACTGGAGAATAACTCCGTGACCATTGCCTGCTCTCTGTCACTCAGCAGTTTGCAATACTTTTGAACGCCAGTCAGATGTCATCGGCAGGTCATTGTCGACCGGAGAGCAACTGCGTGACCATTACCTGTTCGCTGCTGCCCAACATAGTGCGACACTTTCGAATATCGGTCGGATGTCATCATCATGTCTTCGCTGCTGTATCAACATATTATCATCATTGTTGTTTTCTAGTATGCGTTTTACGTTGGGATCTCACTACACGCGTGTCTTTCCTCACTTTTGCACCTGCCGCGTTATTATTCCTCCAGATGCACGGGTGGCGCAAAAAGTAAATACACTGAGTTTTCCTGTAGTTCAGTTATGAACTTATCAAATTTGCTCCACATTTGTTCACGCGCCTGAAAATTCATTTTCTCGCTGCGCTGAATGCGCTGGATTGACATATGTGTCGCTTGACGCGGTGCCCACCAGGAATACTCGCCCACACAATGTTCCATCGATGCGCTGATCAGACCGCACATGTGGCGGAAATGCTAAACGCAACGAACAAGCAATACGATGTATACTGCTTGACGGACATGAAGGTAAGTATAATGACCATGGGTAATCATGCTAATGATTGCGGCTATGCTATAGCAGAGTGCCGCTCGCAGTGTTCCTCATATCCGCCGCGGTACAAAATCCTCCTGTTCTGGCTCGTTCGGGCTTAACTTTTCTGCTCTGCCTATTGCCTTGCGCCGTGATTTCGATTTCGCATGCTTTGTAGTTCTCTGTTCTCCAGTGCTCGCAGCAGCTGACTTCTTCGACGGCTGAAAGGATCTCGGTCGGCCAGCCATGTGCTTCGGAAGTGTCGTTTCCTTCTCGTCGGCCGGTCGGCGCGCGCGATAGCTACCGCCCGTGGCAACGTCGGTTTCGTTCCTATGTCTGCACAGAGGGTCGCGCACAGCAGCGTCAAATATCGCGTGCAATCCTTCGCTTGAAATGCCATGCTCTGCGTCGTTCTCAGGCGCGGGGCCATTGACATCACATGTATCATTCTTCTCATCGAAACGAGCAAAGCATAATAAGGGCCGCGTCGACCCGGCAGCGAAGTTTTCTTTCCGCGCTCGTGCCCTTTTTGATCGACACTTGCCGGCGCCTGTCATCGGCGATCTTCCCACCTGGATATGTTAGTATCATACTGGCTGCCTCCGCCTAAGAAGATAACGCGCTGCGCATGACCCCGTTCCAATGCAATGCAATTTGAAGCTTTGCGTCGAGCCTCAAACTCAGCACTAATCGGAACGAACGTGTCTGGGTGAATATCCTCTTCTCGTAAAGCTTTCATGTTGGAACCGCTTTCAGACAAGTAATCCAATGCGCAGCGAGCTGCGCGGTCGCTGCATCGTTGCGCCCCACGCCTGATGCATCCACGCGCTCGCGGCGTGCTCACGCCCCGCACCCCTTACGCACTGCAGCCGCATCGACTTGCGCGCCTCGTGAACGCGCTGATTCACTCGCGCGCATGCCAATCTACACTCGGAAACAATTACTTACATGTCTTAATCGGCACGACAACACGCGGGAACGACATTTCGACGGGGTGGGGGGGTGCAGAACAGCATCGGAGCAACCGTTGTTTCTCGTGCTCGGCCTATGCTGAGTTCGACGAATGAGCCCGACATCGAGTATATGTCTGTCCACTGACTGTCGTGCCGACTCCTACAGACTGCGAACCTCAATCAGATGCACTGGTTGATGCGGGTTGCGCGGGCCTTGAAAGTTCGCTGGCGTAGATCGAATGCCTTTCCAAGGATTGTCGTGCGAACTCCTATGGGCCGCGAAGGTCGACCAAGCGCCCGAGTGGATGCGGGTTGCGGTCTCCTAGTCCTCGCTTTCATCAATGAGACATATTCCCGGCTTTATCGCACCGAGTCCTCCATGTAGCGAGCATCGAGCAGACGCCCTTTTCGAAGTGGGTTGCGTGGTTTTTGAAGGCGACCGGCATCGATCATCTACTCCATCTCATCACACTGCTATACTTGCGTCGCATTAAGAAGCGAAGCGCCCAATTCGGGTCGTCCTGCACCAAAATTTGCGTCACAGTCGCGTTATCCCTGCAACGCGTCGTGGCGACCGTGTTCTTTTAAATGTATGCGTCGGGTGCCCTGCGATAGCCTTAACGTTTATGCGCGCTATAAAGCATATTCGACATCGTGGAACGTTCGCAAGAAGTCGATGCGTACGTCTGTCATTTCACGAGACGAGATGGCACTTCGCACGGACCAGT
Organism: Prorocentrum cordatum; assembly: GCA_963575745.1. Taxonomy (NCBI): domain Eukaryota; class Dinophyceae; order Prorocentrales; family Prorocentraceae; genus Prorocentrum; species Prorocentrum cordatum. Next base: position 65,240 of record CAUYUJ010006480.1, read on the forward strand.
TTAAGTATTTGAACCTAGTGGCCGCTCCGGAATGCCATGCGCGTATCCCCACAGGCACACGCGGTGAAATTATACTATAGCATATGTCGTCTCGTTTCGCTGCATATAGCCCTGTTCTCCTGACATGCATCAACGGCACCGCCAACAAGGGTCGAACGCGGGCACGGTGCGCAAGACGTGCATCGACGCGATGTGTGGCGAGAGAGAGTTACGGTCAAAAACACATTCTCGCTTGCGATGTTATCCACTGGTAGTGACCGAGGAAATCTCGGAATCAGGTATCTCCAGCTACCCATTGTCAAAGAAATCCCGCGAGACATTTCGAGCGCTGCGCCGAACTCAACTTCAACCTCTAATGGCTCAGCGCGGGGGGGAAGGATGTTGACGAAAAAACGCACATCGAACAGGGTAGTGCAATGCATTGTTGCGCATGGACAAGGGCGCGATGTGCGAGCGCTCAGTGACCTGCTCAGAAGAGGCCCCTGCGGGGAGTGCGAACGGCGCGAATGCAATGGATGAGCGAGGATGCAGTTTTCATAAGGTTACTGGTCCCGTCGCTGATTTCGTCTTCTGATGTGTTTAGTTGTGCGCATCTATCATTGCGTCTCCAGAATGCACGGGTGCTCCTAGTGGTGGCCCGACGCCGTCAACGGTAGACAAAAGCTACTGGGTAGCAGACATCAAGCACATGTCTTAGTGACCGTTAACGCATGATGTGGCATTGTAAATGCATTCGAATATCCAGCACGGTTCATTTTGCCATGCGACTTGGGCATCGGATGTGTTCGCGCGGCAAGAAGCCGCGCCGACCAACGCCCCCTGTGAGTGATGTGTTGGATGCGCGACAGTAGCCCTGATGTTCGCGCTAACCCAACGCATATTCCACATCTCCGACTGTATGCGAGATGTTCACATAAATGCTGTCAGTTCACGGGAGGTGAACGCACTGCGCGCGCGTAAATTCAACGTGCCACTCGCAGATGTCGAGCGGGACCCCCGCGCGCGGTCGCCCGCAAACACATGGGGCGGCATTGCCCGATAGCGGTAGTCGCGAAGTGCAACAAGAACACGATTTTCAGGGTGCACACCCACTGCGAACTCCATCCTGTCCGACGAGGTCGGACACGCGCAGCGTGATGTGCCTCGACCTGGTCTGCCGCTGTATGTCATCGCGTCCGAGACCATGCCAATGCTATCTTCAGAGAACGACCGCGGCCAATCTGGGAATAAACCGATGCGCCGCTGCGCGTTCTACATGGGCCCGCGCCGCCTCAATCTTGAGCCTCCAACGGCTCGGCCAGGGGTGGTTGGATGGGGAGGCGAGAGGGCTGGTGGGGGAGCGCGACGCAATAATGTGCGCATCGACATACGCAAATGCCGCATCTGAGATCTGGCGCTAACTTTTCCGCGCGAAGGTCCACCATTTTTCTCGTCTGTGTCGAGCAGACACACTATCGTGTGGATATGAAAATAGATTCAAATATGCATACAGACAAATGTTCTGGTGACGACCAGACGCCACAGCCCCTCGGGAAACGATGCGATACATAGTTCCTAGGAAGACTGGACATGCAAACAACTAACGGCGACGATCATATATCCTTTTGCGACGGAACAATAAAGGCGCATACGAACCCGAAAAACACCATCGAACTCGCTATTCCGATGGCGCGCGCCCCTTCTCTGGCGCATAGCGTCTGCGACAACTCTGACACGTCTCGCGGCGCAGGGCGAACTACCTGCGTCGGTCCCCCGGAAAGGAAAATCAAGATTGCATGACACGTCGCGGACGGCGTGCTCGAGGTCGAGGAATATGTTAATCCAAGTGCGACCTGGTACCGCGTCGTCGACATCGCATGCTAGGTCCGCGGAGAATCCCCATACCATCGCACCCGCAAAGGGCATTGCAGGAGGCATCATATCTAGCCGATCGAGACACCCGGAAGACATAGGGCGGAACATGCCGACGCCCTCTCTTCGATCCGTCCCTAACTAGGAACGCGTCGTGAAACCAGTCTGCCTCGGACAACTGGGGAGCGGCTGTGATGAGATGGTTTGGGCGCATTGCGCATGGTCCTCTTGCGCTTGCGAGCGCTCGCGCGTGCGTCGTGCATCCGCATGCGGGTGTCTGCTCCGCGGTTGTTACCGCGTGTCCAGAGTAGGCGAATGCAGGCGGGAGGCCGAATGCGACGAGACGTTCGGCCCTCAATTCGACGCTTTACTTCCGCGCCCACGAGCGGGAAAGACTCGCGCCGCGCAGATTCACGCATCTCGGGCCAGCCACAGCCACCGCGGGAAATCCAGACAACGCGCCGCAGTGTGCACGTCCTGTCGCTGCGAACTCCTTGCGTCCAGTTGCTTAGGCCCCGCCCCTACTCTGAGCGGCCATGTTCAACGACGATGATGAGGGAACCACTGGGGAACGGATTCGATGAGATCGTTTGGGCGCATGGTCCTCTTGTGCTTATGAGCACTCGCGCGTGCGTTGTGCATCCGCGCGCGGATGGCTGCCCCCGCGGTTGTTGCCGCGTGCGCAGAATGAGCGGAAGAAGGGGGCGACCGAATGCGATGGTGCGTTCGGCCCTCAATTCGACGCTTTGCCTCTGCCTCTACGAACGAGAACTGGCGCGCGGTCATCTTTTAAAACTTCGAAGCAAGACGTCATCCATATACATAAACGTCGATGCGTGCACTGCGCAGGGTTAATCAGCGAGCGGGGCGCAGCAACAGGAGCGAGACGACGGTCAGTCGCCTTGGCAAGGTCGATCTGGCAGCGGGGCGCGATGCAAGCAATGCGGCAGAACACGTCGACCCAGCATTCACACGGCCGCGCCGACGAAGCACTTGCGCTTGCTCTGTCGGTCTGGAAATGGCGGAGGCGGACAGACGAAGAGATACGCAATCCCAGTCGCGATAACATTGCCATGGTTTTCCAGAACTGCATTCCCGAACGCAATTCTCCGCGGCGAATCGCCAATGCACGCGATAGGCGCGACGCGCGGCGCAGGCGGCGGAGATGGGTCGCCGGGCCGGCGAGCTGGCGGCGGAGTCATATTTTCGGCCGCCGATGGCACTTCCACTTCCTCTAGATCACGGGCATCAGCGGATGCTCCGACGAAGGAGCAAACGAGACGAACAGCCAGCGCTCCGCGCCGGCGCAGCATTTGCATCCTGCGTGAACTGCAGCCCTTGAAGTGCGCTGCGGCCAGCTTGAAACACAGACGGCTAAAATGCCATGTCTTGCACAATCGCCCTTGACATCATCATCTCCACTTTCATCCTCACATTTGGCTTCTTTGTCGTCATCATTGCCAGCGGCGCCGTCGTCGTCCGCGTCGTCGTCGCAGGGTCGCCGTTTGATGGAGCGCCCCGAGTGAAGTGTCGGAAGTTCGAGCCCCTCTCAATTTTGCTACGCCGTCGTCGTGGTCGTCGCCATAATCACCCCCCACCATGAACCTCCTCCTCCGCCCCCCCCCCCCGCCCTGATCGCCGTCGCCATCGGTGGCCCATGGGCCACCACGTTGCCCGTCGGGGCCCAAGGGGGCGGATAAGGAGGGGCAGCGGGAGAGGAGGGCGATGGGCAAAGGGAGGGGGGAATGAAGGAAGGACGAGAGGGGGGGGGGGCACGGGAGCAAATGCCGTGGAAGTTCGCACGTGCGACGCGCGATTCGGAGTCGGATGACAATGAGTCATCGCTCACGGTGCGTTACGGCAAGCATCGCAAGCTCATTCGCTAAACCAACGACCACCAATCATCATGACTCGCGGCGCAGACGCGAGAGGTCCTCGCACCAAACAATGACAACTAGTCATCATAGAACTCGCGGACCCAACGCGCGAGGTTGCACTGTAGTGAAGTGCCATGGTCGCGCGCACCCTTGAACGCGCATGGCGTTATCCCCGCGTTCGCGGGCAGCGTCCCCAGCATCGTCTACGCAATCGTCGGACATGTCGCGGTCGTTGTCCACGGCGACATCGTGGTCGCCAGGCTCAAGACCGCATCCTTGCACGCTTGGGTTATCACTGTCAATGGGGCCATCAGCGACGTCTGAATTGTTCGTCGGGTCGTCGTGATTTGACGACTCATGCACATCAAGGACAGCGAGAGGGCTGACGCGATCGCCTGCGTCTGTCCAGATGCACGGCGCGACGCCGCTACCCCGCCCAGCAAATATATCAGACGCATGGGGTAACCGCGCGGCGTGAGGAAGCTTCCGCGCGACCACCGTCTTCTTTTCCCCTGATTCACCATCATCACTACCCGATCGAATGGCACGCGGCGGCGTTCATAAGCAGCTCTGATGTCGTCGCGCGCGCGACGCCTGGCCTCCACGGCGGCGCCCTGCCCCACTCGCCATGAGATCGACTTCGGTACCCATGGCCAACCTGCAGCAACGATTACGGAGTTCATAAGTTCGCGGTTCGTGGTCTGGGAGAAATAGCATGGCCCGCTCGAGATTCGAGACGAGTCCGCGACGCTGCGTCATCACGAGAGCGTTGTCTACACTGCGTTGTCTCGCGCGAGCGCCGGCGCAGCTTCGAGTCGGAAGCCGTGACTTTAATCGCACGAGCAGAAAGAATGCCGCCACTGCGCGACGCGGTTTCTCGCGGGCGGCGAGATCCAACACCTTGGTCGAGATGGACTTCGGGGCGGCGCGAGGGGCGGCGGGCGCTGAGCAGACGGAGGCGAAATTCGCGCGCGAGTCATCGCCGCGATTTGCCCCCCCCCCCCCCCCCCCCCCCCATCTCTTCTCTCCCGGCGGCGAGCGCCCCGCGCGCTGATGCCCGAGATGAGCGAGCGCCAGCGGAGATGTCCGGGCGAACGCTTGCGCGCCCACTCCACTCCGGCAATAAGCAATAATGACAGCCAGTCATCGCGCGTCGTTCGCCAGGGGAGACGATCAGACCCCCACTGGCCATCTACAATGACAATCAATCATCGCGCAGGAGAGATACGATAGACTTGTAAGATGCGCCCGGAGTTTCGAATGTTCATCAGTCGTCGCGCAGACGCCGACGTCGGCGTCAAGAACGCGCCAGCGGTTCCTGCGCGATAAGCCAGCGCGCGCCGAGCAGACGCCATGCACTTCATTGCCGAGAGAAGCGCGCGCTTCCCCCCCCCCCCCGCCTGCTTGTCGGGCCCAGCGCCGGGATGGGCTCGTCGAGAAACGACGCCCCGCGCGAACTTGCACCCCGGGCGCCCCCCCTCTTTGATTGCAACTTTGATGGGCGCCCGACGGTTCCACTCGCCCGTTTTACCCTCGAGAACCTTTGCCGCTCCCGGCGCGTAGGGCGCGATGATGGCGCCGTCGAATATCGCGCGTGAAATGTGCAACTCGCCGTCCGCATCCTTCAAGAAGCAACGAAATGATTCCAGATACTTCGCCTCGCATACGAAGGGAAAGCGAGCGAATTTCGACCTGGGGGGGGTGCGCTGATCATTTCACATGGTTCGGAAATTGGAATTCTGGGATAATTGCAGAATAGCAGTCGGAGAATTCCAGCGCTTCCGCTTTTATGCTCCACGGGAGAGGGCTATCATCCCAAAGTTTGAAACCGAACATGCGCCTCAACGGCGGGGTTCTGGCGTCGGCTTCGCCCATATCATGATGATGCGATTGGAAGAAAGCTCGCCAGATTTGGGAGTGTGCTGCACGGCGGAGAAACATGATGAGATGGGTCACGAGGCCCCACCTGTCCGCGAGCATCACTAAGATATTCGGACAGCTGCAGACCATGTCCACGTCGATCCCCTCTCCATTGCAGAAAGCGGCTCTGCATCTTTGCGAGATATCATGCAGGGGCGCCCCGACTGCGAAACATTTTCGTGCTTCTATACATAAGTTACCTTCAGTGAAGTAGCCCCTGGAGCACAGTCGTCAGCACAGCCCTCAGACTGCAATCTGTTCAGGTATGATCGCAACACTTGCATTTCAGGATCTGATCGCCGTCCGATCGCTAGTCGCTTCAACTAGTCAGCGATACATGCCCTGCCCCAAAGATGGTGAATCGCTTCATCCTCGGCCACCTGCGTAGCCACGTAAGGCTTTCCACCTGCGCATTTGCTCGCGCCGAATATGTCCGCCTCCGTGGACTTCACTGCGGATTGGGCAATCCTCTTTGTGTTTTCAAGCGCGCTTGGCAACTGCTGTGCGAGGCCGCCGACATGCTGCTGCCCGTGACGAATCATTACATCGTTGAACCGTCTCACATCGAGTTAAAGAAGCCTGTTGAAGCCACTTTTAAACATGTTGAATTCGAATATCACGGGGTCGTCACCTACTGCTTCCCTGAAGTCGCCCCGGCGACAGCGCACGTGCCCGTGGCCGCGGCACCGACAGCAATTGCATTCAATTTCTGGATCAGATAGGAATCCACAGAGCCTTCCTCGGGGGTGCACTTCCGCGCGCGAGAAGCAGCGCATGTCCCCAGTCTTCCTGGCTTCGCCCGCTCATTTGTCATCCTGGCCGGCACGCGCCGTGGCGCGCGCGAACTTCCACGCGCCCGCTCTCTCGTCCTCGCTTGGATTGTCGAGTTAATCCAGCGCCGATTCCAAGGGGAACTTTCGGACCAGTGGGGGAATATGGTCAAATAAGTAAGTGCATCGCCAATCGGGGGGCGCGAAGAAAAGCCCGCCGCTTGGGCCCCCCGCGCAGATGTTCCCCTCGTGGTCCACGTCGCCCTCGTCCGACGTGAAGACAGAGAGGAGCTCAATGATATTGATTATACGTGGGCAAGGCTTCCAGGCATCCTCGCTTCCATCCGAACATTTTCATGCGGCACCTCCTTGTTTACTTCCCAGAAGAGAGCGCTGCGCTTCCTGTGAACCATATACGTATATTTGCCATGCCTGCTCCTGGCCGCCAGTTTCTCACCAGAAACTGCCTTTCTGAAGAAGATCAATATTCAACTTGACGACGGGCCCACCTCCTGCACTGCGAGACAGCGAGCATAGCCGAACCCACAAGCTTGTCTCCGACATTCTTCATCAATCTCGAAGATCGCCGCACCGATGAAGCTGCGATTTTCCCGGAAGAGGTTCGCTCGCAAATCAGACAACGTCGACTTCGAGTTTGCGACGCCAGCGATGAAACGGCATCGCTGTACTTCGCACGGGCCAAAGAGATTCAATTCCTCGCTCCACGTCGTTGTCCCGCGGGCCCGCGAGTTTCCGGCGCGCGCGGCACCCGGCGCTCTTTTTTCATAAGGGGACGGGAGGCGTACGCGATGGGGATAGATACATAACAATCATTCATTGCTGCTTTCGGCTTGACGACCAGGACGCTGGACTCCGATCGGCCCTCGTGCTCCAAGCATGCGTTGGAGAGAGCCACAGTGGGAGAGGGTTCAGGCGTGGGCAACTGAAACCACTGCGCGACACACTATAGACCTCCAGTCTGTTTGGCGCCCCCTTCCTTGGCCACCCTCCATGGAGTATCCTTTAGCACCTTGAAGGGCGACTGGGCCCAGTAATCCTCGATCGATTCAAAATATTCGATTGGCTTGAACTCATTCCACTTTTTGAAAAATGTGCTGATGTTCGTTGCGTCCTGGAACGAACGCGACGCGTTTTCCGATGTCAGGGAAGGAAACGCATAGCGAGCAATATTCAGAGTCAACTCTACATGGCGAATCTGCTGAGGCATGAGCTGCGCAGATTTTATCAAGCCACCCTTTTGGCAGGCATGCGCTGAATTCGGGTGAGCACGCAGTTCGCGGCCTAAAACGAGACCGAGCAGACGCCAATAAGAAATCGTACTAAATGTCCCATGCTCCGTTATGCTCGACGTATAAAGAGACAGCGAGCATTGCATTATGATGTTCTTTTTTTCGTCATTGGTTCACTTCATTTGGCTACAGCCTTCAGTATCGTCGCGCGAAAAGCTTTCGCTCCACATGAATAGGCTCGGGAATCAGTACCTCGTCGGGTTCAAGACTTTTAGGGAACGAAGTCACTCCATAATCCTCGAACGCACTCTCTGTCCTTCGAAGACTTCTTTCGCATCGCCCCCGGCTGTTGAGCCACGGCGAAGAAACAGACATAGCGTCAACCATAAACTTACGCTGGGTGGATAATCCGACGTCGTCGTCCCAAGAGCGACGAGAAGTCGCGCGAAGATGGGAAGCGCTCACCGAGCGTTGTACTCGAATCTTGCGCATGGCAGCGTCTGTGCGATGTCCTCAGCGGGCGGATTGCGGGCGCTGCGCGTTGAATGCGCGCGATGGCCAATATCAGTCGATGGCGCTGCAACTTCGCAACTCAGCTCCAAAACAGCACGTGGATCCTTGATGGGGGTCTGGAGTGGCGGGCGCTCAGCTTTGCGCTCGCGATCCACTGACCAAAATAATAAACGCAGGTTCTGCGAGATTCAATGTTTCAGATGGCAACGGCAGCGCGGACGGAAGTGCCAATTCTGGATGCCACCCTGGCGGGCGCAACGCGTTCCACGGCGATCTCGAGCAGTCGGCAGATTTTTCCGCGCGACGCCCTCTCGCAACGCACCCGCGGGGCAGTCGCAGCGAAATCAGCGATACAAGTATCTAAGACCGCTATACTAGCTACGTGATCGATCAGATGACGCGACGGCCGGCAGTCGGAGACATGAAATCGTGCGCCGCCCTTGCTAAATCATCGACCAGGCGACGCAGCGGCGCGCTCTTGGCGGCGATCAGACACCTCGCGGACTTGCTCATCCAACGAATGACTTTACAGCGGGCGCTCGGGGGGGCGGGGGAATCGGAAAGCGCCGATGGGGCGCGCGGCAGGAGGCGGCGCGCGGCGCCCCAGGATTAGCCGTCGGCGAGCAGCCATTCGATGAGGGAATCGACGGAGACGCGGATCGCCCGGGGGGGGCTCTCCAACTCTCTCCGGGGGGCCACGCGGCCGCGCCGCCCTCGTCGAAGGGGGGGCTGCGCAGTGGGAACCTGCGCGAGAAAGAGCGCCCGCGCCTGCCCTCCGCGATCTGAGCCCCCCCCCCCCCCCCAAGCGCTGTCGGGGCGCGCCGACGCAGCGCGGAGCGCCTGCTGATGCGCACTCTGGTTGCCGCGCCGATGGTGAGACTGCTGCCGATCGAGCGCATGCTGGTGCGCGTGCTGATGGGCGTGCTGATGGTGAGCCTGCTGATAATCATGCCCTTGCTGGCGCGTATGCTGACGGGCGCGCTGGCCATGCTGACGGACGACTTGCCGATGAGCATGCCGATGGGGGTCCGCCATCACAGGCGGCGAAATCGGCCAGCACCGCTGCGGGCCAGGCCCCCGCCGAGGCGGCCAGTGGATCGGCCAATTTATCACGTTGATCAATGGCTTGCGAAGCCGAAAGACAAGCGGGCGATGCCGAGTGAACCTCCCGTCGGCCTCGGGCGCCACGTGGGGGGGCGCCGCGTCCCATGCGCGTGCAAGCCCACCCCGTCGTCTGGTCTCGCGACGAAGGATTGGCGATTGTGCGGGAGTCTTGTCCAGGCCCATATCCTTTGCCAAGCCGTCTCCACATGCGGGCCATGCGGTTTCTGATGAAGCATGTGGGCGTTCGGGCAAGTTCTTGGTCAAATCCTGAGTCGCGGCAGTGTCAGATAGCATGGCTTTTCTAAATTGCAAGACCCGCCAATGCGAGCGCCCGGGGCGCAGGAATCCGAGCCCCGGAACTGCTTGAGCCAGGCGCGGCTGCATTCGTAACCCAACATATTGCACAATCAGGAAAGCACCAGGAGAGAGGCGCATAGAGAACCCCCCGTGTGAAGTGCGTACGTTACGAACCAGTGTGAACGCGGGGTGCATTCTTTCAGAGAGTCAACGTTTCCTTTGCGCTGGATCAGCGCAGCGTTGATGTCTGTCGCGCGCATCAATCATATGCGCTTTCGCAGGCATCCGCGCGCCTGGCGATGATCAGACACCACCGTTAAACATCGGCAATATATCTGACTCAAGCAACGCATAGCGCGATAGGTTGCGCTTCCATGTGCGCGCGATACATCTCCGTTGGCAAGCAGAACGTCTGCCCGCCAGACTCCTCTGCGCACTCGGCCACAGGGGGGGGCGTGTAAAAGGATGCAGAAGTGCAACCCCGAAGCAAGGGCCGCTGCAGCAGCAGGCCTCGAGAGACCGCGAGATCCTCCAGACTTAGCGCCAAGGAAGCAGAAGTGCAACCCTGGGAGCAAAGGCCGCGGCAGCTGCCGGCCTCGACTGAGTGCGAAAGTGATCCCCCTGACTTCGCGTTATGGAGGCATCGGTGCAATGCTGGGAACGCTTGGGCCAAATATCGCTGCGCCCACGGTGGCCGCAGACAAATTGGACGCGTCCATCTACTGTCTCCATGCAACTCGTTGTTGGTCCCCCTTGTGAGACGAGAAGAATGCGCGCGTCGATTCTCGCGTTTGCGTTCGCATGTCTGAATCGACGCACGCATGTTTTCATGCAAATATGCGCACCCACGAAACAAAATGGCAAGTCTCGCTCCGGCAGGAGTGGCTGCGGAAACAACCAAATAACACTCTCCTCGAGTTCGCGCGCCGTCTCCGCGCGCACCCCCCTCTTCCCCCCGCGGGCCAAGACAGGCGCGCGCGTTTGACGCGTCGTTTGCATGTGCGTACGCGGAGCGACGCGCGGAGCATTCATGCATAAATTTACACACTCGCTTCGTAGAGCGTGACCAGCGACCCCCGCGAAACAACTTGGAACATGTCGCCTGGGGTCGCCGACGCGGGCGCCGCTTGGGATCTGGATTTCACGGGGGGGGCAACTCGGCGCGGCGCAATAATCTTCTCGCCCCCCCCCCTGGCCGCGCTCTTCTCCTCCTGGCGCCGAGCGCGGCGAACGGGCGCCGAGCGTTTTCAACCAGGATTGCCCGGGCAGCGGCCCGCGCCGAATTGAACGTTCCAGGGAACTTTGAGCGGCCGTCGGCATGCATTTATCGCCTCGCACACGCCGCGGCGCCTCGAAACCCCCGCAGGGGGGCGCCCGTCGAGATCCGCCGCGGCGCGCCGCCGCGCTCTCTCCCTGCCTCTCGCGCTTCCGCCTGGCCGCGGCCGCCGCGGCCGCGGCCAGCGCTGCTGCGGGGTGCTTTCCGAGATGCGCCGCGGCGCTTCCGCCCCAGAGATCCGCGCTGAAATGGGCGCCCCGCTGGCGGGCCCCAGCGTCCATGCGGGCTTTCTTCGCGTTGTCCTTTTAATTGTTCTCGCTGCGCCCTCGCAGCTGCTTCGCTACCGCGCGCGGGAAAACTGTCCGATCGCGCATTGGGCGTGGCATGCGGCGTTGGTCTGAAGCCCGATTGGCAAATGCCAGTGCGTCGGCGCGGCCGTCGCCGCCGCGCCCGCGCGCGCCCATTGCCCATGTCGGGCCGACGCCCGTGTTTTCGCGGGCAAGCTTTCCATCGCCTGCCGAAGCACCCCCTCGTGGATCGATGTGCCACGCAATGAAACGAGCGAGATGTTTCCTCATGCAATAACACATGCTTCCCGCGGATAGAATGCGCGGCCCGAATGTGCCAGGCAGCAACTTATCAACGGTCGAGAACGAAGCCCCGCTCAGCGCCGCTATATCATGGCATTTTTCCAACATGTTCTTCCCCCGCTTGCGCGTAGATCTCCGAATCGCGACGCCGCCAAGGACCTGGTGCGGAAATGGCTTGCGCTCCTCGTGCTCTCGGGCCGCGCGCAGCTCCGCTGCTTGGGCGGCGCCCGGCCTCGTCCACCGCGTAGGGCTGGGAGGAGACAGCGGTCTCTCAGTGGAGAGTGCCCAACCTCCGGCCACTTATCCAATTGCTGCCCCATCGCGCAACCCGCGCAAACAAAGAAGCACATACAGACAAACAATATCACGGCCATGATGTGTTTAATCGCTCTTGCTCTGGCGCGCAGCGCAATCGCATCAGCTCGATTGCGGATCGTATGAAAGTCTAGATTGTTGTAGAACACCAGCAAGATATCACTCTGGGGCGCAACCATGCCATGAGGTGCACTCGCAAATCATGCAACATATAAAACGGAATGTAGAAGTCTCATGGCTGATGCGTTGCACCTGGAACGCAGTGGTCGCCCGAGCCGAAGCGGCAAAGGACAGGCTGCATAGCGATGGCTCGCGGCGCGATAAGACTCGCGCCGAACCGATTCACGCATCTCGGGCCGGCCACAATCGCCGCGGGGAACCCGGACAACGCACCGTGAAATGCACGTCCTGTCGTTGCGAACCTCCTGCTTCCAGTTCCCCGGGCCCCGCTGCCCACTTCTCTGAGCGGGCATTTTAACGACGATGATGAGGAGACCGGCAATGGAGCGGAAGAGATAGAGACAGAGAGAGAGAGAAAAAAAGAGAGAGAGAGAGAGAGAGAGGGAGAGAGAAAAGAGAGAGAGAGGTATAAATAAAGAAAGAGAGAACAACAAACAACAAACAACAGAGAAATCTAAAGAAAAAGAAAAAGAAGGGAAACAAACAACAAAACAAAAAAACATAGGATGCAGGATGGCTTCCGACACGGCTCGCGGCGGCGCAGACTTGCTCAGCGCAGCTTCGCGAGTTCCCCAGCGCGCCCCAAGACCATTTCAAAACGGCCCCGAGCGGCCACAGAGATCCCCGAGGAGGCCTCCAAGAGGCCAAAATCCTCAAACAAAAACCGAAGGGACAAGCGATGACGCTTGCTGTCTCGCCTTTCTGCTTTCAAGGGCCTTCCGCGGCCCCCAGATGGATCCAAAATGGCCCAAGAAGGCCCCGAGAGACCCGAGGCTGCCCCAAGAGCGCCCAAGAGCTCTCCGATAGCGCCCCAAAAGCACCCCGTGAGGCGATTTTTGGAGGCCCCCGAGGAGGCGGGCGCGAATGGAGCGCTCCTTTTTTTTGATCGACGTCTTCCAAGATGGCCCGAAGAGCGCCCCAAAGGCTCTCGAGAGGGCCCCGAGAGGGCCCCAAGTGGCGCCCGGGCGGCCAGGAGAAACGCCCAAAAGACCTCCAAGAGGCCCCCAAGAGATCGCCAACGCGCCTCAAGACTATCCCCCGAAGCACCCAATGCGCTCACCTCAGACGCCCAGAACCGCCAAGAAGGCCCCCAGGCGCCGCCACAGGCCCCCCAAAAAGCTCCCAAGAAAACTCCGAAGAGACTCAGAGAGACATCGCATTCAGGAGGCTTCTGGCTTTTATGTTAGCCTGTTGTGCCTCTTCCTCCTCCTCCTCCTCCTCCTCCTCTTCGCCCTCGTCATCATCGTTATCATTCCTCTCCTCATCCTCGTCCGATTCATCATCCTTCTCCACGCTCCCTCGCCCGCTCGCTCTGGAAAGGGTGGCCGCGGAATGCCTGGGCAGCGCGCCTCCTCGTCCTCATCCCCATCCTCCTCCTCCTTCTCCCTTTCCTCCTCCCCCTCATCTGACTCATCATCCTTGTCCCCGCTCTCTCATCCGTTCGCTCTGGCAAGAACGACCGCGGAAAATTCGGACAACGAGCCCCTTGACTTCACATGTTGTTTTGTGCGCGTCCTCCTCCTCCTCCACCTCTTCGTCCTCTTCCTCCTCTTCGCCCTCTTCCTCCTCCTCCTCCTGTCCTCCTCCTCCTCCTCCTCCTCCTCCTCGTCCTCCTCCTCCTCCTTCTCGTCCGATTCATAGTCCCTCCCCCCGCCCCCTCATCCGTTCGCTCTGGCAAGAGTGACCAGTGAAAACCCGGACAACGCGCCTCCTCATCCCCATCCTCATCCGCCTCCTCCGCCTCCCCATCCGATTCATCGCCCCTCCCCCCGCCCCCTCGTCCGTTCGCTCGGGCAAGAGTGACCGCGAGCAGGAGGAAACGACGAACCACGGGGGGGGCTGAGCACGCGGCGCATGGCCAATGCAAGGCCGGGGCGGGCAACACAAAGTTCAGGAACTCCGCGCATGAATGGGGCGCGAGATCTGCAGGCATGAAGTGTCCATCCTATATTGCCCGCGCACGCTAGACGAGGGGTGCGCGGGGGGGGGCGCGGGGGGCGGCGCTGCGCTGCTTCCGCTGATGCAGAAGCGCTCGCAGACAGCGCGCTGCTCTGTAGGGGGGACTGCGCATGAACGACGTGCTCACGGGCTCGCAGGTTGAGCCGAAGCAGAGGCGGGCCGAGACAGAAGCGCACACGCGCAGTTGATACTCAAACAATGCTGCGGGGCACCACCGAACTCCGCCGCGGCGACCGCAATGCTGCATCGATGCCGCGTGCTGAGGCAGAAGCGCTCGCAGAAAGCATGCTGCGCGCGGGCTGGGACAGAGCGCGACTGGCGGGCTCGCGGGCTCACGGGCTGAGGTGACGCAGTGCATTTTGTGTATGTATATGTATGTGTATATATACATACATTTACATATAAATTTATATACAACGACATACAATCAAACATACATACATACATGCATGCATGCATACATACATGCATGTGTAGATATGTACATATGTATATAAACATACATACATACAGACATACATACATACAGACAGACAGACAGACAGACATACATATATACACATATACATATACACAAAACTAACGCGATACATTACCGGACTCCACCGCGGCGCCTCAGACTACCCCATAGCGCGCTGCCCGAATCAAAACACCGTCCACCGATTCCTGGGTTTCGAAGCGCCTCGTCCCCGTCTCTGTGTACGAGATACTGGCAAGCTTAATGAGGTCCTCGACTCCGGGATTATACAGGTCGAGTCGGCAAAGCCAATTGTGCGCAATCGCGTCGGCGGCAGGCGACAATCCTGAACTGTCCATGAAACAGCCCGAGTTGAGGTCCATACCGAAGAAGTGTGGCTACGCATTTAGAGAATGCCCACATTTCGGCGAACGGGCGCGACCGAGCCTCGTGTGCGCGCGTGTTTCTTCACCCACGGCTTCTGGAATAATTTAGTCTTCACCATGTGCGCCGGTGGCGGCGTCGCGGGTGGAACTGGGCCCGAGCTGGGGCTGACGCTGGCGGCGGCATTGCGGGTGCGTTGCAGCCACAACAACGTGGCCTTCGGAGGAATGAAGCTCATCCTGACAATATGGATGTATAATCCTGCAGTACTGGCGCTGAGGCCTCAAAACACTGGAGCAACGAACGGCGATGGAAGCTGCGCAGAGACGGCGATGGGAGACAAAGCGACGGGGGGGAACGAGAGGAATCAACGGGTAACGAGGAGAACCGAAGGGGATCGAATGGGGGGGGGGAGGGGGCAAGGGGTATTGAAGGGCGCCGGAGGGGGGATCAGCATCATGAGCCCTACGAGTCATACTTCCCCTATGATCCACAATCCCTACGAGCCCTACGAGCCATATGAGCCCCTCACGAGCGCTTATGGGCCTTATGAACTCCACAAATCCTACGACCCACCCACGAGCCACGCAATCCCTACGAGCCTTACTAGCCCTACGAACCCCATGAGCAATACATTTGATTGACCTTATGAGCTCTACGATTACCACTGCCCTCTACGAGCCACGCAGATTCTACGAGCCCTGCTAGCCCTACGGGCCCTGCGAACCCCAGATCCGTACAAGCCTCTCGCGTCCCTTTGTGGGCCTTATGAGCCTTAGAAATCTTATTAACCCTACGAACCGCAAAATCACTACGAGCCCTACAAGCCATACGGGCTCTACGAATCACGCGGCATCGTTATCCGATGAGGAAGGGAAGAGGGGAGGAGGAAAAAGGAAATGAAAAGGAACATGGAAGGAGGGAGGGAGGGAGGGAAGAAGGCGAGGGAGGATAAAGGGAAATGGAAGAGTGGAGGGGGGGAAATGCCCCCCCCCCCCCCAGACTGATCTCAGGGCGGGGAACCCCAGACCAGTCCTTCTCCAGATATTCTCATTCAGCTATGCAGCGGCCAGCTACGTTGTATTACATGCGTCTCCATAGTAGCAACACTAACAGAACAACAGTGGTACGCTGTATTACGCTCTTTTATGGTGTACTTCGTTCTGGTCCATTATGCCATACTGTGATGTAGTATGATACGCTATGATCTGCTATGTGATGTGTGGAATGATATGATTTGCCATGCTATGCCATGATGCGTTATGATATGGTATGACGTGCCTTGCTATGACCTCGTCTGCATAGTATGTGCCGTTGTGGTATATCCTGTTGTGCTATACCATGTTACAATAGGTTTGTTATGATGCAGATGTACGTTGTTACTGTGCGCTCGTGATGCCGATTATTCATGCATCTTTGATCATGAGTCGTGACGCCTGGACGGCGTGACGCCGTGACGCCTCCTTTTCGGGGCTGTCTGGTATGCAGGATGCCGTCATTCGTCGAGGACGCGAAGCGGGACACTCGGGGACTCTCGAGATCCTGTGGGGTCTGGCGACCGCGGCATGTTGTCGTCATTCGTCGAGGACGCGAGACGGGACACTAAGGGACACTCGGGATCCTCTGGGGTCTGGCTACAATGGCATGGTGGTGTCGTTATTTGCCGAGGACGCGAAGCGTGATACTCAGGGGCACTCGGGATCCAGTCTGGCAACCGCGGCATTGTGTCGTCGTTCGTCGAGGACGCGAAGCGGGATACTCAAGGACACTCGGGATCCTGTGGCACCTGTTCGGTCTGGCGACCGCGGCACGCGGGGTGGGCAGACGGGAGCCCCTCTTCTGAAAACCTGGCAGCCCAAACCTGCTGGGTGAGGAGAACAGATCGTCGGAGACCCGGGGAGCTCATTGCGGCTACAGGGCCGCCTCTGCGCGCCGGCGAAGCGAAAACCTACGAAAACCCGAACGCAGGGGCACAGCGGACCCTGAGATCCGAGGCTGCGAGAACATGGCCACCTCGCGAAAAACCACGACCGGAGCCCCAAGCCCCATATCCTTCTGCCGCAGGCCTTCGGGGCGAATCGACCCGTGAAGGTCCCCGGGGCCGCAACGGAGCGGAAGCGCCCTTTATGGAGTTGGTGCAACGCCCGCGCAGTCTGTCACGGCGGGGGCCCTGGCGACACTGGTGGGCCTGTTTTCCACCACCACCACCACCATAAGTAGGAGGGGGAGGGGGTTATCCTCCTGCTCCTCCTCCTCTTCGTCCTCCTCCTCCTCCTCCTCGTCCTTCACCCCCTTCCCCCCTCCAACTTATGGTGGTGGTGGTGGTGGAAAACAGGCCCATCAGACACGCTATGCCTTGCAAGCGGATGGCGCGTCGCTCCGCTGTGCGGGGCGGGAGCCTCAGAAGCACTCGAACCGCCAATGGCGCTGGGGAACGCATACGCTGATGGCGGGTCGCTCCGAAGCGTGGAGGGCCGTTAATCGGCGGAGCGGCACGCTCTATCCAGAACTCCCCGACCGTGCAGCCATCGTGCTGGCACGGGGGAGGGCAAAGAAGGAGCCAAAGGGCTTTTCCTGGCCGCAGAGAGCCTCGGCCACGAACACGGCCTGAAAACCAGAGCCCCTCCTGAGCCCAACGTGGTCCTTGTTTCAGCCTCCTCCTCCTCCTCCTCCTCCTCCTCCTCCTCCTCCTCCTGCTTCTCCTCCTCCTCCTCCTTATCCCTGCTACCGTTCTCCTTGGATCAGCCGAGCTTTGTTTCACTATATGTGTCTCGTCGTCTTTTTTCTCGTCAGCTCTCATTGGCAGGGCTTCTGAACGGGCTGGTGCGGATTCGCGAAACGTGAAATATGTCAGCGCCTCGACCGTAACTCATGGGGAGGTCACTGTATGTCTCGGTGGTTTTCGGGCCGTAACTGGAGCCTCCAGCGGTCGTTCGGGACGATCTGGGAACCCTTGGAACGCTCTCGGCGAGGGGCAGCTGCTGGAACGTATCCCGAGGCTTCAACAACGGCCGAGAACCAAGGAAACTGATCAAAAAACTTGAGCCCCGAACCTCGAAGCATTGCCGACCGTAACTAATGGGAGGTCAATGCGCACCGCGCAACCGAAGGATGCAGCTCGCCCCAAGGGTACCCTCAGGGGCTGGCCGGAGAACGTGGCCAAGGACGGGCCGAAAGGAAAGGATGCAAAGGTACTCTTGGAAAGTAGCTCATCCTTCCTATCAGCTCCGACCGTAACTCGTGATGAGACCACTGCAGGCCAACGCAAGGGAGGAAATACCACCCCAACCCCGATAATTGGCGTTTAATGGCCTCGGGCGTTTACTAAACAGCCCTGCCCTGCTCGATTCCTTCTTTGGGTGCGTTTGCAAAATTGCTTCGCTTGTCGGGGTGTTTACTCTGGGGGGGATTCTCTGCTCTCTACAGGGGGCCGCCGCTGCGCGCAGCCGAAGCTCCTGCGCATGGGCGGGCGGTGGCCCGCCACAGGCTCGTCCTCGGGCGCGGGCAGCCGCTCGCCGTAGCGGCCCAGGCGCTTCGAGGGCCTGTGGTCCGCTGGCCGCGGCTGCTGGTCACCGCCGCCGGCCGCGGCGGCGTTCCTACTGTAATCAAAACATTGGCGGCACGGCCCCAGGGGGTACGGTCGGACCCAGGACAGAAGAACATCCTTCAAGAGCATGAAGCCCTCCGACGGCCAAAACACTCCGAACCATAAGATCTCTCGACGGTACCCTCCCCCATAATGCACAAGTACATCCAACAAACACGAAGAACACGAGGGTACCCTCCCCGAGCAGACCTCGATCTTATACCCAGGGCCGACCGTAGGTGGAGAGGGGAAGGCTTCTGGGCAGGAGGCTGCTTCTTGGGCGTGGCCGAAAGCACACGGAGCAACATAAACTCTCGGAGCTCCTCGCGGATTTCTTGGATCGGCGCTGGGCCCCCTTCCCTTGCGCAAGGGCGGCGCAGGAGGAGGCGCCGCCGGGGAGGCCCAGCGCCGCTCCAAGAAATCCGCGCGGAGCTCCGAAAGTTCATGATTGTGCCGCTTTTGTTCTTCGAATTCTATCGGGCCAGTCGTCGGGCCCAAGGGCCATCAGTCACCGGCCCAGGGCCATCAACCACCCCTGGGGAAGCGGACAGGGCATCTCGGGCCGCGGGTTGAAAAGATCAGGCTGCCAGAGATCAGATGATAGTAGGGCGCGTCGTCATCGTAGTCGCCGCCGCGCTGTCTGCCAGAGGAAGTCCTCGTCGGCTCTCGGAGGAAGGCCTCGTCAGTTCTTTGGAGGCTTCTCGCCTCGGGATGCTTTCCAACAGCTGCGCCTCGTCGGGAGCACGAATCGTCCCGAACGGCCGGCGGAGGCCCGAGTCATGCCCCGAGAACCACCAGGCGTCGAAGTGGGGTGATCGGAGACGAATCGGGACGGCGGCAGTCCCTGGCCTTGTTTGTTCTTTTGGGATTCTTTTCTCGGGCGCATGCACGCTTCTGTTTGACGCTTGCGGGCCAGAGGATTTGCTACCATCGTTGGTGATTTTCGCTGTGATCAGGCCACAGCACACCACAGGGTTTATTAACCAAGCATGGCCGCGATGAGTGCTCAAATATGGAAACTACTGAAGCCTTTTCACCGCCACGGCTGGATCCGACTCGACAAACAATGAAAAACAGTCCAGATGAACCCCGGAAGCGCCGCCGTTGGGTTGTCTCGACTGTCCACCTGTTCGTCGTCGTCGTCGTCGTTGTCGCCGCCACCGCCGCCGCCGCCGCCGCCGCCGCCGCCGGCTGGGTCACCCAACTTCGCGCATCGCGCCTCGCGCCCTCGCGCCCTCCACTCCGAAGCCAAGGCGCCTCTCCAGCCCAGGCCGCGACGCGCGAAGCGCAGCCGCCGCGGGCGACCTGGGTGGTCGTGGTCGCCGTGGGGGCCGTGGTCGCCGTCCTGCTCGCCGTCGTGATCGCCGCGGTCGCCGTCGCCGCCGTGGCCGTGGCCGTCGGCGCCGCCGCGAGGCCGCGAGGCCGCGCGCTCCTCCAGCGGTCCCGGCGGCTGCCCCGCCAGTCCCAGTCGTCCTCTCGGGGCGTGGCCCCGACGTCCCCCGCGCCTTCGAGAAAAAAAAAACGCCGAAGCGGAAGGTATATTCGGCAGCTCTCGGCCCTCGCAGGGCCCCCCGGACGATCCACACAAAGACGCCGCACGATGAGAAGCTGGTCAGCGGGAGGGAGGAGTGGACGGGGTCGGAGAGGATGGCGCCGCGTCGCCGATGCGTCGCCGATGCATCGGCGACGTCGGCGATGCATCGGCGAGGTCGGCGTGGAGAAAATCAGGCTTCACATCGAGCCGCATCCGGCGATGCATCGGCGATGCGGCGCGATCCTCCGACCCTGTCTACTCGGACCCAATTTGGGAGGCCTAGAACCCACAGGAGAAGAAAGAGCGGCACACAGACATAAGCTCTCGGAAGTCCGCGGGGACTTCCTGGAGCGGCGCCGGACCCCCTGGCGACGCGCGTGGCGCGCGCGGAGCGCGCAGGGGGGGCCCGGCCCAGGAACTCCGCGCGGACCTCCGAGACTTTACAAGTCTGAGCCACTCTTTCTTGTCCTGTGCGGATGCCTCGGGACCCCCGACCCCTTCCCAAGGAGTAGTGCTGCGTCGCGGATTCATGTCTAATGGTCCTGGGGCCCGTGGGCGGGGCCGGAATGGGGAATGTTGGTGTTGTTGCTGCCTCCTTGGAACCACCTGCCCACCTCGCCGAACCAGGCCTGGCCGATCCCTGGCCGAAGACCGGCGCGCGTGTCTCCCCGGCCACGGCCGGGAGGGCGCACACACCGACCCTGGCCACAGGATGGGCCCAGGGCCACCCGACCCCGACCCTGACCCTGGCGAGGTCCATCAGGAGGTCAGCTGAGCGAAAGAAACGGGTCTTACGCGAGGCGGCAGAGCGTCCTGGCGCCGCGGCTGATGCGGGCCGCCAGCACGGCACAGCGCGCGGAAAAGAGGGCGCCTACGCGCGACCTCGCGCGGTAAGCTTTCGCGCCGAATGTCGGCGCAGTCCACCCCGCTTTCTTCCGTCGCTCGCTTGTCTTTCCCCGATCCTCGTTCCACTCCCACTCCTTGCGCCAGTCGTCGTCCTGTCCGCCAGAGGGCGTCTGTACGCCACCGCCGTGCCTGGCCCAGGCCATCCTGGGCGCCAGGAGTGTGCATGCGTATACGGGGGTGTAGAGTATAGGGCCTCGCTGCCTCGGCCGGGAGGGCTCGTGCACCATGCCCAGGGCCCAGGACGGCCATGAACAGCCACGGTGGGGTACAGGTGCCCTCTGCGACTCCTTACCCCGCTCATCGTCCAGCCACTTCTTGGCCGGAGGATCCCCGCCGCGTCTGCCGTTGTCCCTCCAACGGCCGCGGGGCTCGTCCCGCCCGTCGGCCTTGCCCTTGCCCCTGTCGTCCCCGCCGCCCCAGTTGAGCGGGTCTGCGGCCCATCTCCTCTCGTCTGGCTCCTCCCAGTCGGCACCATGGCCCCTCCAGCCACCTTTCGCGCTGCTCTCGGCATCGTAGCGCTCCCTGAAGCCCCCCTTACCCTTGTCGCCCTTTGGGCCGCCCTTGTGCTCACCCTTTGCGCCCTTCGCGCCCTTGCCGCCTTTGGCGCCCTTGCCGTCAGCACTTTTGCCGCCCTTGCCGCCCTTGGCGTCGCGCTCCTTCCGGGAAGCACGGCTGGGCCGTGTCTTCCCGCCCTCGGCAAGGCCTGCCCAATACTCCTCCTGCTCCCAGTCGACGTCGTCCTCTGCGCCGGGCGCCCAGTCGGCGTAGGCGCTAGGGTCTCCCCACTCGGGGGACCATTCGTAGCCCCAGCTCTCGTCGTGCCCCTGCTGCCCCATGGGCATGAAGACCGAGGCCTCGTGGGACATCCCAGGCCCCCCGCAGCCGCCCTGCCAGGCGCCGTGGTCGTCCTCGCGCCAGGCGCTGAAGCCGCCTGGGCCGCCACACCCGCTCGCGACTGGAGCGTCCATCGCGGCAGCTGGCGAGCCGGGAACGAAGACTGGGGCCTCGGCGGAAAGCCCGCCCTCCGCCACGGCCCTGGGAGGGGAGGCCGCCATCGGCGAGAAGCACCCCGACGCCTCAGCAGCGCCCACCGAGGGTCTGCCTGGCACGCCGCTCATGCCATGCGGCACGCCGACGAGCATGCCGTGGGGCATGCCGTTCATGTTGCCGTTGGGCATGCCGTTCATGTGCGCCCACCCGTTCATTCCCATCCCAGGCACCATCGCGGGGCCGTCAACCTGGCGGGTTCCAGGAGCCCTGAGCACATCCCTTTGGGGGCGGTTCCCACTTCCACCTTCGCTTCCGCTGGCAGAGCCGCCCTCGCTTCGCTTCCGCCAGCCTCCGCCGCCCTCCGCCGAGAAAGAGACGTCAGCCTCCCGATCCCTCGACGACAAGGGCCCTGTCTGGAACGTCCCCACCTGGGCGAGCCCGCTGCAGGCGGTGCTCGCGCGGGCCCAGTCCGTGAGGCCCAGGTCGAGCGCCACGGTCGGCTCGAGGGTCGCCACGGCCTCCGCCCGCTGGGAGAGCACCTCGTCGACCCCCGTGCCGACGCCCCTGGCCGGGTCCTCCCCGACGTTGTCGAGCGGAGCGGTGGCGAGGCACGCAACCTGCCAGCCCTGAGCAGCGGCGTCCTCCGCCAGCTTGCGCGCCGCCAGCGAGCTGCTGCACACCGCGATGCCGCTGTCCAGCATCGCGACGACGCCGTCGGCGGTGGGCCGCTCGCTCGGCTCTGGCTGGCCGTTCGGGGGCCAGACCACTCGGACGATGTGATCTCTCGTGGCCTGGTCGGGGCACACGCTGGATTCCATGGTGACGTTGCGCAGGCTCTGGTGGCCGTGGAAGCTGCCTCCGGCGCCCGGCTCGGCGGAGCCGAGCGTGGCGAGGGCGGCCTGGCAGTAGGACTGGCACGACGGGTGCTTCAGGGTCGCACGCAGGAGGCGGCACCACGGGAAGCGCTCGCGCCCCACCTCGACCCGCAGGCCGTCGTCGCACATCCAGGTCGCGACCCAGAAGGTCTCTGTGGTCTGGCTGTGCTCCGAGAACGACGTCTCACACCTCTGCATCTGCCCAGCGTTCGCCTGCTCGGCGTGGCCGAATCGGACGCTCCACCGGCCCATGGACGGCTTGGGCTCCAGCTCAACGATGCAGAAGTCTCTCTCCCCCTTCACCTCGTGCCTTTCCTCCAGGAGCGGCGTGGAGCAGCTCAACAGTCGCGACAAGGGTCGCTGGGAGGCGTCGTAGTTGGCGCACACCGCCACGGCCACCCCCGGAGACGCCGCGCGCTCCACGGAGAAGGTGAGAACAAAACCGCCCAAGTCGGTTCTGTCGGAGCACGCCTTCGGCTCCATCAGCTCCCACTGGCCGTTGGGCAGTGGCAGCTCGGAGATGACTATACCACCGCCAGGTCCGTTGGAGGGACCAGCAGCTTGGACGGCAGACCGCGCCACGGCGTCACCGTCCTCGTCCATGCCGACGATGGTCTGGGTGTAGGGCGTGAACCCTGTGCTGCACGGTATCCTCAGGGTGAGCGGCTCCATGGGCGAGAGCGGCTTCCCGATGGGCTCGCCGTGCGTCCACTCCCAGGGGACGGTGCCCGCCCAGGTCCCGAGCACGAGCGCCGCGGCGGGCAGCGGGGCCCTGCTGGAGGCGGTGGTGCTGACGCACACCTCCACCCGGTCCCCGCACGGCACGTGGGTCTCGTGCATCTGGAAGCGAGCGCACTGCGCGGTGAGCAGGGACCGGTAGTGCCCGCCCAGGGCTGGGAACCGCATGTAGGCCCCCGGCGGCGCGGACAGCAGCCGCAACATCTCCCCCTCGATGTCGAGGATGAACCTCCGGGTGCGCCGGAAGCACAGGGCGCGCACGAGGTCGATCGAGCTCCACAGCGCCCCGACCTCCACCTTCCCCGGCACCCTCTGGCGCGCCAGCGCGTCCGGGGCCCGCGGCGGCAAGTCCATACCGCTCGGCGGCGCCCTGGGCGCCATCAGCGGGGAGGTCCCGAGCGGCGGCGGCAGCGGCCCCGCGGCCGGCGAGAGGCCCGCCGCGAGGCCCGGGATCGGCGTCGCCGGGCCCATGCCCGGCGACTGGTGCGACAGCTGGCGCGACCCTTGCATTACGAGGCGGTCGTCGGGCGACGGCGACAGCGAGGGCGTGCGCAGGCAAGGGTCCGGCAGGTCCTCCAGGCGCTCCTCCCGGCGTCGTGCGGGCCCGCCTCCGGCGGGGAGCTCGTCGGGATCCGCCTCGGCTCGCCGCACGCTGCTCAGCACGAGCCCTCGTCGGGGCGTCCTCGACGAGGTTGACGCAGGGGTGCCGCCTCGCGGGCGGGAAGGGCAGGAAGGAGAGGACGAAAAGAAGAGGGGAGAGAGAAAGGAGGGGCATGCAGCGCGACCGGATCGCAAGGACGGGCGGTGAGGACGCAAGGCCCTCGGACGCCCAGATCGATGCCGAAGTTGGGAGCCCACGGCCCATGGCTAATGGTGAGGATGGGCCGAAGGGGCAAGGATGCAGGGTTGCCCTCGGGAAGCTGCTCATCCTTACCATCCTCTTTGACAGCACTCCTGTCCACAGCCTCGCGGTCCCGACTCCTCGGCCGCGACCCCGTGGGTACAGGGCCGGTTTGCGCGGATGCCCTGTGCGGGGCGCATCCATAGGATCGCGCATCCGTGGGATCGCGCTTCGGTTCCCAGATCGCGAGGGCGTGGTCAATGCTACGCACGGCATGAGCATGGGATTCCCGATGTTCGCGCGGACCCCCGAAAGCTTATGCTTAGGCCGTTGGCTCTTCTTTGGGGTACGGTCGGGAACTTTTGCTTAGCGTGCCGCGGCGGCGACCACAGCGACGCGCTATGCTCTGCGAGCTGATAGCGTGTTGCCCCGCTTCGCGGGACGGGAGGCTTTGGAAAGCTCGGGACGTCCACGCTTGGGGACCAGGACGTGGTTAGCGTGTCGCGCCGCAGCGTGGTGGGCCAGAACCGGCGACGACCTACACCCGTCGTGCTACCATAAGGAACGCCGAATAAGGAACGAAGGGGCTTGTCTGGCCACGGCGAGCCTCGGCGACGAATGCGCTTGGTCCCCGACCTGGATAATTACCAAGAACGGCCTGAACACCAGAGCCCCTCATGAGCCCAAAGTGGTTCTTTCGGCGTCTTGGACGTCTGCTTGGTAATGCTTCGAGCTGCGCGTAGAGAGCCCTCCAGGCAGTCCCGTCCGGCCTCAACAGGGCCTCCCGAATTGCCCCAGCTGTCCTTGTCCTCAACAGGCCCCGCGAGTACTCTGGGGCTGTCTCAACACCTCAACCCTGCGGCGCGGAGCGCCCCAGGAGCGCCGCTGGAGGCAGCGCTAGGGTGTCGAGCCCGCCTGGACTACTCAAGGGGGCCTGTTGAGGCCAGCTGGGGCTCCTCAGGGGGCCCTGTTGAGGACAGCCGGAGCCACCTGGGGGGCTGTCGGTGCGCAACCCTAAGCCTTCTACCACGTCTGCTCGTCGCCCGCGGCCACCGTCATCTTTCTCCCGCCGCAGCGGCGCCACGGGCGAGGCTGCCCGCGCGGGCTGCCGCCTCTCTGGCCGCGGCCCGTCAGCCTCCTCCTCGTCCTCCTCAGGGACGGGCTGCTGCAGCAGCTCCCGGCTGCCGTCGGCGGAGCCCTTCTTGTTCTTTCTCCTCCGGGAGCGCCTGCCAGGAGCGCCCAGGGGCATGGCCTTTGAGAGGCCAAGAATTGGGTTGCAATTCATAGGAGCCTCCCACGCCATCTTGATGGTTGTTGCGAATCGACGCTAATAGATGCTAGTCTGCGCTGCTCGACGATAACTCGACGCTTTCTCATCGATTACCAGACGCTAGTCGGCGCTAGTGCAGTTTAAACACGAAACGGCGAGGGTACACAGGGTTCCCATGATTTGCCACCGATCAAGAAGCTGCGCCAGCATCAAGTATCGGAAGTCCGTGCGGCCTTCTTTGGTTGGCGCTGGACCGACCCTCCTCCCCACCACGCCCTCCTCGGAGCGCAGAGCGCGCCGGAGGCAGCACCAGAGGCGCTGCCTGTGGGGTGTGGGAGAAAGGGGGGGTGTCCAGTGCCGTGCGGACCTCCGACAGTTTGTGCTCATGCTGCTTGATGGTCTTCGACAGGAAGACGCAAACTATACATAGATTGGCGCAGGCCAGGCCCACCCTGGGCCCAGGATCGGTGCAAACCACCTCCCAGCTTGGCCAGGGAGACTCGTATATCTGTATATATATATATATATATATATACAAGACTGCATTGGCGCTTCGCGCCATGCACCTTGGTTCTTGAAGCTCGGCATGCAGGAGAGCCAAATATAGCGATGATTCATTGTTGCCATTTGCGCCATCGTAGTTATAATAATGTTATGTACTATCCTTATACTACCTTTCCTCTTACTCGTAATCTTCCTTGTCTGCGAGCCACTCCTTGTCCTCATCCCCAGTTTTTATTGCAGGGGCTCCTCTTAGGAGGTGTTCCTGGGCCCCTCTCGAAAGCTTTTTGGGGACCTCTGGGGGCCTCCTGGGCGCCTTTTGGGGGCCTCTGGGGGCTTCTTGCGGCCACCTTGCTACCAACCACGGTCTCCCTGAACGACCGGGTCACGATTTGGAGTGCTTCGGGAGGCGTCTTGGGGCCATCTGGGGCTGTCAGCGGGGCTCTCTTGGGGCCATCTTGCGGCCCTGTTGGACCATATTGGGGCTCTTTTGGACTGTCTGGAAGCCCTTTGACACCGTTGTGGGAGGATTTTTGGGGCCTCTTCGGCGGACTCGGACGCACGGAATACCGAAGAACCGAATGTCCAAAAATTCCTTCTTTTTTGAAGGCAAAAAAAAAGGAAAGGAAAGGAAAGTGTTGTTTTTTGGCACTTGGAGGACCTCTTGGGGGTTTTCTTTGGGTCGTCTTCGGGCGTCTTGGGGCTGTTTGGGGCCGCGTGGGGCTCTCGCGGGGCAGTTTGGCCGCCCTCCTGACCGCTTTGGGCCCGCTGGCAAGGCCCCGCAGGGGCGTCCAGGAGGCCCGGAAGGCCTGGGGGGCCCCTTGCAAGGCGTCCAGGGGGCCCGAAAAGCGCCAAATCCCCGGGGGTCCGATTTTCGGGGGGGGGGGGGTCCCACCCCCCCGGATTGTAAAAATATAGAAAAGGGAATATGTACACACACTGACATGCATGCATGCTTACATTGCACTGCATTGCATTGCGGTTGCATTGCATTGCGTTGCACTACGTTACAATAGAATACATTGCACTACATTTCCATTACACTGCAATGCGTTTCATTGCATGGTATTACATGCATTACGCTACAACTCACTACCTGACATCACATAACAGTACATTACAAAAAAACATCACAAGACAGTACATTGCATTCCGCTGTGTAGCGTTACCATTCAATACATTGCATCACAATACATGGCACCACTTTGAATTGCACGATATCCATACATAAACATACAACCATACATACATGCATGCATACTAGACACATGCAAACATACATACATCAATACAAACATACATAATATACAGACATACGCTTATACATACACAAACATATACAATCATACACACATGCATGCGTACATACATACATACATACACTTGCATACACACGCACATATATATATACACATATATACATACATACAGCTGTAAAGATCCATCCACCCATCCGTCCATACGTACACACATCAATACGTACACACAAACATATGTATTTTTGCACATATATATACACATATATGTACATATGTATATGCATATACACATACCTAGACATATACATATACATATGTATACGCATGTGCACATGAATATACGTACACATGCATATGCACATCCACATGCATATGCACATATATATACAACTTTACACATACCTATACACTTACGAATTCACATGCGTATGCGTATGACTATGCATGTGTGCGACAGCCCTAGGCACGGCGCTCGGGCACCACTGCCGTCACTGATCTGATTTCCTGGCAGGACGCGTGGACAAAAGAGTGCGCAATCGGCACCCGTTCGCGGCAAATGCTGCCAGAGAGACGACGTGTAGATGCGACTGTGAAGCAACAGCAGAAAGCGCGCGATGACTGCGAATCGAACAGACGGACCGCCCGACTATAACGCAGAACAGCGAACCGCCCCACGATTGTGAAGCAGGAAAACAAGCATGTCACACGAATTCTTAAAGCAAAAATGAAGGAAGAGGAGGAGGAGGAAGAGGACGACGACGACGACTAAGGGGGAAAAGGACTGCCGCCTCTAAGCCCTACCGAAATAATGTATACACGCAGTGGGCCCATTTGAGTTTGGGGAGGACGCGTCTCCGGACCAAATGCCACTGCTTTGGTGCATGTGTGCCAGCCTCGCACACCAAAGATCTCATATAGTTGTTATATGACAGCGCGCAAATGTTCTCATAGGGCTGCGTGTGCCTATTGCGCAAGGCCTCGCTCAGACGATCCGCCCGCGCTGCAATCAGAATTGTGGCGTTCGACACCCTAGAATAGTAATAAGAATGTTGGATCCCCAGATATGTTCGAAGACATAACGCTTGGAAACTGACTAACATTTGCTGGTCTGCCTGTAGTAACCATAAAGATTCCAGATTGCACAAACAATCGGCACAACTATAGCATCGAATAACTGCACTGCTCGTGTTTCTGAAATACCCGTATGGTTCCAGCATTTGGTCAGCGCTATGAAAATCCCTCGTGCTTCGCCCGGCCGTCTCGTAACTTTGGCCTGCTTTCGGCACTGCTGTGCAAGAGCCCACCCAAATATACTGCTAGAGTTACGTGTTCGACTGGCTGCAGCGCAGGGTCCCGTATCATACCGTCGCTGTTGATTTTCAGCACCGAACGTCTTCCAATTTAATTCGAGGCCGTCTTGATTGCCGACCTTGATGGTAAGGTCTGAAGGAAGCTGAACTTTCACGGAGTTTGCGATCACGAACATGGTGTCGTCCGCGTACAACACATCATAATATGCAACGTACCCTTGCTCCACAAAGCACATGTCCAGCTCGTTGCACAGCTTGTCGACGTCGAAAGACAGCACTGTTTGAACAACAGTGGATAAGCATGGGAAAAAAGCGGGCATCCTTGGGTTATTCCTGCTCGCTGCTGCCTGATACTGGAACCGCCTGCCGTGTCTTTTAAACAGAAATTGCAGGTTCTGTATATTGCAGCAATGAAAGCACTGGTTCTGGAATACAAAGCCGCGCCAAAGCTTTGATCATCGCGTCGTGCCCGTCGAAAACTTTAGCCCAATCAAATGCAAGAGCCACCAATCTGGGTTGTTTTGAACATTCCTCAGCGTCGATCCTGCGGCGGGCAATACTATTTGCATCGATTGTGTTGCGTCCCCGTCTGGATCGAAATTGCGTTGGTCGCTGTCGTTGTTATGCCCTCCGCGTTGTACTCGTTTTTCGAGCATCCAGGCCGAAGATTTGCATCCCGCTAGTAAGTGAGAACTTGGCCAGTAAGTACAGTATCCGGTTAACTTGCCTCCTTCTTCTTAAATAAACGCGCCACGGCTGCAAACTGCCATGCCTCTGGTCAGTTCTGTGCTCCCAGCACTTTTGGCACGCTTCCACCGTATTGTTGCTCGCTGCGCTCGACATAAATAAAGATTTCCAGAACTCCGGTGCTATCCCACCGTGGCCCGCGGCCTTACCAACCACAAGGTTCTTCAAAGCTGCCGCGAGCTCGCCCATGTCGAAGGCGCGTGTAGCAGCGGGC
Source organism: Prorocentrum cordatum (assembly GCA_963575745.1). Classification (NCBI taxonomy): domain Eukaryota; class Dinophyceae; order Prorocentrales; family Prorocentraceae; genus Prorocentrum; species Prorocentrum cordatum. Next base: position 94,754 of record CAUYUJ010006480.1, read on the forward strand.
AACGGCGCGCCCAGCAGGCCGTCTCGTGGTGGATGCACATCTGCATATGTAACATCCCATTATATAACCTCAGAATTCGCCCGCCCAGTGGGCCATGGGCGAGCTAAGATCTCCGGTGGCTGGTTAACAATGCCTTGTAACGCCCCTCGCGGGGGTAAAAAACCAAGCGTCGTGTTGTCTCCTCCTCCTCTCGTGTTCTTGCGCCAGACGTCCACCCCTGAGGCTCTCGGAAGTTTCCACAAGGCTCGCAGGTGGTCAGAAAAATGCCCCGAACATCGAAGACTAAGTTATTCGAGGTTTCGTCTTCGATTCCGTTCCCAGAGCCCCGACGTGGTGTCTGTTCATCGGGTCGGTGCCCTTGTTGTAGTGAAATTATCCTCGGAGGGCCTCTTTGCGACGCTCCCGAGAGAGGGGAGGAGGGAGGGGGGAGGAGGGAAGGAGGAGGGAGGAGGGAGGAGGACGGATGGGGAGGAGGCGGATCTCGCGCACGGCGCTATCGGAGCCATCGAGGCTACGGATGAGGTAGGAGGAGGAGGAGGAGGAAGAGGAGGAGGCGGAGGAAGAGGAGAAAGAGGAGGAGAAGGAGGAGGAAGAGGGGGAGGAAGGATTTGAAGCAGGACGGACGAGGAGAAGGATGACAACGACGAGCAGGAGGAGAGGGAATGACGCCCGTCCTGGGGCCTCTTGGTGTCGCCGTGGCTCTCCTAGAGCGTGCTGGGGGTCCTGTGGCCTGTTTGGGGTCTTCGGGGCCTCTTGGGGCCTGTTGGAGCCTCCTGGGCCCTCTGGAGCTCCCTGAGTGTAATTCAAAGTGGGTCCTCGGGGGGGCTCTTGAGATCTCGTGGGCTCTCCCTGGGCCGCCATGGGCCCTCCTGGGGCCTCCGTGGGCCCTCTGAGAACTCTCTCGCGGGGGCGGAATGATGAAAACAATTTCACGCATGGGGGCCTTTCCGTTGAGAAGGGGGGCGCGGTGCAGAGTGGGTCCTCCTGGGGCCATCCGGAGGTCTCCTAGGCACTCCCGAGGCCGCCATGGGCCCTCCTGGGGCCTCTGGGGGCCTCTAAGAAGCCTCTCGCGGGGGCTGAAAAATGACGACAGTTTCACGGATGGGAGCCTTTCCGTTGAGAAGGGGAGCGCGGTGAAAGGTAATGAAGTGACGACAGTGTCGCATTTGAGGCCCCAAATCGTCTTTGGGCACCTCGGGCGCGAATCCCGCTCCCGCATAGTACGGCGCGATTTCCCTTCCCCCCGCTGTCCTGCCGGACCCCGGGAGGGTGATTTTTCCCCACATGCTTCGTGGAGTTCTGGTTTTCTTCCCTGCCGCGCCGCACCCGCGTCTCCTCACACCTCCCCTCCTCTCTCTGTCTTCCTCCCCTCACTCACACACACACGCACACTTCACGCTTCCCCCCCTCCTCACAGCACTGCTCAGCTCAGCTCAACTCACCTCAGCACAGCACAGCACAGCTCAGCTCAGCACAGCACAGCTCGGCTCAGCTCAGCACAGCTCAGCACAACCCAGCACGGTTCAGCTCAGCACAGCACAGCACAGCTCGCGGCACTTTCTCGACACCACAGGGGGTGCGCAGGGGTTGGTCTCTCAGCTCGGCCGCTATCCACGACACTGGCGCGAAGCCTAGCAGGCGTGGCACTTTCTCGACACCAAAGGGGGTGGGCAGGGGGTGGTCTCTCAGCTCGGTCGCTATCCACGACACTGGCGCAAAGCCTAGCAGGCGTGGCACTTTCTCGACACCACAGGGGGTGCGCAGGGGGTGGTCTCTCACCGCGGTCCCTATCCACGACCCCCACATGTTTCGTGGGGTTATGGTTTTCTTCCCTGCCGCGCCGCACCCGCGTCTCCTCACACCTCCCCTCCTCTCTCTGTCTTCCTCCCCTCACTCACACACACACACACACTTCACGCTTCCCCCCCTCCTCACAGCACTGCTCAGCTCAGCTCAACTCACCTCAGCACAGCACAGCACAGCTCAGCTCAGCTCAGCACAGCACAGCTCGGCTCAGCTCAGCACAGCTCAGCACAACCCAGCACGGCTCAGCTCAGCACAGCACAGCACAGATCGTGGCACTTTCTCGACACCACAGGGGGTGCGCAGGGGTTGGTCTCTCACCGCGGTCCCTATCCACGACACTGGCGCAAAGCCTAGCAGGCGTGGCACTCTCTCGACACCAAAGGGGGTGGGCAGGGGGTGGTCTCTCAGCTCGGCCGCTATCCACGACACTGGCGCAAAGCCTAGCAGGCGTGGCACTTTCTCGACACCACAGGGGGTGCGCAGGGGGTGGTCTCTCACCGCGGTCCCTATCCACGACACTGGCGCAAAGGCTAGCAGGCGTGGCACTTTCTCGACACCACAGGGGGTGCGCAGGGGGTGGTCTCTCAGCTCGGCCGTCCACGACACTTGCGCAGGGGGTGGTCTCTCAGCTCGGCCGCTATCCACGACACTGGCGCAAAGCCTAGCAGGCGTGGCACTTTCTCGACACCACAGGGGGTGCGCAGGGGGTGGTCTCTCAGCTCGGCCGCTATCCACGACACTGGCGCAAAGCCTAGCAGGCGTGGCACTTTCTCGACACCACACGGGGTGCGCAGGGGGTGGTCTCTCAGCTCGGCCGCTATCCACGACACTGGCGCAAAGCCTAGCAGGCGTGGCACTTTCTCGACACCACAGGGGGTGCGCAGGGGGTGGTCTCTCAGCTCGGTCGCTATCCACGACACTGTCGCAAAGCTTAGCAGGCGTGGCACTTTCTCGACACCACAGGGGGTGCGCAGGGGGTGGTCTCTCAGCTCGGCCGCTACCCACGACACTGTCGCAAAACCTAGCAGGCGTGGCACTTTCGCGACACCACAGGGGGTGCGTAGGGGGTGGTCTCTCAGCTCGGCCGCCATCCACGACACTGGCGCAAAGCCTAGCAGGCGTGGCACTTTTTCGACACCAAAGGGGGTGGGAAGAGGGAGGAGGGTCAAGCAATTTGGCGTTGGATGACCCATAGGGAACATTCGCGACGAGGGCTCAGAACGCAGGATTGTGCATATATATATTATATACATAAGCAAACACATAAGATTTAAATTAAGTATGTGGGGTTCCTCGGTAGCGTAATTGTGGTTTTCGCTTGTAAGAAACACTTCCCCCCCCCCTCTCGACGGTGACGGAGGGCAGGCGGCGGGGGTGGGCGGGTTGGCGGGGTGGCGGGTTGGCTGGGGTTGCGGGGTGGCTGGTTGGGCTGGTTGAGCCGGTTGAGTTGTTTGGGCGGCTGGTTGGTTGGGTTGGCTGGTTGGGCTGGCTAGGGCAATTGGTTTCGATTCTAGTTCGCGCGCGCGGGGCCGCCCCTGGGGGCCCCCCGAGAAGTGCCCTGGCAAGGTCCCGGCATGTCCCGGCAAGGTCCCGGCAAGTCCCGGCAAAGTTCTGGCAAGTCCTGGCAAGGTCCAGGCAAGGTCCCGGGCAGGCCCCGGGCAGGTCCTGGCCAGGTCCCAGCAGGCTCCCCAGAGCGTTCCACGAGCGCTTCAAGCGGCCTCCAATAGTGCTCAACATGGCCCAAGAGCGATCCAAGACGCCAGAGATGGCCTCCAGACAGTCCAAAGCGCCTGCAAGACGCCCCCAGAGGCCTCCCAAAGACTTCCCAAGAGGGCCCGCAGAGGCAGAAATCAATGATTTTGCTACAGTTTTGAAAATTGTTGGCGTTCTCGTCTCCTGGGCACACCAGCGCTTCCAGACGGCCCAAGAGGCTTCCAGGGTCGCCCCAGCGCAGCCCAAGAGGCCTCCCAGAGCGCGCAGCCCCAGAGGCCTCCAATATGGCCGAAGAGGGTCCCAAGACGGCTTCAAGCGCGCCCAGACGGAGGGCCCGAACGGACATTTCGAGCCCCACGCGCAGAGACCCCAATGGGGGCCCACAAGAAGCCCCCGAGAGGTCCCCGAGAGGCCCCCGAGAGGCCCCAAGAGGCCCCCAAGATGCCCCCGAGAGGCCCCGGGAGACCCTCGCGAGGCCCTCGAGAAGCTCCCGAGAGGCGCACTGCCGACAACCACTCGGCCAGTCGACCTGGCAACGCGCGCGGGCGGAACGAGCGAAGCGACGAAATAATCGACCAGAGTATCTGCGCGCTGATCGCTCTCCAATGGCTCCTCGGCTGCGCTTTTGATCGCAATAAGTTGTTTGCCCGGCGTCTTCCTTGAATTTTTCGCTGCTGCCCATGGCCCCCCCGCATTTGCGTTTCCAACCGCGTTCGTTTATCTCGCCGCGCAGCTTTCTTAATCGATGCGCCCAGATGTTGGTAATCCACTGTATCTACAGCTTGCCGTGAAATATTATTTTGCTTGAGCAACTCTTTCGTGCCGGGGGGCATCCAAGGTTTTGATCGGCGCCGTTCGGGCGCATCTACCGCTCCGGCCGCGGCGCGCGTTGCCAGCGCTACTGCGCCCGCATGTTCGCCCAGAGACAACGTCCTGGCATTGCGTGGAAGAGCGGCTGTGAACGCGTCGCAGCACTCTCGGCCAGCGCCCGACCTCCTCAGAGTCTCCAGGCAACAGCATTGACGTGGTGATTTAGCCTCTTGGCTTCCAAATTCAAGCTGCAGCGAAATATGCATCAGAAAGCGGCGCGTCGGCAAAGCCTTTCGTCCGTTGATGCGTACGTCCGCGATCATAGAATAAACGCATCTGAATCGACCAAACAGTAACCCAAGTGTGCAAAGGCTGGGTTCGTGACGCCGCTGAATGGTTCTATCCCGGGAGCAGCGCCGTAGAAACTAACCAAACTGTCACGCATGTTGGAAAAAGCATGCGCTGGAAGTGATTGCTCGTGTTTCCTGGCGCGTTTCGACCAGCAGTTCCCTGTCGGAGTTAAACTTCACCGTCGCAGCATTCTTCCCCATGACGTCATCTTCTCTAGGAAGCCTCTCCCCCGGTCTGCTGCTGAAGCCCCCCGGGGCGATCGTGCAGGTCTGGCTGCCACGCTGGGCCCATGCTTTCGCCGCGCGGTCAAATAAGTTCCCCTTTCCTCGAAATCTTCCCCCGCGCGCGGCGCGCGCGCTCGTGGCGTTCAATATCCCACCCGTTACTTTGATTCTAAGAGTGGTCAGTCGGTCTCCAAGCAACCTGAAACTGATCACCAGATGATTCGCAATTGGTACGATCATAAACCCCACGCCAGAATAAAGTGCAGTCTGGAACGTCGCGGACAGTAGCACCGAATACCCATATTGTACAACATGCTGTGGTTATGCGACGTGTTTCTCCTGCGTGCACAAGATGGGAATCTCATGCTTTCCCATGCGGTGATGAATCTCTGCCAGTTTGCTCCGTGCTTCTCCCAGCCCTGGGACGTTCCAAATGCCAAGGCGTTGTTTGCCCACTGGTTTACAACAGCGCCGGCGACACCCATGTTTGTTATCTTGAGACTGTTGCCATCGGTCTGCGTGGATGTCCGCGCCGTCGTGCCCCTCGTGCTCGCGGGGCTTTCTTGTACCGGCGGATGGCGAGATAGCCTTGTAGGTAGGTTTGCCCTGGCCCACAGAAGTAGCGGTACCACCTCTGGAACTGGACCCTTGCCCAAAACCCGTTGGTCATCAGAAGAAAGGTTTGGTATCGCAGCGGCGTCGTGTGCAGGGGAAGGCGGAGGAGGCATATGAAAAGATACGATGTCTTCGTCCGTCGCGTCGCCCACAGAAAAGAGCACCACTGGATATGTTCATGGAAGAGGAAAATGTAGATGCGACGTTTCCTGGGACGTCAGTAGATGTTTGGCCGGCTCCGGTGCTGTCGGGAATCAGCACATGCTGGATCTCCAACTTCGCTATGCCGTCGGACCCTTTGGAGCTGCCTTTGGATCCCCCTTTCATCCCTGTAATGCTCCGCTGCGTAATTCCTTTATGTTTTTGAACCCTTCTTTAAAAACTTGAACGGGTTGTGCAACTTCCCCCAGTTATCCTAATAATTATGCCACTGCTCTTTGATCGTGTTCCCGTCCACGACTACCGTAAGTGCGAGTTCCCGGCCTGCCTCCACTGAAAAAGGGTTGTTGTCACAAACGCGAATGGTGAACTGCATCCGCTAGGTGTTCTTCAGGAAATACTTGAGACCGAAACACAGCTTACGGGCAGCTCGGACCAGAGGTGTACGATAAGGGGTAGACAATATTGTGTTCCCATTCCTCTGAAGTCTGGCTGCTTGGATCTGGGTGACAACTGTATCCCGGGAGCCTGGGCTATCGAACTCCCCGGAAAAATGTTCTGAAACTCGCCGTTCACGTATAGATTGGTCCACTCTGGAGCTCCTAAATTCTCAAACTCCTCGTTTAACCAGTCGGAGGCGGCGCCGATGGAGTCGAAGCCGTTGAAGTTCCCGATTACTGCGGTAACATTCCTCTTGTCGTCCGTGCTGGTGGGGGCGGTGGGAACTCGGTTGCCACCCTTCCGGACCAGTGCGAACTCCCGTTCAAGATCTGATATCTTATTCTCCATGGTGGTGTCGACGGATGCTCCAAATGCGATGTCGTGTTTCAGCGGGCCAATCGCATTCTGTAGGTCTCGTTGTGAAACGCCAAGGGTCTTCATAGCCGCGATGTCATTCCGGCTTGGGTCCAGCTGTGCGCGCAGAATTTGCGCGAATGTTCCAGCTGTCACGGGCTCTGAGCTGGATTGTTGCCACCGCCATACGTTCGTGAAATTGTTGTTGACGCTGAATTCGGGATCCATCGAAATCACCTTCTGTTCCAGTAGAGACGTTCATTTCCTGTGGTGGACTGCTTGTCCTAGCCTGCTTAAGCGCACTTTTTACTGGAGTTCCCATCTGGTGTTTTTCCGTCGGCTTCACAACGCTGGAAAGTCCAAAATGGAGGATGTAGGGGTATATTTTTATAATATATATATAACACTATATAACTATATAACTATATATATATATAACTATATATATATATAGACACATACATGGGCACAAACATATACACATACAGAAACAGCTACATACACACATTCTGGGCCCAGGGAGGGGCCGGCGTATGCGCACATGGCAAGCCCGTGTCGTGACGACGCCGCATTATAGGTCTCTGACGCACCGCGTGGATCGCTCCATCGCGGCCTTCCGCGGCGCGGATATCCTTCGACGTCGGCCGCTTCTGGGCCACGGGCGGCTCTCGTCGGCACGACACGAGCCTGCCGCAGCCGTGCCCACGACGCGTCGGCCCCGGGACCTCCCACGGCCAGCCTTTCGTCCTGCGTCGGTTTTGACGGCCTCGAGGTCCGAACCCGGCCTCCTGAGGCCAAAGCTGGCGAAAAAAACCGGCCGCCTCGACGTTGGCTCTCGACGCTCCAGGTGTCTGGGCAGTTCCCGTCGCCCGATGCTCGGCCTCCCCGTCTTCCACGCCGTCCTGTCAGGGATAAAAGTGAGCTTAGACAGAACGTTTGCAAGGTACGTGCAGATTTCTTGGATCGGCGCCAGGGGCGGCGCCATGGGGTTGCCCAGCTCCGATCCAATGGGTCCGCGCGGTCCTCCAACATTTGCATGCTCCTGCCGCTTCCAAGGTCGCATGTGTTCGCGCGTCGCGCCCTCGCGATGTTTTTTTTTTTCACGATGAATCCCCTCTCGCGGCGGTTGTCAGCAGTGGCAGTTGTCAGCAGCGTCGCGCCCTCGCGATGTGCGACACGCGGCTGTCCTCGCGCCCCCGCGCCGCCACCCTGGAGAAGAGCAGCCGTCCAGCCCAGGCCGCGAGATGCGCGAAGCGCGGCTTGTCTTCGCGCCTCCGCGGGGGACCTGCGGCAGGTTTTCGTGCCCTGTCGACTTCGACGCTGGCTTCTGGCACGCGGCGTGGACCGTTCGACCTCGAACGATCGGCGGCGTTTCGACCGCCACAGTATTGTCGGGTCGGGCGAAAGGGGGGGATAGCAAAGGGGGGGTTTGAGAATCAGCTCACGTAGCTGATTTTCCCGGCGCCTCCCGGCGCCGGGAGGCGCCCATGTATCGAGGAATGGGCCCCTCGGTGAGGCCGAAACCAGCTGCATGCAGCAAATTTCGTAACCCCCCCTTTCCCAATCCCCCCCTTTCGCCCGACCCGATATTGGCGGCGCGCACAAGGGGGTGGGGGAAGGGGGGGAAGGCTTCCGAAAGGAGGCTGCTCCTTGGAAGGCGCCGGCCCTGCATCTGCAGACAGGGCCCGCGCCTTACGAAAAAATCTGGGGTGCCTCTCAGAAGCCTTCCCCCCTCCCCCTCTGCGCGTGGCCAATGGTGGCCGGTTCTGGGCAACTGGCTGCGTTCCACCTCGAACGCCCGCGGCGGGGTCGCCGCCGCGCCGACCCGACGCGCGCCTGCCGCGTAAGACGAAGCCAGGGTCAGGACGAAATCGCACAGGGGTGCATCGGAGACCTCCGAGATGCGAGGGTTTGGGAGGACGCGTGCATCGGGCGCCGAGGCCACCCTGGGAGCGCTCCGGAACGCCCTGGGAGCGTCCTGGAGAACTCCTTGAAACTGGGTCGCCCGTATTCCCTCATCGCGAACCGCGATGCGCGACGCGCGGTTATCTTCGCGCCCCTGCGCCGCCTCCCCGGACAAGGCAGCCTCTCCAACCCAACACGCGATGCGCCAAGCGCGAGTATCTTCCCGCCCACTCGGGTGACCTGTGCAATGGAACGGCTGACTGTTCGGGCCTGACCCCGCCCGGCCACCGTGTCGTTGTCGTCGTCGATGTCGTCGTCGTCGTCGTGGTCGTCGTCGTCCTCGTCGTCGTCAGCGTCGTCAGCGTCATGTTCGTCGTCGTCGTCGTCGTCGTCGTCGTCTGTCGTCCGACCTCCGTCGTCCGTCGTCGTCGTCGTCGTCATCATCGTCTTCACCTCCGTCGCCGTCGTCGTCGTGGTCGTCGTCGTCGTCGTCCGTTGTCCGTCGTCCGTCGTCGTCGTCGTCATCATCGTCGCCGACGTCGTCGTCGTCATCGTCGTCCGTCGTCCGTCGTCCGTCGTCCGTCGTCCGACGTCGTAGTCGTCGTCGTCGTCGTCGTCGTCGTTGTCGTCGTCGTCGTCGGCGTCGTCGTCAGCGTCGCCAACGTCGTCGTCGTCGTCGTTGTCGTCGTCGTCGTCGTCGTCGTCGTCCGTCGTCCGTCGACCGTCTTCCGTCGTCGTCGCCGTCGTCGCCATCGTCGTCGTTCGTCGTCCGTCGTCGTCGTCGTCGTCGTCGTCGTCGTCGTCGTCGTAGTCGTCGTCGTCGGCGGGGGTCGTCGCCGTTCCTCGTCTGACTCGTCGTCGTCGTCCGTCGTCCGTCGTCCGTCGCCCGTCGTCGTCGTCGTCGTCGTCGTCGTCGTCGTCATCGTCAGCGTCGTCGTCCGTCGTGGCCCCCGTCGTCGTCGTCGTCGTCGTCGTCGTCGTCGTCGTCGTCGTCGTCGTAGTCGTCGTCGTCGCCGTGCTCGTCATCGTCGTCGTCGTCCGTCGTGCGTCGTCCTCGTGCTCATCGTCGTCGTCGTCGCGGTCGTTGCCCCCGTCGTCGTCGCCGTCGTCGTCAGCGTCGTCGTCGTCGACGTCATCGTCGTCGTCATCCGTCGTCCATCGTCCGTCGTCGTCATCCGTCAGGCGTCGTCGTCGTCGTCGTCGTTGTCGTCGTCGTCGTTGTCGTCAGCGTCGTCGTCGTCGTCTTCCGTTGTCCTTCGTCCGTCGTTGCGTCGTCGTCGTCCTCGTTGTCGTCGTCGTCGTCGTGGCCCACGTCGTCGTCGTCGTCGTCGTCGTCGTCGTCGTCGTCGTAGTCGTCGTCGTCGCCGTGCTCGTCATCGTCGTCGTCGTCCGTCGTCGTCGTCGTCCGTCGACCGTCGTCCGTAGTCCGTCGTCCGTCGTCCGACGTCGTCATCGTCGTTGTCGTCGTCGTCCGTCGTCGTCGTCAGCGTCGTCAGCGTCGCCGCCGTCGTCGTCATCGTGGTCGACATCGTCGTCGTCATCATCCGCCGTCCGCCCTCGTCGTCGTCGTCGTCACCATCGTCGTCGGTCGTCGTACGTCGTACGTCGTCGTCGCCCGTCGTCGTCGGTTGTCGTCCGTCTTCGTCGTCGTTGTCGTCGTCGTCGTCCGTCGTCCGTCGCCCGACGTCGTCGTCAAATCGTCGTCGTCGTCAGAGTCGTCGTTGTCGTCGTCGTCGTCGTCGACCGTCGCACTCGTCCGTCGTCGTCGTGGTCGTCGTGCTGACTCCTGACGGCCACCGTGTCGTTGTCGTCCTCGTCGTCGTCGTGGTCGTCGTCCTCAACGTCGTCGTCAGCGTCGTACGTGTCATCGTCGTCGTCGTCGTCGTCGTCGTCGTCGTCGTCGTCCGTCGTCCTTCGCCCGTCGTCGTGGTCGTCGTCGTCATCGTCGTCGACGCCGCCGTCACCGTCGTCGTCGTCGTCGTCGTCGTCGTCGCCGCCGCCGCCGTCGTCATCGTCTTCGTCCGTCGTCCGTCGCCCGTCGTCCGTCGTCCGACGTCGTCGTCATCGTTGTCGTCGTCGTCCGTCGTCCGTCGTAGTCGTCGTCGTCGTCGTCAGCGTCATCATCATCGTCGTCGTCGCCGCCGTCGCCGTCGTCGTCCTCGTCGTCGTCGTGGTCATCGTCGCAGTCGTCGTCGTCGACGCAGCCGTCGCCTCCGTCGTCGTCTGTCGTCGTCGTGGCCCTCGTCGTCGTCGTCGTCGACGTCCGAAGTCCGTCGTCGTCGTCGTCGTCGTCGTCGTCGTCCGTCGTCCGTCGTCCGTCGTCCGTCAGGCGTCGTCGTCGTGGTCATCTTCGCAGTCGTCGTCGTCGCAGTCGAGGCCCCCGTCGTCGTCGTCGTCGTCGACGTCGTCGTCGTCGTCAGCGTCCGTCGTCCGTCGTCCATCGTCGTCGTCGTCGTCAGCGTCGTCGTCGTCGTCAGTCGTTCACCGTCCGTCGTTGCGTCGTCGTCGTAGCACTCGTGGCCCGCGTCGTCGTCGTCGTCCTCGTTTTCGACGTCGTCGTCGCCGTCGTGATCGTCGTCGCCGTCGTCGACCGTATTCCGTCGTCCGTCGTCGTCGACGTCGTCGTCGTCGTCGCCCGTCGTCCGTCACCCGTCGTCCGTCCTCGGCGCCGTCAGCGTCGCCGTCCGTTGTCGTGGCCCCCGTCGACATCGTCGTGACACCAGTCGTCCGTCGTCGTCGACGTCGTGGCCCCCATAGTCGTCGTCGTGGCACCCGTTGTCGTCGTCGGCGTCGTCGTCGTCGTCGTCCGTCGTTCGTCGTCCGTCGTCCATCGTCGTCGTCGCCGTCGTCAGCATCGTCGTCGTCGTCGTCGCCGTCGTACTCGTCAACGTCACCGTTGTCAACATCGACGACCACCATCCTTCGTCCGTCGTCTGTCGTCGTCGTCGTCGTCGGCGTCGTCGTCGTCGTCGTCCGACGTCCGTCGCCAGTCGTCCGTCGTCGTCGTCGTCGTCGTCGTTGTCAGGGTCGCCGTCCGTCGTCCGTCGTCCGTCGTTCGTCGTCCGTCGTCGTCAGCGTCGTCGTCGTCGTCCGTCGTCGTCCGTCGTCCGTCGTCCGTCGTCGTCGTCGTCGTCGTCGTTGTCCGAGGTCATCGTCGTCGTCGTCGTCAATGTTGCCCCCGTCGTCGTCGGTTCGACGTCGTCGTCAGCGTCGTCGTCGTCAGCATCGCTGTCCGTCGTCCGTCGACCATCGTCCGTCGTCCGTCGTCGTCGTCAGCGCCGTCATCATTGTCGTCGCCGCCGTCGCCGTCGTCGTCGTCGTCGTGGCCCCAGTCGTTGTCGTCGTCGTGGCAACTGTCGTCGTCGTCGTCGTCGTCGTCGTCGTGGCCCCCGTCGTCGTCGTCGTCGTCGTTGTGGTCGCTCTCGTCAGCGTCGTCGTCGTCAACGTCGTCGTCGTCAGCGTCACCGTCAATCATCCGTCGTCCGTCGTCCGTCGTCGTCCGTCGTCGTCGTCGTCGTCGTCGTCGAGGCCCCCTCCGTTGTCGTCGTGACACCCGTGGTCGATCATCCATCGTCTGTTGCCGTCGCCGTCGCCGTCGCCGTCGTCGTCGTCGTCGTCGTCGTCGCCATCATCGTCGTTGTGGTTGTCGTCGTCGTCGTGGTCGTTTGCGTCGTCGTCGTCAGCGTATGTCCGTCGTCCGTCGTCAGTCGTCCGTTGTCGTCGACGTCGTCGTCGTTGTCGTGGCCCCCGTCATCGTAGTCGTGGCACCCATCGTCGTGGTCGTCGTCGTCGTTTTCGTCGTCGTGGCCCCCGTCGTCGTCGTCGTCGTCGTCGTCGTCGTCGTCGTCGTCGTCGTCGTCGTCGTCGTCGTCGTCGTCCTCGTCGTGGCACCCGTCGTCGTCGTCGCCGTCGTCGTCGTCGTCGTCGTCGTCGTCGTCGTCGTCGTCGTCCGTCTTCCGACGTCCGTCGTCGTAGTCGTTGTCGTCGTCGTCGTCGTCGGGGCCCCCGTCGTCGTCGTCGTCTTCGTCGTCGTCGTCGTCACCGTGGCCCCCGTCGTCGTCGTCGTGGCACCCGTCGTCGTCGTCGTCGTCGCCGTGGCCCCCGTCGTCCGTCGTGGTGGCTACCGTCGTCGTCAACGTGGAGCCCGTTGTCGTCGTCGTCGCAGACGTCGTCGTCCGTCGTCCGTCGCCAGTCGTCCGTCGTCCGTCGTCGTCGTCGTCGTCGTCGTCGGTGTCGTTGTCGTGGCTACCTCGCCTTCGACGTCGTCGTCGTCGTCCTCGTCGTCCGTCGTCCGTCGTCGTCGTCGTCGTCCTCGTCGTCGGCGTCGACGTCGTGGCCCCCGTGGTCGTGGCACCCGTCGTCGTCGTCG
>CAUYUJ010006480.1:110000-154582 GCA_963575745.1 Prorocentrum cordatum
CACCCTCGCCGGCGTCGCCAGCGCGCCATCGCCGCATGAACCTACCACCGCAGTCCCCTGCTCCATCGTCGCGACGATGTGGAAGGCTGTCCAGCGCCGATCTGAGAACTCCGCGCGAGCATCTCAGACGGTCCACGTCCGTGGCGCTTCCTCTCCCCCGACCTCCGTGCCCGCGGGCTCGGCGCCCTCGGCGACCACCTCCCCCTCGACGGCCTCGACGTCTCGCGCCTGCCGGATGCACCCAGCCCGGTGGCCCTGGGCAAGAGCGACCTCTGGCGCGCGGCTTGCCGATCGCTGCGCGCGGTGCCCGACGTCCTCGCACCGTGAACGAAAACACGACGGGCATCTTGTTGTTCTGCAGTGTCCCGCCTCTGCGGGCCCTTGCCGAGCCCCGAGACCCTCGGAAGGCGACTCGGGATGAAGAGCCCGTCCCCAGGAAGGTCCAGAGCTGTGGGGAGCCTGAAGTTGCAAAAAACAGCGATGCTGGATGTGTCGGATGTGGCAGTGGCGGCCTGCGTGCTTGGACTTGGCCCGCCCGCGCCCCCCAAAAAACCGCGCGCCAAAGATCACTCCGGCGCAGGGCCCCTCTTGCGTGTAGCTCTCGCCTGCGGGCGCCCCTTGTCGCTGGTCACGACGCAGAAGGTTACGACCTGGAGCGTCTGCCAAGCGCCTGGCGGCACGTCAGCCCGCCTTATGTGAACGTCGCGGGAGAACTGCTGCTTCGTCTCGTCGCACTCGATGAAGCCGTACTCGTCGCCGGTGCTCTTGATGTGCCCCCTGTAACGGTGCATCGACTGGTCGGCATCATCTGCGTCCTGTGCTTGGCCACTCTCCCCTTCTGGAGGGTCCTCCTGGGGGAGCAGAATATGACCACCGCTATGCTCCTCAGACGCCCCCCCCTGGGGTGCGTCCCGACCAGGTTCCCGAGGCGAGTTCAGCCGTGGCGATGAGGGCCCCCACGAGGAGGCCCAAAAGGGCGAAAACGAGGGATTGATATCGGTATCGGTATGTTGTGGGGCAACTCCTGGGAGGTCGTCGTGGGCACGGTTAGGCAAAAAAACTGGATTGGAAGGCGATTGAGCTGGATTCAGCTGGATCAGTAATCTGGATTAGGGAGGATCCGAAGCAAGGATATACCAGGGCCGATGCAGAAGTCAACGTCCAAAGAGTTGCAATCTATGGTATTGTCCTTTGCCGCTACGCCCTGTGCTTGCAGACGAAAGTATAGACAGAGCGCAGCATCCCAAAGCAGCATTTTTAGAACGCAGGATGGTTTTCAACCGCGTGCGCACGTCTATCCCGTGCAGGAGTGTACGGCGTGTATAACATATAGGGGGGTTGTACCAGGTCGTGTGCCACATCGTGTGCAGAGTCCGCATCTGCAGGAAACTGGTCTGCTCTAGGCACCAGGGCGCATCTCGAAACAAGAGTCGTGACGTCGAATGTCCCGGGAGGGCGGAAGGCGGGGCGCGCATGGCGGATGCTGACGCGGCCGAAATGACGGAGACTTCGACGTGGAGGCGGAGGCAGAGGCGCAGCAGGCGGGAGACGAGAGGAGGGAGGAGGAGGCAGGTGGGAGGCAGGGACCATTTTGCGCGCGGCATCTCGGAGCTCACAATTGCGAGGATGCCTCAAGCGAAGCAGACCGAACCACCTCGCGCGCAGCATCTCGGAGCTCAGAATTGCGAGGATGTCTCAAGCGAAACGCGCTGTACTACCGCTAACGCGGAATCTGGGAGCCCAGAGTTGCGAAGATGTCTCAGGCGAACCGGGCCAGACCACCTCGCGCGCGGCATCTCGGAGCCCAGAATTGCGAGGGTACCTCAAGCGGAATGCGCTGGACAACCTCTCGCGCGACATCTCGGAGCCCAGAATCGTGCGGATGTCTCAGGCGAAACCGACAGGATCACCTCGCACGCAGCATCTCGGAGCCCAGAGCTGCGAGGATGTCTCAGACGAAACGCGCTGGACCACTTCGCGCGCGGCACCTGGGCGCCTAGAGTCACGAGCATGTCTCAAGCGACACGGGCCAGACAGCCTCGCACGCGACATCTCGGAGCTCACAATTGCGAGGAAAGCGAAGCGCGCTGGACCACCTCTCGCGCGGCATCTCGGAACCAAGAGTTGTGAGGATGTCTCAGGCGAAACGGGACGGACCACCTCGCGCGCGGCATCTTGGAGTTCAGAATTGCGAGGATGTCTCAAGCGAAACGCGCCCGACCACTGCGCGCGGCATCTCAGAGCTCAGAGCTGCGAGGATGTCTCAGGCGAAACGTGCAGGACGACCTCGAGCGCGGCATCTCGAAGCCTAGAATCCTAGAATTGCGAGGATGTCTCAGGCGAGACGCCCAATCCTGGCAAACTCAATCGAGAGTTCTGAGGATGTCTCAGGCGCAACGGCCTGGACCACAAACTTTTCTTGATGCTGCCTCTGCTCGCCCATCTCTCGACTGTAATGAAATACGACCACAACAACATCCCGTTCAGAAAGCTGCTTGGTGCTACATACTTTTGAAAAATGGTGCATGGGAATATGTCATGAAATCGAAAGGTTCGCGGGGCCGCATCTCTAAAGAAGAGTCGTGACGTCAGATGTCCCGGGAGGGCGGAAGGCGGGGCGCGCATGGCGGATGCTGACGCGGCCGACATGACGGAGACTTCGACGTGGAGGCGGAGGCAGAGGCGCAGCAGGCGGGAGGCGAGAAGAGGGAGGGGAGGAGGCAGGTGGGAGGCAGGGGGAGGGAGGCGGGAGGAGGGATGAGCCAATGGACCATTTCGTGCGCGGCGTTCCCGAGCCCAGAATCGCGAGGATGTCTCAGGCGAAACGGGCCACACCACATCGCGCTCGGAGCTTAGAGTTGCGAGGATGTGTCAGGCGGCGCCCAGGCTCCTCCCAGAGCACAGCTCGAAAACAGAAGTGTAACCAAGTGGTTCGTCTGGGTCCGACCCTTCCTCTCTCAGAGGTGCCTCAAGCGAAACGTGCCGGACAACCTCTCGCGCGACATCTCGGAGCTCAGAGCTCGGAGCTCAGACGACCTGTGGCACAGCGTCTCGGAGCCCAGAGTTGCGAGGATGTCTCAGACGAAACTGGCTGGACCACCACGCGGCATCTCGGAACTCAGAGTTTCGAGGATGTCTCAAGCGGAAAACAAGCCAGACCACCTCTGGCGCGGCAGCTCGGAACCAAGAGTTGTGAGGATGTCCCAGGCGAGACGGGCCAGACCACCTCGGGCCAGGCATCCTGGAGTCCAAGTCTGACCGCTCGGTGGGAGCGGGCGCTGGACTGGCCGCGGACTAGCGGTATCCATGCCCTTGAGCCAAAATGGTTTGATCCAAAATGGCTACGGAGGAGGAGGAGGAGGGCCACGTCGGCGAGAAGAGCGTCGGCGAGCCAGAGGGACGGCGAGCCCGCGGCGACAACGACAAGCAGTTCGTGGACGCAGGCAGCAACGAGCCCGAAAAAGACAGCAAGTTCGAGGGCCACGAGTCCAAGGACACCCGACGGCGGCGCCGTGAAGGAAGGGGAACGACGATGAGGAACCGATCGAACCCGCCATCACATGGGAGAGCAGCCTGATCCCACCGTCTGTACGAAGGCCGTGGACAGTTTTCGAGGAAGACCTCGAGGAGAAGTTCGAAGACATCGAGGTCTCAAGCTCTAAACAAACTTCAACACATCTCTAAACCCAAACCTGCGAAAATCTCAAACTCCAAAAAAATTCAAACAACTCTAAGCCGAAACCTGGGAACATCGAAAAAAACAATTACCGGAACTCTAAACGAACTCTAAAAACAAACTTTAAACAAACTCGAAAACAACTCTACACGCCTCAGAACTCTAAATAAACTCTAAAATCTCTGAAACAACTCGACACGCGTAAACACTCAAACAAAAACCGAAAACAACTCTAAACAAACTCGGGGAAAACTCTAAAACGACTCTAAACAACAATTTCTGACCGCCTGGCGAACTCAAAAAACTCAGGAACAACTAAAACAACATCTACATGCAAAGTCCGGCATACATTGTAAGATGTTCGCAGGTTTGGGTTTTGAGATGTTTTTGAAGCGTTTTAGAGTTTAAGCTTTTCGCAGGGTTTGGCTTAAAGACGTTTTGAAGTTGCTTGTTAAGAGTTTGAGATGTTCGCAGGTTTTGGCTCAAAAATTAAAGTTTTTTTTAGAAATTGGGATTTCAGGAGGTTTTGGCTTAGAGATGTTTTGAAGTTGTTGGGGAGGTTGAGTTTCCTGCTGAAGAGTTTCCGAAGATTTCGGCTGGTTTTCTCGATTGACCTCCTGTAGTATAGTCGTCGCGACTTCGGAAACCCTGGAGATCCTGCGTGCGCGCGCCTGAACCAGGTGCAGGCCATGGGAGCACCTGCAGCCTTCGCCGCGCTCCCGATGGCCTCACAGACATCCTACACCGAAGTCTCGATCGTCGAGCTCTGGGCACAGGTGATGTTCCAATAATGGCACTCACGAGAAGGATGCGCCGCAGGCGGAGCCGTCGCCGCCGAGGCGTTGGGGCTCCCTCGACATCGCAGACAGGGCCGCATAGGTCCCCGACAACCCGAGCGCCGCGATCGCAGCAGACACGTTCTGGGCACCTCTCCTCACGAGCTGGGCCCATACCACGAGGAGGACCCAGACTACATACGCGCGGGCCGAGAGACCCAGACCACGAGGAAAAACAAAAGACGCTGAATAATCATACTGAACATGATAAGTAGAAGAAGAAGACGAACAAGAAAAATAAGAAGACGAAGAA
Source organism: Prorocentrum cordatum (assembly GCA_963575745.1). NCBI lineage: Eukaryota > Dinophyceae > Prorocentrales > Prorocentraceae > Prorocentrum > Prorocentrum cordatum. The sequence continues at coordinate 114,766 of CAUYUJ010006480.1, forward strand.
AAAGCAGGTGTGCTTCACCGAGGACCCAGAGGCGCGTGCCTTCGAGGACGCGCCCAAGAGCCCAGAGACCACCTCAGAGGACCAGGACGGCGAGAGCGAGCAGGAGGACGACGAGGAGGACAGGCCCCACCGCACAAAGCCAGAGAACGCCGACGCACAGCCGCCCCTTCGCGGAGGACTCCGACGGCGACGACGAGGCCCTCCAGAACCCGCACCTGCCTGGTGCAGCAGACGAGGCACTGCATCGACGTCGCCCCCTCGGGCAGTGAGCGTGCCGCCCTCCTCAGCGGGAGGGGCAGGCGGCCACCGCAGGGGGCAGGGAGAGCCAGCTCGGCGGAGCCTGGCCCCGCCGCCGGGGCGGCACGGCTCGCCGTCCCGGAGGAGGTCGGAGGACCCTGTGAGGCCCCAGGCCCCGCCCTCCTCCCCCCTCTCTGGAGAGCCCCTCGGGCCCCTCCCTCCTTGCCCTTTGCGGGGCCCTTGGGGCGCGTCCTCCACTTGGGTCCTCGTCTCGTTTCGTGGGCCCTCCCACCCGCTGCTAGTCTCTCCGGTTATGGCCCCATGTGGCTCGAGGCCTCTCGGCTTCTCTCCTGCCTGGGGGGGGGGGGGGGGGGGGGGCCACGCACGTGCGTGATCCTTGGCCCCGCCTGCCACTGCCTCCGCTTTGCTACTGCGTGCTGGAGGTCGTCATCCCCTATGGGGGTGGTGGCGGGGGGGGCCAAAGGACCCTTGGCCTCGGGTGACGGCCCGCGCGGGCCCTGCGCTGTCGCGGCGCCCCCGCGGCCTGGCGCGGCCCCCGCCGTGCCTTCGCTCCGAGGCCCTCTGAGGCTGCTCTCTTTCGCTCCCTCCTGGCGGGGGCTTTCTCGGGATCCTGAAGCTTTCTCTCGAGGCTCCCCCCCCCCTACCGAGGCTGTCCGGAGGCCGCGGGGCGGGGTGGGTGTCCGTGCGTCGCGCCGCGCGGGCCGCGCGCGGCGCGGCGCGGGCTTCGCGGATAGACCGACGTGGCCCGCACTGCGCGAGGAGGAGGACGAGGAGGAGCAGGAGGAGCAGGAGGAGGAGGAGGAGGAGGAGGAGGAGGAGGAGGAGGAGGGGCCAGGAGACGGCAGCACGCACCATCGCGCTACGCGAGACAACAGGCCCACTCCGACGCACCTTGTTCCAACGACAAGCCATCTCCATCCAGACTAAGATCCACTACCTCGAGTCCTTCGGCTATTCAAGACTGCTATTTAACGCGGGGACATGGCTCATCACAACAGCGCGGGACTACCACAGGATCAACACAGCCTACGTCACTGCGGCTCGACAGGCAATAGGAATTACGCACAAGGCCATGAAGGACAAGCACATCACCAACGAGCAGATACTGGCACGTGCTCAACTACCGAACCTCGAAGACCGACTACGATGGCTACGACTGCGAGAACTTTTGCGACTCATAAAAGGATGCCCGTACGAAACGCAGGCACTCATTGACTACGACATCGAAGTCAACGGCACCTGGACGCAAACCATCAACAACGACATCCACACATGCCGACAGCACTGCGACGGCACCCGCATCACCACCGCACCCAAGGACATCATCGACTTCATCAAGGCTGCACGCAACGACATGCACACGGTCAAGTCTTTTATTACGAGCACCTACAAGCGCGCACAAGACTCATCCTCCGACCGAGCAGCGCAGGACCAGCTGCGGGCAGACCTATCGCTAACGGCAACAGCACTGGGAGTGCCGCCACTACCCCGACAAGCAGGAACCACGACACCAGCACCAGCCAAAGTTATGTGTTACCATTGCGGTGCTACATTCAAGACCAAAGCAGCACACAACAAGCATGTCTACGCTGTCCACCAGGACAAGCACACCATAGACAACTACATCGTCGGCGACACCTGCCAGGTATGCTTGAAGTACTTCTACACCGCGAACAGACTTACCAAACACGTCAAGGCGTCACACCAGTGTGCAGCCACACTGATGCAGTTCGGAGCGAAGCCGCCAACAGAAGACATCGACGCGCACAAGGAGGAGACCCGACGCTTACGACGATCCAACCGACACGCTGGGCTTCCAGAAGACTACGCCGAGCGGCCACCCATCCAGCTACATGGGCCAGCACTGGGACCACCAACCCACGCCGACCACGACCACCGACCAATACCAGCCCAACTACCCACCGACGCACCCACCACACAAGACAGCGGACCCAACCGAGCAGACACGGGGATGACCGACATCACAGGAAAGCCCAGCATCGTACTGCTCTTCACCGCCAACCACGACCACACCAGCGCGGTGACCGACGCCCTCCAAGCCACCGCAGACAGACACAGCATCTCCATCGAACTCCACCACCTGCCAACCATGCACCCACCCCAACCTGACCCAACGGCTTCCGACATGGCCACGACACCATACGACCACGCTGCCTTCTGCATCATCGACGCCGACCTCACGACCTTCGACCGCGACCTCAACCTCAGGACGCAAGAGGCACCTTGGGGACGACTGGATCTCACACCCGCGCAGCACAGAGCGGTACGACAAGACAACGACAGCATGAGGCACGTCCTACGGACCGCACAGCGGATGATGATGACGCGCACACCTACCATCATCTTGGACAGCAGCCTCCGACACCTGCAGCTACAGGAATACGCATACATCACAACGACGTGCAGCACAACCCCGACCACAGCATTCACTGCTTGCAACTGCCCTGCAGACATCACCACGACAACGACACTGACGCAGGCCATAGAGCAAACACTCCAGCCCACCGCCGACACATACACAAAGGCACAGACGTGGCACTATGATGGACATGATGGCAACGGCGACCACATCAGCACCGAACGCCGACCCAGCACCGACGATATGTGGCATGCTCGACTGCATCGTCATCCACAACAGCCAGGACCCGACTGCTGGATGTCAGAACGTCCAGGCGCGGTGCTCCTCGAGCCGCGACCTGGATACTCGTCGCCACAAGCCTCGAACTGCCTCGCTTCATCAACCACGTCAGAACGCACGACCGACCACACCACACGTCGTCAGACAACGGAAAACGCCATGCCCGTAACAGGGGCACAAGAAGAGCAACGGGGGCAACCACCACGCGATGGCGCCGTGTACGCACGCGAACGAGGCCAACCCCGAGGTGAACGCCCCCTCGAGGACGAGGGGGGGGAGATGCACATGCCCACCTAACAGAGCCCGCACGGGCGCTAGGACGGGTAGACTACCAGTCGCCCACAAGGGGCCTTCTCAGCGGCATCAGCCAGGCCTCGTTCGCGTCCTTCGATCTCGCCCTCTCCGATCGCCCAGGAGGCCCTCGTTTCTCGCTTTCCCCCTGGACGCGTTCGCCTGGTTCCGTTTTCCCTGGGCCCGCCTTCCTTCGCTCCGAAACTTAGAGGCTTCCTCTCCCTGGTGGCGGGTCCCTGGGCCAACATCGGTCGCTCGACTGGTTCGGCGTCGCGTCGCGCAGTAGCGCGCGGCGCGGCGCGGGCTGCGGCGGAACAGGACCGCCATGCCCGCAGTGTCGCAGGAGGAGGGGGAGGAGGCGTGTTTGCCACCAAGCTCCCCTGGAGGGTCCTCCATGCCGGCGCCCCTGCGGGGCCGCGGCAGCGCCCAGGGCCGTGGGGTGCCCGGCCGAACGCGGCAGCCGCCTTGGCAAGGGCCCGAGGCGGGTCTGGGGGGGTCGGCCCCTGGGGCCCAGGTCCCGGGCACCAGGCGTCCTGAGCAGAGACTGACTACCCACCAGACCACCCCAACCCCACCCGAAGGCCCGAGTTTGAGTCGAATTTCGGGTTGGGGGGGGGGACGGATTCCATGTGTTTTTTCAGTGTTCCCCGACCCCCCCCCCCACTGGAAATCGAGGATAAATTTGGGCCTTCGGGTTGGGTTGGGGTGGTTTGGTGGGTGGTGAGAGACGGGGGCGGAGGTCTTCTCCGCTGTCGGCCTTGGGGCTGGCACGCCCGCAGGACGGGCAAGAATGGGGGCGATGCCCGGCAGGGAACGTTGCCCCAAACCGACAGCGGCCGTGGCTGGGCAAGCGACGTCTGCCCAACCTGGACAACTCCACGGCGACACTGACAGTAGATCCTGTTCAGAACGTACAGGAACTACTGTCAGTCCTCGTCCCCACTCTTTATATCTACGCTGCGATTGAACCGACCAGGGGCCGTTTGTCGGGCCCTGGGGCCGTCAGAAAGCAATGCAGGCCGAAAAGCAAATCCCTGGGCGGACGCATCGAAAAAGCAACGAAGTCAGAGGTCTGGGCTCCCAAGTCACACCATGTCCCGGATGCATCGACGATGCAGGGGCGATGCGGGGAGAAGCCTGCGTCCCAGAACGCAGCGTATGCGGCGTGCCCTGTGAGCCCATGACGATGCCCCATTCACTCGGGCCCCTCTGTGAGCTCCCGACCACCTCGATCTGCCGTCCGCGAAGAGGCCGACCACAGAACGCTACAACGGGCTCCCGCGCCTGGAGATGCGGCCAGCAGGCAATCTAAACTGCTGCCGCCTCCGCTGGGAGCCCACAGACAGCTTGAGCCAAAATAGTTGTGGATTGCGTGCCCCTCGCAAGCTTTTATGGGGTTGAGAGTGATGAAGCGCCCCCAAAACAAAGCCAAAAGTTTCGATGATCTACCTGCGAGGGAAGCAGAATATACAATCGCAAATCGGCCCAGAATCTTCGATGCCCCACAAGGGTGCGAAGGTTGCGCTGCTGCACTCCGAAGTCCCAAAACGTATCGATATGCACTTTCTTTTCTGGGGCTTCGATTGCCGCCAGTATTGCCGCCAGTAGTGCAGTAGTGAGAGTGTTGAACACCGAGACCTGACGTTGTGCTCTGAAACTTCAATGGTCCGCAAACGTGTGAGGAGTACACTCTGAAACCACCCATCCTCCTACGGTTGGGAACGTTTGCCTGGTATGCCGCCACGGCGGCTCTGGCGACACGCTGTGCCTTGCGATAGCGTGTCGCTCTGCTCCGCGGGGCGGAACGCTCGGAAAACCTCGGGACGCTGAAACCTGGGGACTGGCCAATGGGTAGCGTGTCGCGCCGAAGCGTGGTGGACCAAAACCGGTGGAGCGACGCACTATCCCAAAATTACCGACCGTAAACATGCTTGCGCTGAGGGGTCCTTATCGTCGCGACATCCAGAAGATACTCATAGGGTCACGCCAACTGCTGGGAACACCAAAACGTATCAATACTGCTACTGCCTGGACCTCTCCCGGGGTGCGTTCTGACCCAGACTTTGAGGCGCATCCAGCGGTGGCGACGAGGGCCTCCGGGGAGGCCCGAGAAGGAGAAGACGAGGAAACGGTAGCGGTACAAGTGCCATTTCCTCCTCTGAACTGCCAGCAGGGCCCCGTCCCACCACCAATTACGTCCGCGCGCTGTGCCGGGTCAAGGCAAAAGTCCCAGCTCGCAGGGGCGCGAACCCCAGCAGGTACCTGACAACGGTGCCCCTGCGGGTCCCCGCAATCACCCACTGGGTCCCCGCGCTATCGCCCACTCTCGTCTCCTCGAGGACACCTGGCGCTTGGATTTCCTTCGATGCGCGGGCACCTCTCGATAAGACGAAGCCAGGACGAAGATAAAATCGGGTGAGGATAGATCGAGAATCTCTAAGATCCGGCGGCTCTGGAGGATGCCTCGGGCGCCGCAGCCTTCTCAGAGCGTTCTGGAACGCTCTGAGAGCGTTCCGGAACGCTCTGGAACGGACTTGTCCTTGCCCTGGCTTCGTCCGACTCGACACCTTCTCCAGTTAGGGTGTTTTTGCTGCTTGGCCCCTTCTCCGGGGGGTGCTCTTCGCCTCGAAGCATCTTGTGACGGCCCGAGGCCCGAAGTTGGCCTCCAGAGGCCAAAACATGGCGACGCACTGGCCGCCCCGATTCTTTCGAGGCGCCGGGTGTCTGGGTCGCTCGTGGGGCGTCCCGGTCCGCGCCCCAACCCCGCCCGCCCCCAGCCGTTGCCGCACGGCGCGCGCACCTGTGCCACTGCCAGAGCAATGCTCGCACTGAGCGCTGTCTGCTCTCGCTTGCCTGCGGCCCCCCCGCGCGGGCCTCCAATGATGGGCCTAGTTTCCACCACCACTACCATAGGTAGAAGAGGGAGGAGGAGGAGGAGGAGGAGGAGGAGGAGGAGGAGGAGGAGGAGGAAGGGGAGGAGGAGGAGGAGGAGGAGGAGGAGGAGGAGGAGGAGGACCTCATTATCCCTTCTCCCCCGTCCTACATGTGGTAGTGGTGGTGGAAAATTTGCCCCTCATCCAAGGTGCAGGCTCCGAGAGCTCCGGTGGTCGGCCAGTGTGCACGAGGGCTGCGCCACGAAGGAGAGGGGCCCTGAGGGAAACGAGTCCTAGACCGTAGGCGTCCACGGTGACAACGGAACCGAGACCCGACCAGATCGTGAAATCGAGGCCGACCGAAGTGGAAGACCGAATGCGGAACAGAAGGAGGCAGCGACGCACCAACCGACCAAACCGGGTAGACCGAATGCAACCGACTGCGTAACAGCCGGAGCGACCGAATCGCGGACACCCTTGCAGTACGACGCTGGAACCTTCCCCAAGACCAACTTGCCATCCAGAGTCATTTTTGAACGGTCCTGGGGCTCGTGGAGGGCCCCAGGCACCTGAACGCGGCGGAAAACTTCCGGGACCCCTATATGCTGAGGGGGGGGGCGCTCTGAGATACCCAGCCGTCGCATGACAAACGCACAGAATCCTGATCGCTGACGGCTGGCTGGTGCGTGCGGGGTGCATGGTTTGCTCATTGATGGGCGGCTCCTGCCGGCCGGACGCTGGACTCAGACCTCCGAAGCATTTTTTTTCGAGACGCGGCCCCTGGTGGGGTCGTCGTCGCCGTCGCCGTCGCCGTCGCCGTCGCCGTCGCCGTCGCCGTCGCCATCGCCGTCGCCGTCGTCGTCGTCGTCGTCGTCGCCGTCGTCGTCATCCCTGGACGTACCAAATAGGGTCTCTCCCTCGGCGCACCTCGCCTCCGGCGGAAGCCAGCGGAAGGCCAGCGGAAGCAAAGAGGCCACGAGTCCGCCAGCAGAAGGTCGGCGAAAGGCGGCGGAAGCACGAGAGAGACGTTAACGTTTCTGGGCTCAGCGTTTCTTGGGTCGGCGACTGCCTTTTTGTTGATGGCCCTGGAGCCTGACCGTGGCACCCCTGACGTCCGGCGCCGTGTTTTGTTCGCAACGTGGCTCCCCAAAGGCATGGACCCCTTCCCGGAGACCGGCCTTTGATTTTGGATATGTCTCAGCGGTCTTCAGGGGCCCAGTGAGGGCCTGCGGAGGCCAAACGCTGCGAGAAAAAACTCCGTCGCGATCTTCTCACGGCGCGAGGAGATCGGAGCCCGGGGGCGGAAAGCGGCGAACACGCCTGTCCTGATGGTTTGAATATGCTGGAGGTCTGGGACTCCAGGAACCTCTACGGTCCTGAGGCGCTTGAGGGCTACGCCCCTAAATCCAAGAAAGTCGCCTCTGGTATGCCAAGAAGCCCGGACTCGATGGCCCAGGCACGCAGGAAGGATACTCCCTCCTTGCTCCTTCCTCCTCCGCCTCGCTCCTCCTCCTCCTCCTCCTCCTCCTCCTCCTCCTCCTCATCCTCCTCTTCCTCCCTTCTTGTTTTACTTGTCGAGTTGTTGTCCTGACCCTCGGGGCTTCGCGGAGTTCTACACTGTTTGCCAGTGGGTGGCTGACTCATGACTGAAACCCAAAAGCCAAACATGCATGGGAAATGCTGTCCCTTGCCTCTGACAGTCCAAAACGCATGCCAAAACCGAGGACATCGGGTACTTGACCACGCTCGTGTGATCAAGGTGTCCGCTCATCAGTCTTTCGATGGCCTTTATGGTCTCAAGTTGTTTTCTGGCCGGCGGCACCACCCATACCGACACATTCGCGAAGCGAGGTGTGCGGATGCACTCTCGGGATTCACACGTCGAGACGCGAGCCCAGCAGGCCGAGCTGCTGACTCGGAGCCTTGCTGTATACCTCGGTAGGGTATGCCTTGCGCACTGCTTGTCTGAGCAGCCCACGCTGCCCTGGGCCACGAAGAGGGTCCGAGATCCTTGGCCGGTGGGCCCGGCTGAGGGCACTGCTCATCCTGGAGTGCACGACCCTGCCACCAACAGACATGGGTGCACGCATTGTTGGTCTTCCAGTAAGCGCCGATGGGAGCTGGCAGAGCAACCATGCCACATGGGACAGGTCCCGCTCTGCGGCGAGTGGGGCAATTTGAAGTCTGTCGCCAATGCGGAGCCCACTCGTCGACCAACGTATCCACCTCACTAGGACTTGCCTCAAGGAGCCTTCATCTGGAATTCAGAAATATTGACTCCAGCATTTGATGGACGGGCGACACCCTAGGGCAAGATCCATAAAAGGTGATATCCATCCTGTGGGAACTGCCTTTCAAGGTAACTATGTGCGAGTCCCTTTCCGGGATCCCTGATTCCTGTGTTTCCTCTTGTTCGTGTCTTCACTGTACGCGCCGGTCTCGTGGCGTGCCATACCCGGAATACCAGAATCCTCCCTCCCTCCTCCTCCTCCTCCTCCTCGCCCCCTCCCTCCCTCCTCCTCCTTCTCCTCCTCCTCCACCTCCTCCTCCTCCTCCTCCTACGCCTCTGTTTCCTCCCTCTTCTCCCTCTCCTCCTTTCTCTTCTCCTTCTCCGACTGTGACTCGAGTGGGGATGCTGTTGACGGGCTGCAGAGGTCGCCCTGCCTCGTCCAAAACTGCCTCTCAGATCAGGCGGATCTGTGAGGGCAAGCGCCCACACCTCAGGGCCACAACGAAGCATCTGCGCCCCAGTGAGCCCAGAGGGCTTGAACAGCTCGAGCAAAATCTACTTTTCTCAATCCTCCTGTGAGTTGGGTCCTTGTGTTGAATCCGCAGCGTCGCGCGTCTCCTCCTTCCTCCTCCTCCCTTCTCCCTCTCCCTCCCCTCCTCATCCTCCTCCTCCTCCTTGCTCTGCCTTACACATGTCCGTTTCGGTATGAGGCCGGCTGCCCTAGATGCCGGAGTGGCGCCTGCGCACGGCCCTCCCGTGCAGGGTCGAAGGGCGCGCCTCAAAGGCAAATGTCCTGAGAGCTTTCGGCCTGCTGGAGAGCGAACTCTCTCGGGTGAGAGCCCTGTTGGAAAGCTGACTATCGTCCCCCTGGAGAGTCGGAGGAGGCATCCGACTCGGAAGGGGTTTCTCCTTTAGGCCACCACCTGCGTTTGACCCGCTCCACAACCCTCGTCCTCGCCAACCTCTTTGATGTATGTGAGCTGCGTCGTGGCTGATATTTCAAACATTCGCCTCCTCCTCCTCCTCCTCCTCCTCCTCCTCCTCCTCCTCCTGAAGCCGCCCCGGCACGTAGATCCGACTGCCTCGTTGGCCGGCAGACGTGCGAGGGGGGCGCTCTGGAAGCATTGGTTCCCCAACCCTTTCAAAATTAGTTGTTTTGACAAATGCGTGGCCATTCCTTCTCCTCCAGTAAGAGCCAAAACAATTCCCCCCCATTTGTGCTCAACGTCGTGCTCCACTCCTCCCCCATATAAAAAATGGGTTGCAGACTCGCGCGAGCTCTGGGGCGCTGGGGGGGGGGTCATTAACAATATGTCTAGTTCGCGCGCGCGGGGCGGCCCCTGGGGGTCCCCCGGCGAAAAGTACCCCGACTGCAGCCCGGGAAGGTCTACTCAGAGATGGTTTTCCTCCTGGGTGCGGCCTCTCAGGCCCCCCAGAGTGCGCCAAGAGGGCCCCAAGAGGCCCCCAAGACTGCCCAAGAGGCCCCCGAGACGCCCAAAGGACGCTCCAAGACGCCGAAGATCATCCCAAGACGGCCCAAGAAGCCGCCAAGACGCTCCAAGTGGCTTCCAAGAGACCTCACAAGAGCGCCCCGAGAGGCCAAAATCATCAACTTATATCAATGTTACTATGGTTTTGGAAGGATTTGGGCCTTGTCACATTTTCGGCTTTCCGATGCTCCCAGACGGCCCAAGAGGCCCCCAAGAGCGCACGAAGACGGCTCAAGAGGCCCCCAAGAAGGCCCCCAGAGAGCCCAAACGGGCCCCGAGACGGCCCAAGAGACGCCCAAGACGGCCCAAGAGAGCCCCAAGACGGCCCCAAGAGGGGCCCAAGATGGGGACCACGAACCGAAACCTCAAGCCTTCCGCCCCAAGAGGGCCCCAGGAGGCCCCGAGAGGCCCCCAAGATGGCCCAAGATGCCGCCAAGAGGCCCCCAAGAGACCCCAGGAGGCTCCAAGGAGGCTCAAAAGAGGCCCTACAAGGCTTCAAAAATGTCTCCCAGGCGCCCCCGAACGGCCTCTCAACAGACCCCAGGGCCTCCCAAAGAAGCATCTGGACGACGGCCCTGTTTGGCCCCAAGAGCGCCGCAAATGCCATCGAGAGGCTTCCTCCTCCGCCCCTCTTCCTCCTCCTCCTCCTCCTCCTCCTCCTCCTCCTCCTCCTCCTCCTCCTCCTCCTCCTCATATTTATCTTCATCCTCCTCCGTTCCTTCTCATCCTCTTCTCCTCCTCCCCTCCCCCTCCTCATCCTCATCTTCCTCCTTCCGGCGGCGCCGAAATGGCCCCGAGCCCGCGCCGAAGCAGTAACGATCATGCAATACGGGCCGGCGGAGTGAGCGAAGCGATTGAATAAAAAATGGGTTGCAGACTCGCGCGAGCTCTGGGGCGCTGGGGGGGGAGGGTCACTTCTTTTTCCTTTCACACCTGTGATGCGCCTCGCCTACGGCCAACTTTGCATCTGGAGGGTGGGCGGGGTGGGCGGCTGAGTCAGAGACCAACTTGTTTGTCCTTCTAGGGTCTCCGTCCTCTTCCGACATCCTCCTGCTGCCTTTATGGTTGGCAATGCCACTGGTTACTGCTGCTGTTACTGCTACGGCGAAGCTTAAAGCGCGGCTGTCTTCTTGCCATCTCGGGCGACCTAGATTATCATCTCCCACATCGTCCTCATGACCAACTCCACTCTCTTCCTCCGCACTCAGTCAACACCTTCCCAAATCCCTGACCTTCCAGGATGAGGGTCCTTCTTTTTCCTCTCGCTCCTCCTCCATTCCTTCGCTTTGCTTCGCACTCCCTCGCATGCCCCATTCAATCCTCAGTTGCTCACGGGCGCAGGGCAGTCCTCGCTCCAGGCCTCGGCATCCCCTGAACTCCAGCCTCCATGCTAGTTACAATGCTAGACACAACGAGGCTCGTCCTCCTCCTCCTCCTCCTCCTCCTCCTTCTCCTCAACTTCATCCACGTACTCATCCTCATCCTCATCATCACCAGCACCACCTCCACCACCATCCTCATCATCATCATCATCACCACCATCATCATCATCATCATCATCATCATCATCATCATCATCATCATCATCATCATCAGCAGCATCATCATCACCACCATCATCCTCACCATCAGCAGCAGCATCATCTTCCTCCTCATCATCAGCATCATCACCACCATCATCATCAGCAACAGTAGCATCATCATTCCTATCAGCATCAGCATCATCATTATCATCACCACCACCACCATCATCACCACCACCATTACCACCAACACCATCATCAGCATCAGCATCATCATCAGCATCAGCATCAGCATCATCATCATCATCAGCATCATCATCATCATCATCATCATCAGCATCATCATCATCGGCCGTATCCTCCTCCGCCTCAACATCTCCCCTTCTGCCACTCGCCGGTCAAGGGCCTCCGTCGCACCCTGCTGCGCCACAGCCGGTGCGCCCCCAAATGCCGACTTGGGTTGGCCGGCCGCCTCGGGATCGCCTGTCCGGACACTGGGAGGTGGGAGTGAAGGAGGCGGAAGAGGAGGAGGAGGAGGAGGAGGAGGAGGAGGAGGAGGAGGAGAAGGCGGAGAAGGAGCAGGAGGAGGAGAAGGAGGACACTGGCAGATTACACAGCCTCGTTGCTGGACCCTATAATCAGGAAGCAAATGGATTGAAAGGGCATGCGCGTCCGTTGACACTGGTGTCGGAACCAATTCGGCAACACTCACGCAGAACATATAGTTTGAATTCCCCCCATCAACTCCCGAATGCAATGTTGGCTTCGGGTCGTGAAAGTTTGAGCGTTCGAGCGGTCTTGCGGAATCGTACCAACCTTGAATTGCGGAGAGGGGGGTGAGTGCTGCTTCTTGTTTCCCTCAATCGTATGACGCAAAAGTGAGCGGGTGCCCCAAGGGGCTCTCACCGCACCAGAACTGGAACGCGAGTGGGGTTCGGATAAGCGGGTGGAGTGAGGGCGTCCCGCGTGTGGATGCGGATGCCTAGCGAGGGGAAAGAGTTGACCGCTCCAGTGGTGCGCAACAAACTAAAGTCAAAGCGCGCTTGTGGGTCTGATAGGCAAGTGGGGTAACGAAGAGTGGTGTTGAGTGCGCTGCTATTTTAAGTGAAGGACTGGGGCGACAGGGAAGGCAGAACGGGCGGGCAGTCAGGTAGCAGAAAGGAACGCGAAAATGGATGGGCGCAGCGAGGGAGTTGTGTACCAGTTGCGCGAGAGGATGATGGCGGCAATCAATGGGCGGGTTTTGGACCCTATTCTCGGGGACGAAATGAGGGGGGGGAAAGACGAGGAGGCGGAGGAGCAGCATCAACAGGAGGACGAGGAAGGAGGGGGAAGAGGGAGAATGGGGGAGGAGAGGAGGGAGGGGGGGAGGAGGACTCGAGAGCCCTCCAAGAGGCTGCCGAAAGCCCTCCAAGAGGCTGCCGAGAGGCACCCCAAAAGAAAAGACCCTTACCCGTCGGTCGGAAGAAGTATGTTAAAACATGAAGTAGTAAGGCGGATAAAATAAATTGGCTTCAGGCCGTCCCAGAGAATAATAAAACACGGCAGAAGCGGATCGCTTCTTGAAGTAGGGAGGCGCTAAAGTGGATTGGGATCTGGGAGCCCAGAAAGACCGACTTCCAACGGCCGGCAGGTATACATTCCAGAGTCCTCTGGTCGCGGTAGATGTGGCACGGTATTTTGTCTTTTCAAGCCAAGAGATGATCTTCAAGCCGTTCTGGACTAGTCGCGGGCCTGCCTCGCGCGCTCCTCGGCTCCAGGGAGGCCCCCCCCCCCCTTGTGCACGGGGGGGGGGTCGAACCGGCAATGGGACAAATAGCAACCAACTATAACACAACCCAGCCACCCCGGTACGATTTCCAATCACTTTAATACTAAATCCAACCAACCCGGATGGCAAGACTTCGCGAAGCGTTTGCGAGGCGTCTTACAGGCGCCTCCGCGAGGCGTCTTACAGGCGTCTCACAGGCGCCTCCGCGATGCGTCCGACAGGCGTCTCACAGGCGCCTCCGCGACGCGTCTTACACGCATTTCACAAGCGCCCCTGCGCCACTGCAACGCGTCTCACAGGCGCCTCTGCGAAGCGTTTTACAGGCGTCTGACAAGGGCCTCTGTGAGCCGTCCCACAGGCGTCCCACAGGCGCCTCTGCGAGGCGTTCTACAGGCGTCTCACAGGCGCCCCTGCCAGGCGTCCTCCAAGCGTCTCACTGACGCCTCTGCGAGGCGTCTTACATGCGTTTTACAAACGCTTTTGCGATGTGCCTCACAAGCGCCTCTAGCAAACGTCTTACTGGTGCCCCCGGGAGGCGTCTCTTACAGGAGTCTTAGAGGCGCCTATGGGAGGTGTCTTACAGGCGCCTCTAGGAAGTGCCTTACTGGCGTCATATACGCGCTGCTGAGAGGTGCCTTACAGGCGCTTGTGAGAAAGGAGTCATACAGGAGCTTTACAAGCATCAAGTACAGGTGCCTCATAGAGGCGTCCTACAGGCGTCTCTCACAAGCGCCTCTGAAAGGCGTTCGACAGGCGCTTTTTACACGCGCCTCAGAGAGGCGTTTGACAGGCGTCATTCAAAGACGCTTGAGAGAAATCTTCCGAACATGTAAAACATATCGCCGGAATCCTACGTCCTCTAGGAATCCTACACAAGCGCCAGGTATTGAAAAACATCCTGCGGAATATGACGGAATCCCGTTGATGTTGCATAAATGATCAGAATGAACCTTCGCCAATCCTATATAATCCCACGGGACCCCGAAAAACCCGGATGCATCCTTCAAAACCTCGAACAACCAATCCTACAACGTCCTACAAGCTCCTAGCGAATCCCGAATAACCCCCAGGAGTACAGGAGGACTATGGTGCACGCGGGTGCTGTTGTGCACACGAGCTTTCAAGTGAAGCAGAAGGATACTAGAGGGACAGGAGGAGGAGGACGGGAGAAGGGATATGGGGCAACACAACGAAGCTTCACAAACGTCTCAGTCGTAGCCTGGTGGCCCCACAAAGGGCCTTCCGATGTCACTGCTTGCCTTTTTATCAAATATAACACCTATTCATTAACACCGCCATCCACATCCAAATCTTGAGTTTCACATCGTCGCAAACCGTTGTGATACCAATTCTAACCCAGACAATCACGTTAGTTTCTGACCTGGGCGTGGACGTGTAATCCAACCAGTTGTGCTTTGGCATATCACAACATCACCTCACCATTTACATCGAATCTGAGGTTACTTGGCCAATTAGAATTCGTACTGGTGTTTGTTTCCGCGTGGGTTGGGGAAACATACAAAAAAGGTTGGGAGTGGTCTCAAGTGGTTGAGATTAGTCCGAGATTCGGTTCGAACCACCCCCCCTCCTCCCTCTCATAGAATCCTGCTAGGGGGGATCCAGTTCTAATAGAACCCTCGCGTAGCTGGACCCATTTGTAATGGCATCCTAATCGGGCTCGGTCCTACTCGAAGACGACCCAACTAAAGCTGGATTCTGCTCTAAATGAATACAACGAAGGTTCAATCCAGCTTGAATGTGGTCCTACCATAGCTGGCTCAAGCGTTACTAGCACCCTTGTCGGGCTCGATCATACTTTGCTCGCATCATAGTCGGGCCCGATCTTATTCGAATATAACCCAACGAAAGCTGGATCCAGGTCTAGATGAATCCTACTAGGGCTCGATCCAGCTCTAATTGAATCCTACTCTACTCGCATCCATGTCGGGCTCGCACCCATATCGGACTCTAACCGGATCGAACTTTACTCGCGCCCATGTCGGGCTCGATCCTACTCGGCGGTGTAACAGTCCTACTATAGTTGGATCCAGCTCTTAGAGCCCTGCTCGAATTAAATCCTACCAGTGATCGGTCAAGCTCTGCAAAGATCTCACTGGGGACGAGGGTTCGATCCAGACTTACCTGGCCACCTAAGAATCGATCGTCGTCGTCGTCGTCACGGTCGATGTCGTCGTCGTCGTCGGCGGCGGCGTCACCGTCGTCGTCGGCTTCGTCGTCATCGTCGTCGTTCTCGTCCTCGTCCTCGTCGACGACGTCGTCGACGTCGCCTGACTCGTCGTCGTCGTCGGCGTCGTCACCTTCGTCGTCGTTTGCCATTGGCGAAGGGCGGGTCGAACCCCCCCCCCTTGAAAGAGAGGGCTCCCCCACCTGTGCGACCCCCCCCTTGCAATTCAGTGGGGGGGGTCCCGTCCCCCCCTGGTCTGGCCCCCCTCCTTTTGCATCCCAGGGTGGGAAGGCTCTCCCCCCCCCCGGGTTCGAACCCCCCCTTCCCAGCATCTACAGAACGCGGCGTTTTCTGCTCATGAGTCGACGCGTCTACCAAGCTACGCCTGGACATAGGAGCGTACATGCTTGCACAATGGAAAGCGTATGCCGAACGTCTGGCAGGTGTTTGGTTTGTTATATGGAACTCCCAGTGGGGTCTCGACCCAACCCTCCAGCCACTCGAAGAGCTCATATACCATGACGGCCGCGATGGCCCCAAGAGGGCCCAAGATAGCCCCATGATTGCCTCCAAGACGGCCAGCTTGCACACGACGTGCATGCAACTGTACCGAGAAATCGGAAGTGCCCAGAGATTGTTGCCGTGCTGGCAGGCGTCTGCAGGAGCACGGCGCGAGAGTACCGCCGCTCTCACAAGCTCCTTTTCCACTGCTCTCGTGTGCGCGTCGCACGGCTTCTCACACCTGCACACGATGTTATGCACCTGGCTGAATCATCCAGGTCACCCAGCTTCACGCCCGCGCGCCCCACGATGCGCGCGGTTGACTTCGTGCCATCGCGCTCTCGCGTCGCCCCTGCTGGAGAAAGGGGGCTCTGCAGTCACTGACCACGACGGGCGAAGCGCGATCATCTCCGCGCCACCCGCGGGAGACCTAGATTGTCTACCCTTGTGCGCATGGCATGCAAGAGTATGAGAGTGAACTTTCGGATTAGGATGGTGCTGATGAGGAGGATGGGGGCAGAAGGGGACGGGGAGAAGCAGCTCAAGCAGGCAGGAGCGGTATAAAAAGCCGCGCGCGGTCGAAGAGGCGACGAAAGAGGGGCACTGAGGGTTTGAGAATCGATCCGGAGGGAGCGTGGCGCACGAAAGCAGAGAGTGAATAGAATCAGTGGTCGGCGGCAAAAGGTGACGAGGCGAGGGATCAGGGTGCGGACTGCGGGTGTCTGTCATAATCAGGCACAGCCGGGCTGGTAAAGGCAGGGGGCCCAAGCAGACCAGGAAGCTTGCAACACACCGATGGCCGACATCATGTTATCAGGCGTTCCTCAAACATTGGAGCGCGCGTCTCTCGATACATCCATGTATGGTCGAAGCCAGTGTCTACACAGATGCTGGCGTATAGATGCACGAAGCATCCGCCGAGAAGACAAGAGAGCATTGGCACTGTTTTCCGCCTCCAAGATGTCAGCAACGCGCGTTGTATAATTCTAAGACGCGAGTCTAGTGTAATGGGTCCCGAGCGCCGCAATTTAAAATTGTCGGCACCACGCTGTGGCGCTGACGAATGAGAAGGCTGGCGCTGCATTGCGCCTCAATGGTCAACGAGCACTCACCATGCCAATGCAGGAATGGCTGGCCGTGTCGGGGTGGCCAGGATCCGAGGAAGGCGAACAGTGTACTGCGCCTCAAGAGTCAACGAGCAGGCACCATGCCAATGCAGGAGTGGATGGCCGTGGCCAGGTCGGCAGAGTACAGCATCCCATGCCATCTTTAGCACGCTTGAAGCTAAGTGGAGACGGCGTCGACGCGCAGGAGGAGCAGCAGGATGACTGAGGTCTTTGGGCGGTTTTGGGCCTTCGTGAGCCTCCGGGACCGTCCTCGTCGCCGCGGGCGTCTGGATCCACTCGGCATTCTGGTCAGAACGCGCCACTGGACAGGCCTGGGAGTTCGGTCTTGAGGGAGGAGGATGAGGATGAGACGGGGGAGGTGGAGGAAGGAGGAGGAGAAGGAGGAAGTGCGACGATGCACGATAGGACACACTGTCCGAAACCTATGGCGACTGCTGCTGCGCAGGCGCGCCACTCACCACCAAACGGACAACACGCGACGTGAGATCGACAGCGAAGCCTGTCCAAGACAGCGGGAAACGTTGTCCAACGCCGCTCCCACCCGCCATCGTCTATATCACGGGCGCAAGGGCATGTGCAGGAAACTGGTCTGCTCTACGCCGAGACCACGGGGGCTCACTTTTTGAGCCAATCCTTACACCACGCAGACTCGGGATACTCCTTGCAGATCCGAGAGATCGACTCGTCGTGAGTCTCCTTCTCCTTGACCGGCCACTCCTCCCGCCAGTCGCCGGTCAGCGTCTTGTTGCCAGGCAGCACGTGCTCGGTCTCGTTGAGATCCTGGCCGGAGTCGTCGTAAACTTTCGATGGCACGGGTTTCCTGACCTTGTTCAGCCCAGCGGGCGAGCACTCCAGCTCCCAGCAAGTCGGATCGTGGGGGGCAGGGTCGTTCAAGTCCATGATGCCATCTCCATCCGAATCGACCGCGCAGGCCTTCTCCCAGCACTTCGGATCTTTGGGAGCAGGATCATTGACGTCCATGATGCCATCTCCATCCGTGTCGACCGCGCAGGCCTTCTCCCAGCACTTCGGATCCTTGGGAGCGGGGTCGTTGACGTCCATGATGCCATCTCCATCCGAATCCACCGCGCAGGCCTTTCCCACACTTCGGATCCTTGGGGCGGGGTCGTTGACATCCATGATGCCATCTCCATCCGTGTCGACCGCGCAGGCCTTCTCCCAGCACTTCGGATCCTTGGGAGCGGGGTCATTGACGTCCATGATGCCATCTCCATCCGCATCGACCGCGCAGGCGTCTTCCCAACATTTGGGATCTTTGGGGGCGGGGTCATTGATGTCCATGATGCCATCTCCATCCGTGTCGACCGCGCAGGCCTTCTCCCAGCACTTCGGATCCTTGGGAGCGGGGTCGTTGACGTCCATGATGCCATCTCCATCCGAATCGACCGCGCAGGCGTCTTCCCAACATTTGGGATCTTTGGGGGCGGGGTCATTGATGTCCATAATGCCATCTCCATCCGTGTCGACCGCGCAGGCCTTCTCCCAGCACTTCGGATCCTTGGGAGCGGGGTCATTGACGTCCATGATGCCATCTCTATCCGCATCGACCGCGCAGGCGTCTTCCCAACATTTGGGATCTTTGGGGGCGGGGTCATTGATGTCCATGATGCCATCTCCATCCGTGTCGACCGCGCAGGCCTTCTCCCAGCACTTCGGATCCTTGGGAGCGGGGTCGTTGACGTCCATGATGCCATCTCCATCCGAATCCACCGCGCAGGCCTTCTCCCAGCACTTCGGATCCTTGGGAGCGGGGTCGTTGACATCCATGATGCCATCTCCATCCGTGTCGACCGCGCAGGCCTTCCCCCAGCACTTCGGATCCTTGGGAGCGGGGTCATTGACGTCCATGATGCCATCTCCATCCGTATCGACCGCGCAGGCGTCTTCCCAACATTTGGGATCTTTGGGGGCGGGGTCGTGCACATCGGCGACTCCATCTCCATCGGAATCCACTGCGCACGGCTTCGTCCAGCATGTGGGGTCCATGGGGGCAGGATCGTTGATGTCCTCAGAAAGCACCCCGATCCACCCAATCCTGGTCCAGGCAGCCCGATCCGTCCCCAAATGGCGGAGCGCCCCGCTGAGTGAGGGCCAGATCCACCGCCCAGATCCCGATCGGGCGACGTAAGGGCCGGATCGGCGAAGCTGCCGAACTGCGGTGGGCCTCGTCCTCCTCTCACACCTCTGCCTACTCCTCCTCCTCCTCCTCCTCCTCCTCCTCCTCCTCCTCTGGCCTGACTGCCTCGCCCCCCCGGATGACCCGCCAGGAACGGTCCTGGCCAGGCCCAGGGACAGGGAGGCTCGGGCCTGAGGGCCATGGGTTCTCAGAGGGCTTTGCAGCTTTTTGGGCTTTCGCGGGAGGAGGCCGTGGCGATGGGCCAGGCCGCTCGCGCGGCCAAAGCGGTAGCAGCGTCAGCAGCGTCAGCAGCGTCAGCATCGTCAGCAGTGTCAGCAGCGTCAGCAGCAGCAGCAGCAGCAGCAGCAGCAGCAGCAGCAGCAGCAGCAGCAGCAGCAGGCCGAGTGTGACACCTTTAAGCCGCTGGCTCGAGCCCCTTGATTGGGGTCGTTCCCCCCTTTTCCTGCATGTCCAATGGGTCGCCCCCCTTGACAGCTTAAACTTGTGCCTCTGGCCTGAACTGCGGGCCCACGGTGCGGTCGTCTTTCAAGGGGTGCGCTTGGCGCAGTGACAAAGACTGCTCCGTGACCTCTCAAATCTCGACCGCCCCTTTGAGCGACCTTGGACTGGTCTGGAAGAGCACGCCTCCAGCCATCCGCACACAGGTCCGACGAGGACAGACCAAGGTGCTCCTGAGATTTTTGAGCCGGGGGTTGGTGGGCCGGGATCCGCCTGAAGTCAAGACCCGCCAGGCTTCACTACAGAGGGAAAGTACGGGGAACCATGAAGTGGGAGCTCGGAGCCCAGAAGTCGGGAACTGGGAACGTTGAACAGGGACTCACCTGGCAACTAGGAGGCGGGAGCTGGCGGGAACCGGGAACCTGGAACCGAGAATTCAGCATACCCACGGCGGTCTCAGCACACCTATCGGCTAACATGCAAGAGCTGCCCTAGGCAAGAGCGACCCTTGGTGCGCGGCTGGTCGACCCCTGCACGCAATGCGACAGCAACGGCCTGCGTGCTTCGCTTTGGCCCCCCGCGCCGCCCCCATTGAGGGTCCCGAAACGGTGCGGTGACAGACCGTGCAGTAACCTCGGAATCCCCAACGACATCACCGCACGGTCCGTCACCGCAGCGTCTTGGGACCCTGGAGGCCCCAGCTGCCCGAGTCCTCCTCGGAGAGCGACCCGAGTCCCAAAACCGTGCGGCAACCCCGAGTCCCCACTGGCTCATTGCACGGTGTGGTCACCGCACCGTCAGGGAGCCCCCGACCCAAGGTCGCGCACCAGAGGTCACTCTGGCGAAGGGCCCCTCCTACGCGCGGTTGGCCCCGCCCGAGGGCGTGGAGAGCGCCCCCATGTGCGTTGGAGGCGGCGCCGGGTGTTGAGGCCTCTGTGGAGCTACCCCGGGGACCTGTGGACGGCGGGCGGGACGACAGTAGACACATACAGCAAAAAAACTTGCAACATGAGATCTTGGGGCACAGTCGTCGTCGGGCTTTGAGGGTCCTGCGATGCCCAAGTGCTTCTGTGGGTCTCCGGGGTCAACCCGGGGATACGACATGTCCATGGGGTACCTGCTGGCAGGCCGATTTCTTGTCTGATGTGCCTAAGTGTACGGCCAGGAGCTTTTGCTGAGCGTGTCGCGGCGGCGGCCCCGGCGACACGCTGTACCCTGCAAGCGGATAGCGCGTCGCTCCGCTCCGCGGGATGTGAGGCTTGGAAAAGGCTCGGGATGTTGATGCCTGGGGGATGGGACGTGATTAGCGTGTCACGCTGAAGCGTGGTGAACCAGAACCAGCGGCGCGACACGCTGGCCTAAGTTCCAGACCGTGCCTCCGGGGGCTGTGCGTGCACAGACCAGAGTCTTGCCCGTGCGGGTCGGGGGCAGCTGAGCCAACGACGTCACGCCCTTGCAGGTCCCTGCAGGCTCCCGACCCCATGACCCGGATGGATTTCGCAAAGTGTGTCCTGGGGGACAAAACGGGCCCCCGAACGTGACTCCTGGCGCTGGCGTCACGTTGACGATCATGGCTTTCTAAGCTGCTGTCCGTGACTCCATCTCCGTCGCTGTCCACTGCGCAGGTGGCCTGACGACGACAATGACGACGACGGGCAACGAAGGACGACGGACAGTGGACGACGAAGAACAATGACAAACAACGAACGACTGACGACGAAGACGACGAAGACGACGACGACGACGACGACGACGACGACGACGACGACGACGACGACGACGACGACGACGACGACTAGGCTACGACGACAGACGAGGGCCCCCTGAGGCCCCAGAGGCGTATGGAGGCGCAGAAAAAAATACAAAATAACACAACAAAAACTCGAACCTCGAGAGGCGACGACGACGACGGACGAGCACGACGACGACGACGTCGACGACGGCGTCGACGACGATCGCGACGTCGACGACGACGCCGACGGACGACGAGCACGTCGACGACCAGCGACGAACCACGGACAACGGAGCCCGACGCAAACGGCTCCCAGAGGTCCCTGGAGAACTCCAGAGGCCTCAAGAGGCCAAAAAAAAGGGATGAACAACTTGAAACCTGTTAGCCAGCGTGGACCCCAAACAGCAAGTTATGGCACTGTGGATGTGTAAGCTATGTGGTGTGAGCGATTTGCTGCAGGCGATGTGGTGTAAGCTATGCGGTACAAGCTATGTGGTGCAAGCCCTGTGGTGCAATCTACGTGGTGCAAGCTACGTGGAGTAAGCTATGTGGTGACGCGGCAACGAGGCGGCATCGGGCGGCAACGTGGCGAGTCTTCGGCGGGCCCCCCAAGCGGTAACGAGGCGGCAACGGGCGGTAACGTGGCGAATCCTCGGCGGACCCCACAAGCGGCAACGAGGCGGCAACGGGCGGCACCGTGGAGGTGAAAGCTATGCGGTGTAAGCCATGTCGTGAAAGCTACGCTGAGTAAGCTATGTGGCGTGAGCTCTGAAAGTAAACACTGTGCGGTGTAAGCTCTGTGGTGAAAGCTGTGCGATGTAAGCTATGTGGCGTGAGCTACGACGAGTACTTAAGCTGTGCGGTGTGAGCTATGTGGTGCAAGCTGTGTGGTGTAAGCTATGCGGTGTAATGTAAGCTTTGTTGTGGGCCGCGGGGCGGCCAAGAGGCGGTCACGGGCGGCGATGCGGCTAAACCTCGATATGCGATGCAGTACGCACATGCGGTGCAAGGTAGGGTCGGCCACGGGCGGCAATGTATCGAAACTTCATCGGACCCACCCAGCGCACGAGGCGGCCACGAAGCGGCCACGGGCGGATGAGGCGGCCACGACACCGCCACGGGCGGCAAAATGGTGAACCCTTGCAGGACACGCCCAGCACACGAGGCGGCCGCGTGGTGAAAGAGATGCGGTGCAGGCTGGGAGGTGCAGACTGCACGGTGAAAAAACGTGGGAGAACCGGGCGGCGTGAGTTCCGTGGTGCGCTCTGCGCGGTGCACGCTGGGGCGGTGTACGCTGTGTGCGGCGTGCCCGTGTGAGAAGTCCTGCCAGCTACGTTGGGCGGCCACGGGCGGCCACGGGGCGGCCACGCTCGGCCACGGGGTGGCCATGAAAACACTCCTCGGCGCGACCACGGGAGGGCCAGAAAAACCCAATAAGAAGAAGAAGAAGAAGAGGAGAAGGAGGAGGAGGAGGAGGAGGAGGAGGAGGTGGAGGAGGAGGAGGAGGAGGAGGAGGAGGAGCCCCGAGAACAAGCACTGCTTGGGGAATCGTGACCCTCGAGGGGCGACGACGAAGAAGACCTGCGACCACGACGACGACAGCGACGACTGGACGATGACGACGACGACGACGACGACGACTTCGACGACGACGACAACGACAAACACCGCGAAGACCACCACGACCACGACGACGACGACGACGACGACCACGACCAGGACCACAACGACCACGACCACGACGACGAAGAGGACGAGGACGAGGACGAGGACAAGGATGACGACGCCCACGACCAAGACAACGACTACGAACACGACGACGACGACGAGGGCGAGGACGAGGACGACAACGACCAGAACAACGACTACGACCACGACCACGACGACGACGACGACAACAACGACCACGATGACGACTCGTTGGTGACGACGTCGACGACGACAACCGGACGACGACGACGACCACGACGACGACGACGAGCACGACGACGACAACGACCACGACCACGACGGCCATGACCACGACCACGACGACGAAGACCAGCACCAGGACCACCACGACAACGACCACGACCACGACCACGACCACGACGATGAGGACGAGGACGAAGACGAGGACGACAACAACGACCAGGACCAAGACAACGACCACAACAACGACGACGACCGTACGACGACGACGACGACGACCACGATCACGACAACAACGACCACGACCAGGACCACGACGACGACGACGAGGACGAGGAAGAAGGCGAGGACGAGGACGAGGAAGAGGACGAGGACGAGGACGACGCTCGGCGACGCTCGACGACGACGGCAACGACCGACGGACGACCGATGGACGACGACGACGACGACGACGACGACGACGACGACGACGACGACGACGACCTCGGCGGCGATGACACCGACGGCGGCGCAGGTGGCCTGCCAGCACTTGGGGTCCCTCGGGGCGGGGTCCCTGCTGTCGGGGACGCCGTCCCCGTCGCTGTCGACCTGGGGGAGGAAGGGGGCTGGGGCTTGAGGCTCGAAAACCGAAGCTTGAAATCCAATGTTTTGGGGCATTTCCTGGGCCTTCTGGAAGCTCCCCGTGGCCGCGCCGCTGGATCAGCATCAAAATTCTCATTCTACCGCACCCCGAGACGGATTCTGGGGTAGTCGCGCGCGAGTTGGCATTGGTTGTGGTTTGATTTGCTTACCGCAGGTTTGCGTCGTGTCGACCCAGGCGATGGTTCTTGACACCGCGGGGATCGTTCAACCTTGAACGATCGGCCGTTTCCAGAACGCCACATCGTTGAACATCGATCGATTCTGGGTCGCCGTCGGCGTTCAACATTGAACTCCGGCGGCGGGGTCGCCGCTGGTCGACACGACACGAACCTACCGTGTTCAGATTTTCTGGGAATCCTTCAATCTATGCTCCTGATTTCGGCCTCCTGGGGGCCTTCCTCGGGCCCTGGGACCCTCAGGAACGGATCCGGGACCAAGGACTGTCCCCTGGACGAGGCCTCCTCCTCCTCCTCCTCCTCCTCCTCCTCCTCCTCCTCCTCCTCCTCCTCCTTCCTCTCCTCCTGCGAGCTGCGATCTTCGGACCTCTGATCCCCACTGCTCATCCCCCTGCGAGCTGCAATCCGCAGACCTCTGATTCTCCCATCCTCCTCCTCCTGAGAGCTGCGAGCTCCTGACCCTTGGTTCCCATCCTTCCCCTCCTCCTCCTCCTCCTCCTCCTCCTCCTCCTCCTCCTCCTCCTCATCATCATCATCATCATCATCATAATCACTATCGTCATCACCATTGTCGTCATCATCATCATCATCATCATCAACAACAACATCATCAGCAGCATCATCATCGTCATCGTCATCATCATCATCATCGTCATCGTCACCACCACCATCACTATCGTCATCATCATCAGCAGCATGATCATCAGCATCAGCATCAGCATCAGCATCATAACCATCACCATCACCACCACCATAGCCACCACCATCACCATCACCACCACCATCACCATCACCATCACCTTCACCGTCATCATCATCATCATCATCATCATCATCATCATCATCATCATCATCATCATCATCATCATCATCAGCAGCATCATCATCATCACCACACCCTCATCATCATCGTCATCATCACAACCGCCATCACCATCACAATTCCCGTCAGCATAACCATCATCACCGCCATCATCAGCATCATCATCATCGTCGTCATCATCAGTATCATCACCATCATCATTGTCATCGTCATCGTCATCGTCATCATCATCACCACCATCGTCATTATCATCACCACTACCATCGTCATCATCACCACCACGACCATCCAAAACCATCATCATCACATAGAGCATCACCATCACCATCACCATCACCATTAGCATCAGCATCAGCATCAGCATCACCATCATCGTTATCATCACCATCGTCAACAGTATCACCATCATCATCAGCAATATCATCATCATCACCACTACCATCGTCATCATCACCACCACGACCATCCCACACCATCATCATCACATAGAGCATCACCATCACCATCACCATCAGCATCAGCATCACCATCATCGTTATCATCACCATCGTCAACAGTATCACCATCATCATCAGCAATATCATCATCATCATCATCATCATCATCATCATCATCATCATCATCATCATCATCATCATCATCATCATCATCATAATCATCATCATCATAAACATCATCATCATCGCCATCGGTATCGGCACCGTCATCATCATCATAATCATCATAATCAGCATCATCGTCATCATCACTACTACTATCATCATCATCACCATCACCATCACCATCACCATCACCATCATCATCATCATCATCATCATCATCATCATCATCATCATCATCATCATCATCATCATCATCATCATCATCATCATCATCATCATCATGAGCATCGTCATCATCATCATCATCATCAGTGTTCTCGCTCCCCGCAATTTGAAAGCATGTTGACCGAAATGTCACCTCCACCATCACCACCACCTCGTTCTCCTCCCTCCTCCCTCCTCCCTCCTCCCTCCTCCCCTCCTCACCTCCCCTCTCTTCCTCAAAACCGTCTTGGCTCAAACTCGTGCGCCGCCGGCCCCGCCGCCCCCGTACCGATGCCGGGTGCGCCGACTGCCCGCGCTGCCGCGCCGCTGGAAGCCTCGCGAGGGACGCTCCTCGCGGCGCACGCTGCTGCCAGGCTCGCCGCTGCCACTGGGCAGCGCTCGGCCGTGTGGTTGATCTGTGCGGCCGAGGTCCTCCTCCGCGCGGCGATCGCGCTGCTTGCGGCGGTGCCTGCGGCCCCCGCGAAGGCCGGCGGCGTGGCCACCACGGTGGTGCCCTCGCGGCGTCGCCGTCCACGCGGCCGCGGGCGACGGGAAGGGCGCGGCCCCCACGCGCAAGCAGCCCGCGTTCGACGTGCTGGAGGTGGATGGAGGCGTGCCTGCTGGTGACGGCGTGCAGGCCGCGGGCTCCCCGGCCCACCCCCCTCGCCGCTCCCGCCCAGCGACTGGGCCGACTCGCTCCCCAATCGCGCGGCGAGCTGGGCGTCCAGCAGGGCGGCGCCAGGACCGCGAGGCCGCCCTCGGCGGCCAGGGTCAGGGCTACGGCAAGGTTCTTGGCATGAGAGGCGGCACTGTGCAGCAGCCTCCTGGGGAGCCCAGCGGTGGTGGTACCACCGCGGGTCCCTCGGAGATAGGTGGTTCGGAGAGCCTCGAGACGATCCAGCAACTGTCGGCGGCGCTGGCGGCGCGGCTGGAGACGCCCCACGGTGACCTCCCACGCCTCCAGGAGGCGGCGACAGCGAGCTTTCACTCGCTATCCCCAGTCGAAATGGACATCTTCGTGGCCTTTTTGTGACGTCGTGCTCGGTTCAGCGCTTCCGCCCCTCCTGATGGGCCTGGCCCCTGTCCTGATTGAGAAGTCGTGCTTCTCGCCGTGTGAGTTGTGGCCAGTGCAGCAAGGAGGTGCTGTTTTCATGGGGCTGTCACCCTCCGCCTTCCCTCCATTGGGGTGGGGCCGGATCCGTATATTTCGTGCTAGTCGGTACCGTCACTCGGCTCCGCTTTCAGTTTGCGTCTCTCCCGTCTCCTCCTCATGCTCTTGCTCCTGCTCCTCCACATGCTGTTGATGATGCTGCTACTGATGTTGCTGCTCCTGCTTCTGCTCCTGCTCCTGCTCCTGCTCCTCCTCCCGCTCCGGCTCGTCCTCCTCCTCCTCCTCCTCCTCCTCCTTCTCCTACTCCTCCACGCGCCGACGATGACGACGACGACGATGACGACGACGACCACGGCCACAGCCACGGCCACGAAGACGACGACGACGACGACGACAACCACCACGCCTTCGACGACGACGACGACAACGACGAGGACGAGGACGAGGACGACGAGAACAACAACACCACCAACAACAACAACGATGACAACGACGACGACGAGGACGACGACGACGACGACGGCGCACCTGGTCGCCCGCGCCCCTTTTCGTCATCATCTTCCCACGACCGCCGTTACCATCACCATCACCGTCATCACCACCACCATCACCATCGCTACCACCATCGTCGTCATCATCACCATCACCGTCTTCACCACCATCATCATGAGTGGCCGTTCTCACGCGCTTGGCCAGGAGACTACTCTTTCTCAGGAGGAAGTGAGGCAGCCAAGCTTGCGGAGGGCATTGGCGGAACCGCAGAATCCGAGCCTCCAACCCCCTGAAAAGGGAAAAAGACAAAGTAGGCGAAACCAGGTTGCGGCACACTTTCTGGGAGCCAGGTGGGGGGGAGCTTGGGCCATAACGTTGCGCGGCCCCGCTCTTTTCACTCCCACATACGCCATTTTATCCAAAGAGCGACCGTTCTTACACGCTGGGCGAGGAAATAATTTTCTCCGGAGGAAGTGGAACAACCACGGAGGGCATTGGCGGAGTCGCAGAATCCGAACCTCCAGCCCCCTGAACCCGACCGGTCAACTGGCCAACGGCCGCTTTTCATTATACAGATATACATATATCCCTACGTGCCTCCCAGTGACCCCCCCTCTTGGTGGGTATGTGAAGTGTGATGTGAGTGTGCTGTGTGGGTGGTCCTATAGGTTCGTGATGTGTGTCTGTTCTGTGATGTGATGTGGGTACTGTGATGTGGTCGTGCTGTGATGTGATGTGGGTGCTGTGGTATGGTCTGTGATCTTGTGAAGTGTGTTATGTGCGTGTTGCCCGTGTATGGTTTTGCACTTCTTGTGGATGTGTTGTCAGGTTATGTAGGATGTGTGGATGTGTGCTGTCTTGCGGTAGTTTTAAGCTCAGTTTCTAGCCCCACCTCCACATCCTCAGTACCCAATGCGCTATACCCCTTTATCTCTCATCTTCTACCAACACCACCTCCTCTGATGCAGCTTAGCCCACGCCGCATTTTCTCCAGGAGCACTGAATGGGACTCTTCACAGGAAGTGCGCGGCGTTCACGCCATCTCTCTACTCATGTATCGCATTTGGTAAACACCATCACGGGAGACGCGCCTACCACCCACACAAAAAACACGAATACGTTCATTTTCTAGGGCCTTTTTTTGGAATGGTCTGATGTGAATGAGTATGCTGTGAGTGGGTCTGATGTGAATGAGTATGCTGTGAGTGGGTCTGAGTGAGTATGCTATACGTGCACATACAACACATACACATACAGAAACACTTATACACACATACACATACATACGTACATATCTACATGCATACATGCATGCATGCATACATGCATACACACATGCACACAGGGAGGGGGTCACTGACAGGCACGGCGGGACATATATGTATATATACAATTCTATATATATAGTCATCCGTATAGCGTGTATTAACTATCAAATGATTGTTCCTTTGTGTAGCTTCGGTATGATTTTGCCCGATGACTATGCAGAGCTGCTTTGGGAAGGAAGCTGCGATAGTTGACCGATGAATAACACCAGGAGTTCCCCTTAATAACTCAATGTGAGGCTTGAGAGACTTCGAGCAAATCTTCCCGCAAACACACTGCAGGCCTGTACAGATGCCAGCGTTTCACGGAGCGACGTGGGTACGTTTCCTCTAACCACTTTTGTACGGCACACGTATCGTCACAGAGTAGTCTGCGCAGGCGTGGTGAACGCCACATCAGATCTGGATATTCATGTTCCCTGGCTGTCTAGAGCCACCTGGGTATTGTGACGTGTCGCCGGGCGTATGGCGCATGACCTGAGTAAAGAAAAGGTGAATATAACCACTGACGTTGAATTTGAGATGATGGGAAGCAGTAAATCCAGGAATCCCAAGGATACGTTCAGAATCCTAGAGACCAGGCCGTCTAGCGATAAACCAGGTAGTACATGGAGTGCCCAATCGCAAGGCCCCGACGGCGCCCCCGCGAATCCACCCCTTAACCGCGGAGTGACACGCGCGGGGGGGGGCCTGGCGGGCGCAGTTTCGGATATCCAGGCAGAGCGCCGAGACTTCAGAAAGCTGCCGATGCCCCGGCCCCAAGTGAACAATTCCAGGACAATGGCCCCTCGGTCCCGGCGGGCTCTCGCGAGAAGGCGTTGGAGATAGCGCCTCGCCAGTCGGCCGCGGCGCGCCCCTGGCCGATCGCCGGAACCTCCGCGGAGGCCCCGACGCGACGATGGCCCCCGCGATCGCCGGCGCCGCCAGACGAGGCAGTGGGAGGCGGGATGGGGCTGGCGCCCGCCTGCTCCACCTGACCGCGCGCTCGGTTGATCTCGGCAGCTGGGGCTGGGTCTTCTCGCGCAGCTCGGGGAACGAGCGACCGAGCTTCGCGATCACGCGGCTGGCCTCGTCGGCCCCGCGCCCCTCCATGCGCATGGAGTTGGCGCAGTCCACCGCCGCCGCGCCCAGCTCGGCCGCGCCCCCCCGGGCCGCGCTCGCCCGCCGGCAGCGCGCGAGTGAGAGGCGCGGGGTCCGCTGGCGCAGCTGCGCTGACCCAGGCTTCGCAGCGACCTTCTCCAGCGGGCGCCCTCGCCCTTCGCGGCCGCCCCCCGGGGCCGAGAAGCCCGCTCCTTCTTGAACTTCCCCGCTCTGGTACTGAGCCGCGCTGGCGCGAGGGGCTCGTCTGGGACTTGCCCGCCCGCGCGTTCGGGGAGAGGCTCGCGCTGAAGAAGAGGCGCGGCGGTCGGGGCCCGTCGGCGAGACTCGAGCAGAGAGGCGCCCACAAAGAATCCGCGCTGGCCTCGGGGCCACGCGTCGCCCGGACACTCCGCGGGCGGCGCCCGTCGCGCGCGGGTGCGAGCACCTGCGGCGAGCGAAAGCGCGGCATCGCGTCGACGGGGGCGAGTGGGCGCGAAGGGCGCGCGCGGCCCTCGACCGCCCCGGGACAGAGAGGCACGTGGCCCGCCGAGGCCGAGGCCCTCGAGCCCCTCGCGGGGCCTGAGCGAAGGGGGCACCAGCGCCCCGATGCGAGGGCGCCCCCCACTTGCTCGAGAACGTCGGAACGGCGCCTCGCTCTAGTAGCGATAGCCGTTGTCCAAGGTTCCTCGTCCATGCCACATTCGTCGATCTCGTGGAAAATAACAGGCGCGTCCTCCGTGTTGGTCACTTGGGCGGCCGAACCCGCGTGGAGCCTTAGTGCCCGCGTCGCGCTTCCAACCGCCATTGACCCTGGCCCCCAAGACCACCCTGCGTCCTGTCGTTACCGTCGCCCTCCACCTCTTTCCGCTCATCGTCGCCCCGCTCGATATCGTAGCCGCCGCCGTCAGGGTGGGGGCAGCGGGCGGGGTCGTCGCCGCCGCCGCTGGCACAGCCGCCGCTGGAGTCGGACGCATCGCGATTGTTAGCCGTGCACCTATCGAGAGGGCGAACCTAGGTCGCAGAGAGCAAACGCTTCGAACTTGGACATGCGTGGCCAGGGGTCGGGCTGGGGTCGGAGAAGGCGCGTTTTTTTGCGTCGGTGTATGCTCGACTTTGAACCGCCAAACTTCGGATGCCCTGCCGATCGCACGAACCGCGCGCGAGTCGGCCTGTCTGGCGCGCGCGCGCGCCTGTACCAAACGGCGATGCACCTGTTGTCGGCGCCGCGGGGTGCCAGCGGGCAGACAAGCGCGCGTTCGAAAGCGGGCGCAGGCGCATGATTGCCCGTGGCGACGCCGCGGGAAGCTCCAGACTCCCCGCCTGGCGAGTCCCGCCCAGGCGACGTGACCAAGAGAACTCCAAGCAGGTGCTCGCTGCAGCAACGACGCCGGATAACCTTCTCTGCGGCGAAACACAGTCGCCGCAGGCTGCGGCTCTGCATTGAAAGCCTGTCACCCCCCGTCAACTAAAAGCAGAGAAATGCCCTGGACGCCGCCTTCCAGCTCGTGAAGCGAAGGCCTTTTTTCCGCTCAAGAGCTTCCCGAGGTCACCCCAAGTTGTTGATCACTGAATGGCTTATCCCTCCCAATCGTCAGGATGTTGTCAGCGCGCCCCTCCGCCGCCGCCCCCGCCCCCCTTGACCGCAGCTGCAAGTGCGCCGCTCAGGACCGCGAGGGGGGCGGGGATATCGCCTGCAGCGATAGCATGACGGACGATGGGCCCAGGCGCCCACCTCCTGGCCGCCCGAAGCCGCGGGGCCGCCGAAGGAGCCCGAGATGACGCCGTTCCCTCGCTCCCTGCGTTGACGAAGCCGTCCAGCATCGCCCGCAGCGTCTCTCGACGTCTGGGGGGGGGCCTTCGTCTCTCCGCCGACGCACCCCCTCGCGACCAGGGAGGCCCGCACGGCTGGGTCGAGCAACCCTCCAGCATTCATCTGAGCAACTCCTTGCCAGAAATGGATGGCCCACCACGGGTTCATGGAGGCACTGCCGTTCATCTTCGCCAGGAGCTCCTCCACCTGCGTCGCGCTCTGAGCCGCCGTCGCACTCGCCGTCATGCCTGGCCCCAGTGGACCCAAGCCTGGGGGCACCGGCACTGGGCAAGCTGCTCCCGCTGGGGCCCCCGTCCAGGACACGGGCCCACTGTCCGATCCCCTTTGGCCGAACGCATGGAAGGCGTCCATGCTCGGGTCGGCGGTGGGGGCCTGGCCATAGGGCCGAGAGACCCAGCACTGCTCCTGCTCCTGCGAGCGCCCTCCGACCCAGCCAGCGGAGGTCACCGTCGCTGCGATTGACCCCGAAACGGCTTTGGAGTGACGCATCGTTTGTTCTCGACGCGCCCAAGTACACGACGCCGACACCACGGCAAACCCACGGCAAGCCCCGCATCCAGCCGGCACCGCGGCAAACCCATTGCAAACCCACCGCGCCCGAGGCGGCGTTTGCCCTGGTGCCCGCGGCGCCCTCCCCAATACGCAAGGCCGCGCGTCGGAACAAACGGCGCGGCCATGTACACATGTATATATACATGTAGCTATGTATATATGTACACCACTCTAAATGTATACATATGTATGCATGTAGGTACACACATGTGAGTATATACTCAGGTGTGTACACATTATCCCGGTGCGACCCTACCTAGGAGTTGGAGCATTTAGGAAAGCAACATCTACATCTACACCGACAGCTACATTTACATCTACACCTGCATCTACATCTACATCAACATCAACAGCGAGACTCACATCTACAGCTACATCTACACCTACATCTACACCTACATCTACACCTACATCTACACTGCAGGTCCGGCTTTGCGTTGCTTGTGTTTTGCCTTGCTGTTGCTGTTGTTGCTTTGCCTTTGTTTTGCTGTTATGCTATGCTATGCTATGCTATGCTACGCTATGCTATGCAATGCTAGGGTACGCTCGGCTGCGCTGTGTTATGCTAGGACATGCTATGCTATGAAATGCTGCGCTATGCTATGCTATGCTATGCTATGCTATGCTGAGCTATGCCATGCTATGATATGCCTTGATATGTTATGATATGCTAGGCTATGATATGATATGTTATGCTGCGCTATGCTATGCTATGCTATGCTATGACATGCTATGATATGCTATGATAGGCTGCGCTATGCTAGGTTATGCTATGCTATGATGTGCTATGGTATGCTCTGCTGCGCTATGCTATGCTAAGCAATCCTACGCTATGCTATGCTATGCTATGCTGCGCGATGCTATGCGATGCTATGCTATACTGAGCTATGCTATGCTATGCTGTGCTATGCTGAGCTATGCTATGCTATGCTATGCTATGCTGTGCTAATGCTGCGCTGCGCTATGCTGCGTTGCGCTGCGCTGCGCTAAGCTAAGCTAGGCCAGGCTAAGCTAAGCAAAGCTAAGCTAAGCTAAGCTAGGCTAAGCTAAGATGAGATAAGCTAAGCTAAGCTAAGCTAAGCTAAGCTATGTTAAGCTATTCTGAGATAAGCTAAGCTAAGCTAGGCTAAGCTAAGATGAGATAAGCTAAGCTAAGCTAAGCTAAGCTAAGCTAAGAAAAGCTAAGCTTAGCTAAGCTGGGTGAGCCCAGGGGGCGCAACTGGGGGAACCGCGGGGCGGATCCTGGGGGAACCGCCCGGGGCGCTTTACACTGCCCGGGCCCTTTAAGCCCACAGAGTCAGAACCCTTCTAGGCAGAGCCTAGGTCGGGAATAATACATATATACATATGTGTAGATGCACATAGTTTAATATGTATACATGTATACATATATATATATGTATATATATATATATATATGTTTGTATATATATATGCGCAAACGCGCAAACGTATACTATATGTACAGATGTGCGTGTACATATAATTTACCTGTGTGTACATACACTTATATAAGTGTGTGTGTGTGTGTGTGTGTGTGCGCTTGCTCTCTCTTCGATGTGTGCAGACGGGGGCGTGCATCGTTTTCGGCCCCCGGCCTCTGCAGGAGCTGGAGCCGCGGCCGGGCCGGGCGTGGGAACGACCTCGAACTCGGCGCCGCCCCCGCCTGGGCGGCGCGCGCATAGAGGGTGGCGCGATAGGGGGGAGGGGCTCTCCAAGGATGCCTTCGTGCTTTTGTCGGCGGCGAGCCCAAGGGGGAAGCGAGAGGGGGCGGGCCTTCTCAGGAGGCTCGGAGGGCCTCGTGAGACGAAGCCAGGACGAATACAGCATCGGGTGGGGATAAATCGAGAATCTCTGAGATCTGGGCGACGCGGCCTTCTCAGAGCGTTCCTGAACGCTCTCAGAGCGTTCTGGAACGCTCTGGATCGATTGTGTCCTCGTCCCAGGCTTGTCCGACCTCGGGCCCTCGGAGAATTTTTCTAAGCCTTCCCCGAAAGCAGAGACAACTTCTCAGAAGGCGGGAGGGCCTCTGAGAAGCCCCCCGCCACCTTCTGAGAAGACCTTCTCCCTCTCACTTGCCCCCTCGGCGCGCCGCCGGTTTTGGAAGCCGAGCCCGACTTCCAAAAAGCCACAGAAAACTACACGTTTGTGGACGCCCAGTTCGCCTTCCAATAGCACGCAGTTTTGTGGGAAGTCGGCTTCGTTGAAGTTATCCGAGTTGTTTGGTCGTCGAATTCGGCTCCCAAAAACACGAGGTGGGGCGACGGGGGCCTCCAAGGAGGCTGTGGGGCCTCAAAGCACCGCGCCAGGCTTCGACCTAAGCAATGTTCCCCGTTTCTGTCCTGTTGCCACTTTCCCTCGTCCTGTCTTCGTTCCGCCTGTGCCGCAAAGCGAGACCGAACCGAAGAGGGTCCGAGACATCACCCAAACCGTTCCGCTTGAGCCTTGCGCCGCACCGACACAAGCTTTCGGAGGTCCGCGCAAGCTTCTTGCGTCGGCGCTGGGCCCACCTCCCTTTGCGCGCGGAGCGCGCCAGGAACGGCGCTGGAGGCGACGCTCAGGAGGGCTGGCGCCGACGCAAAAAATCGAGCGGACCTCCGAAAGTTCGATGCTAATGCCGCTTTTGCGCGCTCCGATTCTCAGGAGGGCTCGGAGACTCGGTCTGGAACGTTTACTTAGCGTGTCGCAGCCCACTACGCTTCGGCGTAACGCGCTGAGCATGTTCCAGCTCCCAGGCTTCAGCGCTACGGGCTTTCTCGGCCTCCCGTCCCACAAAGCAGAGCGACACGGCATGAGGTTGGAGGGGGTGGCGTGTCCCAGGGGCCGCCGCCGCGGCACAGTAAGTATGAGCTCCTCACTGTAAGAAGGCTTCTTCTAACACCCCCCCTCGCCATCCCGTCTGTGCGACGCCGGCCACCGCTGTGGGGCGGCGCCACACGTTCCGGGTCGTTCGGGAAGGCGTCCGCGTTGTTCGAGAAGCCGTCGCCGTCCCTGTCGTTGTCCTTGTTGTCCCCGATGCCGTCGCCGTCGAGGTCGCTCCACTCGGACGGGTCGGTGGGGAACTTGTCCTTCCGGGGTGCGCGGAGCCACTGTCTAGCAAGTCAGCCTTTACACCCTTTAGTGACAACGCCCTTGGGACGAAACCCTACTCCGGGCGGGGTACTTATTAAGGGGGTGTGATGGGCCTTCCGACTGAGCTTCCCCATCCCCCCAATCCCTCCTCCTCCTCCTCCTCCTCCTCCTCCTCCTCCTCCTCCTCCTCCTCCTCCTCCTCCTCCTCCCTCCTCCCCTCCCTCCCTCCCTCCCTCCCTCCCTCCCTCCCTCCTACTCCCTCTCCTCCTTTCCTCCTCTCCTCGTCTCCTCCTCCTCCTCCTCCGCCTCCTCCCTCTTCTCCAACCCCACACTCGACGCCCGCACTCGCGCCCACACTCCACATCAACACTCACACCTCACAGTCGCCCCCTACATTCGGCATCAGAAAGGCCCCAGCCTCTGAGCTCATTCTGATTATCACCTCCCGAGTCCTCCTCGTTCGGGATCCCGTCTCCGTCCATGTCGGGGTCCTCCCGGCGGCGTGCAACAGGGAAGCGTGGGCGGAGGGGCGACGGGCGGGCGGCCCTCTTGGAGTGGCTCGGCGGCTTCCGAGAGACCTCTCCGAGGCAGGGAGGGCGTCGGCAAGTGCCGCTCCCGCACTGGATACGGACCCCCAGAGGTCCAAGGAGGGCTCCAGAAGCCCGACAGGGGCCGAAAACTTCCGAAAACCTCTCCCCTCGATCCTGGATGTTCGAGGGCTGAGAGGGCCCCCCCTGCAGCTCCCCAGATGGCCCCCCACTCGCGCTGATCTTTACCCCCCTCCCTGCGCGCCACTGGTCCTTGCTGTTTCCGATGCCGTCCCCGTCGATGTCGCCCCACTCCGAGGGGTCTCCAGGGAAGGCGTCCTGGCTGTTGGGGACGCCGTCGCCGTCCCTGTCGTGGTCCTTTCCCGGCTGCACATCTGCAAGCAGGTCGCCCCCAAACAACGCACGCGCCCAGCAACGTGCACGAACAAGGCCCCCCCCAAGTCCGCGAGGGCAGCCTCGTGTTGCGAATGCTCGCGTGACGCATGCTCTCGACTCTCGACACCCACGACTGAACATGGCGGTTTCAAAATGAAGCCAAAAACCTTGCCATCGCTTGGGGGACAGATGTTCGCTGCCGCTGGCTTCCGCCGCGCTTCCGCTGGCCGCCTGCGGAGGCGGCCTCGTATTGCATCCGCCGCCCTTCCACCGAGGACAAGATAATCTCCAGTCCTCCGATCCTCGAAGGCGAGGCCCTGTCTTGAATGCCTCACATGTGCGGCCAGACCTGGGACAGAGTAACATCCTTCAAGAACATGAAAAACCCTCCGCCAGCCAGACTGAAGCGCATTCGAGGGTGCCCTCCTTCAGGATGCACAAGAACATCCAACAAACACGAAGAACATTAGGCCTAGTCCGAAGGTCACCCAGGCGGGCCCGAAGAGGAGGAGGAGGAGGAGGAGGAGGAGGAGGAGGAGGAGGAGAAGGAGGTGAGGAGGAGGAGGAGGAGGAGGAGGAGGCCTCGATCGTCCATCACTTTCCTGCCGTAATGCGAAGCTGTACCTCATCATACAGGGGGGGGGCTCAGCGCGCCCGCGAGCGGACCCGGGCCTCTTCGCGCCCCTGCCGCTGAGGCAAGAGGGGGGCGATGATGATGATGAAGATGATGATGAAGATGATGATGATGATGATGATGATGATGATGATGATGATGATGATGATGATGATGATGATGATGCTGATGATGATGATGATGATGATGATGGTGATGATGAAGATGATGATGATGATGATGATGATGATGATGATGAGGATGATGATGAAGATGAAGATGAAGATGATGATGATGAAGATGAAGATGATGAAGATGATGATGCTGCTGATGATGATGATGATGAAGATGATGAAGATGAGGAGGAGGAGGAGGAGGAGGAGAGAGGAGGGGGAGGAGGAGGGGGAGGAGGGGAGGAGGAGGAGGAGGAGGAGTGAAGGGGGGGGGGCGAGGAGGGGGGCAAGAAGGAGGAGGAGAGGGGAGCGAGGAGGAGAGGGGGCGAGGAGGGGGGCGAGGAGGCGGGCGAGGAGGAGAGGAGGGCGAAGAGGAGGAGCTTCCACTCCAGCGTTCAATCTCGGTCCGACCGTACCGAGCATGTTGCTGTCCCGCTGCCTGAGTAGGACTGGCCCCAGGGCAGGAGAGCGGCCCATTGCTGCGCGGCGCCTACCGCTCCCGCGGGCATGCGCTGCAGCACGGCAGCGCCCTGCGCTCTCGGGCGTTGCTGCCCCCCCCCCCGAAAGCCACCCCGAGCAGGGCGCGAGCTACAGTCAAAACGTGTATGAAGGGCGGGTGGTAAGGACGCAAGACCCCTGCAGGCCGAAGTTGAGTTTTCTGGGGGCGGCGGGCAACTAGTGAAAGCGGCAAAGGACGGACCGCAGAGGCAAGGACACAAGGGTACTGCACCCTAGATGAAGGCGCGCGTCCTTACTAGGCGAGTTGACTGTAAACGATGTTGTTCGTTTTCTCGTTGTTTTCGTTTTCCTTCGGTCTTTCTTCGTTCTGCCTTTCTGCTGCGGAACGGAATCACAACGAAAACGTTTACGTCGCGTGAGCCCTGCCCCCGAAAGCCGCGCAGCAGAAACTTTCAGAGGCCCGCACGGATTTCTCGGGTCGGCGCTGGGACAGGGAGGGAAAGCCAAGCAGGGAGCGGGAGGGAGAGGGCATAAGAGGGGGGCAAGGGGAGAACACGGAGCGGGTAGGGGAACGTCAAACTACGTAAACACAAACTTTCAGAGGCCCGCACGGATTTCTTTGGTCGGCACTGGAACCCCTGGCGGCGCCTCTGGCGCCGCCCCTGGCGCGCTCCGCGCGCCAGGGAGTGGAGTCCAGCGCCGATCCAAGACATCCGCGCGGAACTCCGAGACTTTGTGTCTGTGGCGGTGTTTCTTCTTCGGTCCTCGCTGTCTGGAATACCGTCTCCGTCCATGTCGTGGATCGTGGGGGGCTTGTTCGGATCCTGCGGGACGGAGTCGTCTCCGTTGGCGATGCCGTCCCCGTCCATGTCGGTGTCCGAATTGTCGCCGACGCCATCCCCGTCGATGTCCCCCCATTCCTTCGGGTCCAGTGGGAACTTGTCCTTCACGTTGGGGACGCCGTCCCCGTCCATGTCGGTGTCGCTTCGGTCGCCGATGCCGTCCCCGTCGGTGTCCCTCCACTCGTGTCGGTCGTCTGGGAACTTGTCCTTCTCATTGGGGACGCCATCGCCGTCCCGGTCCTTGTCCGTGTTGTCCCCGACGCCGTCGCCGTCAAGATCGGCCCACTCGTGAGGGTCGTCGGGGAAGCGGTCCCGCTCGTTCGGGACGCCGTCGCCGTCCTTGTCTGCGTCGTGGTTGTCCCCAACGCCGTCTCCGTCTAGGTCGTACCATTCGGTCCTGAAGGGGGACGTGGAGGCCAGCTCAGGGGGGGGAAACACCGAGCTGCAATTGGCGATCAGATCGCCGAGAGATGGGCGATAGGCCGGGATAGAAGATCCACACGGTCCTGAATGGGGCGGGCCATCAGGCCTAAATTGGCGATCAGTGGGCAATCCTGGGGGTCGATGCATCCGCCCCCCCCCCCCTAAGCCCGTCCCCTCCAAAGCTGCCCCTGATACCCATTGTCTTTTCGGGCCACGGGTCAAGCCTCGGGACGGCCCAAGCGACCCCCGACGCCTCTCGGCGAGGCGCGGCTGCTGGAAGGCGCCCCGAGGCGAGAAAACCTCCAGGAGCTGGCGAAACCGCCCGAAGACCCCGAACACCTCGGACCCGACGGAGCATAACGACCACGAGGAGGTTCAGGAGGAGGACGAGGAGGAGGAGTGGAATGAGGAGGAGGAGGAGGAGGAGGAGGAGAAGGAGGAGGAGGGGGAGGAGAAGGAGGAGGAGGAGCAGGATAAGGAGGGGGGGAGGAAGAGCATGAGGAGCATGAGGGGGGGGGAGGTGGTGAGGAGAAGAAGGAGGGAGGAGGGGGAGGAGGAGGAGGAGGAGGAGGGGAGGGGGAGGAGGAGGAGGAGGAGGAGGGGAGGGAGGAGAAGGAGATGAGGAGGAGGGGAGGGGTAGGGGAGGAGGAGAGGGGGGAGAGGATGGAGGGGAGGAGGGAGGAGGAGGAGGAGGAGGAGGAGGAGAAGGGGCGGGAAGAATGGGGAGAGGGAGAGGAGGAGGGTCGAGCTTTGTTCCAAGCCGAGAGAAACAGGGGGGGAGGATCGAAACTATTGACCCTTCGAGGTTATCCCTGAGGTCCTGTCGCTGGGGAAGGCGTCCTTGCCGTTCTCCACGCCGTCCCCGTCCCTGTCCGGGTCCTTTTGGGGACGCCACAAAAGGCACCGATACATACTCCTACTTCCCAAACCTCTCCCGGGGCGCGCTCTGACCAGCATTCCGGGGCGATTCCAGCCGCGGCACGACGAGAGCCTCCCCGGAGGCCCACAGAGGTGAAAACGGAAAGAAGGCAGCGGTATCGGTCCTCAGCGTCGGGTACTCCGTCGCCGTCCATGTCGCCCGGCGCCGCGGCCGGCGCTGGGGCCCCGGGCACGGCCTCGCCGCACGGCAGCACCAAGCCTCGGGGCTCGACCTAAGCAATATTTTTGGTTTCGTCGTCGTTTTTCCTCGTTCTGTCTTCGTTCTGCCCCTCCTGCAAAACTGACAGAACGAAAACGGAAAGAACGAAAACGGCCCAGGAAATCGCCCAAGCACCGTTCAGGTCGAGCCCTGCCGGGCCTTCTTGCTCTCGGACCACCCGCTCCTCCA
>CAUYUJ010006480.1:154682-229682 GCA_963575745.1 Prorocentrum cordatum
CGATCCGTCTGAGCTCCTTCTTGGCGAACCAATTATTGTTGATCTTGATGGCGCAGCCGCCAGCCTTCATGACGAAGCGACACCGAGCCCAGCCGAACAGCACGTTGTGGTGGTACGGCGCCGATGGCGCGCGGTGGGCTACACCAAGCCGCGCTCGCACGCCCGTGCCAGGCAAGCCGAAGAACCCGACGTTGCGCAGCACCGCGGAGGCCCCCTCGGGGCTGTACGCCGTGTCCAACGCGTGGGGTTCCCAGCACCCCGCGAAGCTCCAGCGCACGGCGAGGACGGTGCCGACGAGGGAGAGGAAGAACCGCTTCAGCATGGCCGTCAGCCCCACAGGGGGGCACAGCGAGCACCTGGGCCGCCGGCGTGCTGCCTGCCCCCCGCCAGGGGGCGGCACACAGGAGTCAGCGCCTGCGGGCCGCGGCTGCCCCCATTGCAGAGGGGCGGTCCTCGGCGGGCCGCCTCTGGAAGGGGGGGTCTGGGCCGCGTCGGCGGCTGGAGGAGGAGGAGGAGGAGGAGGAGGAGGAGGAGGAGGAGGAGGAGGAGGAGGAGGAGGAGGAGAAGGAGGAGGAGGAGGAGGAGGAGGAGCAGGAGAGGCAGAAGGAGGAGGAAGGAATACTTTACCAAATTACCATCCAAAGTAGTGGAACAACACGGAGATGCCGCATCACGGAAGCAGATAGTAGGATGAGAGACAACGGCAGAAAAATGACAAGGTCAGCCCTCATCAAGGCACGCCTCTCTCCGAACCTCCGTTACTCGGCTGACCACGAGCCAGACTGGTCAGCAGCGTGCCGACACGTGCTACGGCAGGTTCGTGTCGTCGTCGTCGTCGTCGTCGTCGTCGTTCGTTGCTGACACTGCGCGGCTCGTTCAACGTAGAACGATCGCGGCTTTCCGATAGCGCAGGTCGTTCGGTGTCGGTCGATTCCCGCCCACTGGCGGCGTGCACCTCCAGGAACTTGCGAAAACTTCCGAACCCCTGAACAAAAACAGGAACGTCACTCACTCTCTTGTTGATCGATGTCGGCCGACTCCTGGCCATTGGCGGCGTTCAACCAATCCCCCCAGAAACTCACAAAAACATTGTTTGGAAACTCCAGAGAGAAAAAAAATAACGGACCCCACATTTCGGGCCACAGCTCGGATCTCCGGCGCCTGCTCGGGACGATCTGGGCCCCCCCGGAAAGCTCGCGGCAAGGCGCAGCTGCCAGAACTGAAGTGGCCCCGGGACACACAAATAAATACACACAAATAAAAAGATTCCCCCATATTTTCCCATATTTTCTTGGTTTCTGTCTTCCCCCCCACTTCCCATATTTTCCCATATTCTCTGGGGAAT
Organism: Prorocentrum cordatum; assembly: GCA_963575745.1. Lineage (NCBI taxonomy): Eukaryota > Dinophyceae > Prorocentrales > Prorocentraceae > Prorocentrum > Prorocentrum cordatum. The sequence continues at coordinate 156,028 of CAUYUJ010006480.1, forward strand.
CGAGGATTAATTGTGTCTGTGTGTTTCTTTTCCTCCTGAAGAACGCTTTCCCGAGGCAGGAAAACCTCCAGGAGTCGCCGAAGACGCCCCGCGGAGAACGTCGCTCCAGCGAAGGGCCGCCCTCCGGCCCCTGGCAAGGGGGAGAGCTGGTGTTCGTCAGCGGGGGGCCAGGAGACGTAGGGTGAAGAAGCGTGCACCCTTCGTGCACCTCTTGTAGAGAGCAGAAAATCCACCCCCAGAATAAGCACACCGACCAGCGAAGCCGTTTAGTAAACGCACCCATGAAGGAATCGAACAGGGCAGGGCTGTTTAGTGAACGCCCAGGGCTGTTTAGTAAACGCGAATTGTCGGGGTCGGGGTGGTTTTTCCACCCTTGATCTTGGGCCCGCGGCGGCAGCTTCGGGGCCCTTTTCAGGCTGCAGGGCACCTTGAGGGCCACTTTCATGCAGTCCTCGATCCCTCCACGTTTGTTGCCCCCCCTGCTGTCGTCCGTGCGAGAGGCCGCGTTCGGGCGGGTGGTGGTGTAAAGGGCCCCACGGAGCTCTTCGGAGCCCCTTTGGAGCCGGCAGGGGCCCATAAGGGGCCCTAAGGGCCTGCAGGGCCCCATGCAGGGCCCTTCTCCCCCGCCCAATATACAAACCACCCCCCCTTCCCACCCGCACGACACGTGCGCAAGTCCTCGGAGTCCGGCACGCCGTCACCGTCCGTGTCCCTGGGCGGGGCGGCCGGGGCGGGCGCCGCCGCGCAGCCTGGGAGGGGGGGGGGGGGGCGGAGGGCGGGGTCCTCATGCTCGTCCTGACGCTCCTGGTGTTCCTCCTCCTGCTCCTCGTGTTCGTCCTCGTCGTCCTCGTCCTCGTCCTCGTTCTCCTGCTCCTCGTCCTCGTTCTCCTCCTCATTGTCGTCGTCGTCGCCGTCGCCGTCGCCGTCTCCGTCGCCGTCGCCGTCGTGGTCGTGGTTGTCGCCGTCGTGGTCGTGGTCGTGGTCGTGGTCGTGGTCGTGGTCGTGGTCGTCGTCGTCGTCGTCGCACGTCGTCGTTGTCGTCGTCGTCGTCGTCGTCGTCGTCGTCCGTCGTCCGTCGTCCGTCGTCCGTCGTCCGTCGTCCGTCGTCCGTCGTCCGTCGTCGTCGTCGTCGTCGTCGCCCTCGTCCTCGTCCATCTCCTCCTCGTTGTCGTCGTCGTCATCGTCTTCCGTCGCCGTCGCCGTCGTCGTCGTCGGCGGCGGCGGCGCCGTCGTCGCCGTCGTGGTCGTGGTCGTGGTCGTCGTCGTCGTCGTCGTCGCCGTTATGGCGGTCTTCGTCTTTCACTGCTCACTTCTAAAGAATTACTACGTACTGCTGATCTCCTCCTGCTCCTCGTGCTCGTCGTCGTCGTCGTCCTCCTCCTCGTCCTCCTCCTCCTCCTCGTCGTCGTCGTGGTCGTGGTCGTCGTCCTCGTCGCCGCCGTCGTCGTCGCCGTCGTAGTCGTCCGTCGTCGTCGTCGTCCGTCGTCGTCGTCGTCGTCGTCGTCGTCGTCGTCGTCGTCGTCGTCGTCGTCGTCGTCGTCGCCGTTATGGCGGTCTTCGTCGTTGACTGTTCATTTGTAGGGAATGATTACTGCTGATCTCCTCCTCCTCCTCCTCCTCATGCTCGTCCTCGTTGTCCTCGCCCTCGTCCTCGTCCTCGTCCTCGTTCTCATCCTCCTCCTCCTCCTCCTCCTCCTCCTCCTCCTCGTCGTCGTCGTCGTCGTCCGTCGTCTGTCGTCGTCGTCGTCGTCGTCGTCGTCGTCGTCGAGGCAGTGGTCGTGGTCGTGGTCGTCGTCCCTGTCGCTGTCGCCGTCGCTGTCGCCGCCGCTGCTGCTGCTTCCGACGCCCCCCACGGGAAGGCCCTGATCTTGATTCCTCGCACAAGCTGGCACCTGCGTCGTGCTTCGCCACGCGCCGACCCAGGACCGGGTAGGGCCCTCTTGCGCGGAGCACTGCGGGCTCACGCTTGGGCCCTCCCGCCCCCCCCCCCGCGTTTCTGGCTGCGGTCGCCCACGTGAGCCTTCGGAAGTTGTTGATGCGCCGGCCCCCCTTGAGGACGTCTCTTGTTGACCCTGGGGCGGCCCGTCAGGCGTTGGGGCCTTTCGAGGCGAACCCTGCCGTGGCGACGGGGGGTCTTTGGGGTGCGGTGGTGGGCTGGACCGAGGGAGTACTCAGAAGCGTCCTTCACGAGACGGCTTGGATCTGCGCACTCAGCGGCCGTCCCGAGGGTCCTCGCGGGGGTGATTTCTCTGGGATCGATGCGTGGCTGTCCGTCGTTTGGGGCCCTCTGGAGACCTTCCTACGAAGGTCGGGGCTGGGACAGGCTAGGGTTACCAGGGGTCGCCTGCTGCCCGGCAGATTCGCTAGAGAGGCCGTGCCCGCGGCCTCACACGCGATCCGACAAGGTCCAACCAACCAATCAACCAAGCAACCTCCCTCCGTCCTCCTGCACATCCCTCCTTAATCCTCCATGCTCTATCCTCCAGCCTGCGTCCTCATCCTGTCTCCTCCTCCCTCCTCCTCCATCCTCCATCCCTAGTCCTCCGCCCTTCCTCCTCCTCCTCCTCCTCCTCCTCCTCCTCCACCTCCTCCTCCTCCTCCTCCTCCTTCTCCTCCTCCTCCTCCTCCTCCTCCTCCTCCTGCTCCTCCTCCTCATGCTCCTCCTCCTCCTCCTCCTCCTGCTCCTCCTCCTCCCCTCCTCCTCCTCCTCCTCCTCTCTCCTCCCTGCCTCCCTCCCTCCCTCCCTCCCTCCCTCCCTCCCTCCCTCCCTCCTTCTCCTCCCTCCCTCCCTCCCTCACTCCCTCCGCAGAGCGCCGCCCCTCCGGCCCCGCTTGCCGCCGGCCTCGGCCCCGCTTCTCGCAGCACCACCTTCGGGAGGCGAGGCGCAACGACGCCCAAACTCGGCGGCGAGCGAGGGGGGAAGTGAGACGGAGACGACCTTCTCAGAATGCGGAGGGACTTCTCAAAAACCCTCGCCCCTTCCAAAAAGTATTCTGTGTCTTCGGGGAAGGCTTAGAACACTTCTCAGAAAGCTGGGGGACGTCCGAGCCTTCTGAGAAGGCCCGTCCCTTCTCACTTATCCCCTGGGCTTGCCGCCGGCAAACGAGAAACGCGTTAAGAAAATCAAGAACCTCAAAGGCCCCATCGTTGCCAAAGCTAGGGTTTTTGTTCTGTGGCGTGCTACCTAAGACGAGGCCAAGACGATAATAATATCGGGTGAGGATAAATCGAGAACCTCTGAAATCCGGCGGCTCTGGAGGATGCCTCGGGCGCCGCGGCCTTCTCAGAGCGTTCCAGAACGCTCTGAGAGCGCTTCTGGAATGCTCTGTAGCGGATTTATGCTCGTCCCAGCCCCGTCTGGTCTGTGGCGTGCTACCGTCGTCCACCTACGGGGGCGACGTGTCAGAATTCACCCCGCAGGAGATTCGGCTCCTGCGCAGGACTGCGGCCAGATTGCTGGGACTGCTGGCTTCGAGCACCAAACAGTTGGGATGGCATCTCTATCCCAAATGTGACCCATTGAAGTTAGCGGCCAGCACGTTCAAGAGGTACTGTACAGAATGGTGGCAGGATTCGGATGAGGCCTTAATGGCAAGGGGATGGATTGGGGGTTAAACAGCTTAGCAAGGCGTTCCACACCATCCCCACCACCCTTGGAAACATCCCTGAGAGAGCGGCCTGGCTGCTCAAATCCACGGGGCCGCTATCTGACATGCACTTGTGGATGCGTGAAGCCAGATGGGAGCACGAGCATCCTAACATTTTCATGGGTAGAGATGGGGCTGGGCATGAGCTCACTGGTATTGATCCTACGTTTATCACGAGTGCTTTCGTTGCTGACGCGAGGGAAGCCTATCTTCAGCGCGCCCTGAACGTCAAGTTGAGCGACAGCCGCCACCTCGCCGCCTACTTGCTTGTGAAGGGTTCTCCGCGTGCCACAAACGTCTCCTCGAGGCTGTTTTCAGTGATGCGTATGTTACTGGGGTTGATCTCGCTCGTTGGGGTTACCGCACCACTGGTCGATGCCCATTTAGCGGAGCTCCCGACACCATGTTTCACAGATGCTGGGTCTGCCCACGCTTCGATGCGGAGCGCGACGCGATCGATGATGAAGTGTTGGCCATGGCCTCGAGTACGGGGGAGCTGGATCCATTGTTCACCCACCTATGGCTAAAGCAAGGTGTTTTGAACCTGACGAGGCCCATATCCAGTAGTTTACGTTTGAATGGTCCATTCCTCCCTTTTCCCTGTCCCCAGAGGCCCGCGCCTTTCTAGACGGGAATTGTTTCGATGGGACCAAACCGAGGGTGGCCCGAGCGGGCTGGGCGGTGGCTGAAATCGACGAGGTTGGAGGCCTCCGACGGGGCATGAAGGGACCCGTCTCATGGTGCCTGCCTCAAACTGTGCTTTCCCAGATGTTGGGGTTCGCGCAAGCTAAACTCGCCTGTCCACGCCCAGAATCTGCCATTCAACCACCCAGCACATGTAGATTGCCAGAGTGTTGCACACGGGGCTCATAAGCCGGTGCGTTCTCGGATCCACAGCTTGGACAATGCCGGCTGGTGCTGGCTGGTGGAGGCTCATCCTAAACCCCAGGTTGAGCCCTGTCAAAGTCACAGAGATGAGGAGGCGGCCGCTTCAGCCAAAGACCGAATCCACCTTCGTGGCAACGTATGGGCCGACCGCTTCGCTAAAGAAGCTGCGAGAGAGAATGGAGCCTCCAACGAGGACGATCGCACTTCCAGCTGTGGTTATGAGCTGTGCGAGGATGTTGCGAAGGCGATGCTCCAAATGTTCGAACGTTGGCCACCAAACAAAGGGTTGTTCGGTGTGCTCCCCCGTGGCCCTCGACCCCTTCCCGTTGCCCCTCGGGCTTTCGCTCCCATGCTCCTATCTGGGATGGTGGCCGACGGCGGTGCCGAGGGTGCTGCAGAGCTGGCAGCAGACTTCTCTCTCCAGGACGTGCTGCCTCCAGCTCGCTGCGTCCATGCAGGAGGTCACTGCAGCAGCTTCCCGGTCCAACTGCCAACGCATCCCATGGGCTGCCACGGTGCCGACAGGAATGCCAGTCGTTTTCTGTATGAGCTGCGGGCCGTAGGTCTGCAAAAGGCGTGCAGGCTCAAGGAAGCCGCATGCCGACCAGCTCCCAAGAATCCGCCGGCCCCCTTGAGGGGCCACCAGGCTGCAGGGCGAAGGTTCGCAGTTTCCTGTACCAGTTGCAGCTTCCAGTTTCCACTGTTACAGTTCTGCTTCTTGTTGCTTACTGTTCCTTGTTGACGTCTTGCTGCTTACTGTTCCTTGTTGATGGACCGCGCGAGGGGGGGAGGCCCAAAACGGGCATTTGTACCACGCCCTGAGCGTGTGCTCTGAATTGCTGGGGCGGGTAAAAATTGACACCCCTCACGCAGATCGGCGGGGTCAGGGTCCAAAAACACAAGGGATTTGCCCCATGTCTGAAATTCGGTGGCACCCCTCACGCAGATCGGCGGGGTCAGGGTCCAAAAACATAAAGGCTTTGCCACATGTCTGAAATTCGGCGGCACCCCTCATGCAGATCGGCGGGGTCAGGGTCCAAAAACAAAAAGGATTTGCAACATTTCTGACATTCGGTGGCACCCCTAACGCAGATCGGCAGGATCAGGGTCCAAAAACATGAGGGATTTGCCACATTTCTAAAATTCAGCGGCACCCTTGACGCAGATCGGCAGGGTCAGGGTCCAAAAACACAAGGGATTTGCCACATGTCTGAAAGTCGACGGCACCCCTCACGCAGATCCGTACGGTCAGGGTCCAAAAACACAAGGGATTTGCCACATTTCTGAAACTCGGTGGCACCCGTGATGCAGATCCGTAGGGTCAGGGTCGAAAAACAAACAGGTCCCAACACTGCTTCACGGCGGCGCCCAGACCTCATGATTTAGCTTTTGCATCTCCCATTATCCGAGACAGGGGGCCGGCGGCATGGGGCGAAGCCCTTACGGATAAGGATCTCAGGAAGCAGCGCAGGCGGAGAGACTTGTCAGTGGGAGGGAAGGTGGAGCTCTCGGAACTTTGGCCTCTCCACCTCGAGCGCCCGAGCCCCACAGGTTTTTTTTTCCCACCTTCTCCAGGTCCTTTCGCGTCTGACGGTCCCGCAGGCGCGCCAGGGGGTGACGGGGGGGTAGGATAGGAGTGGTTGTGCAGGTTCGGTGTTTCGCATCTTGACCTTGGAGGGGGCTTGGCCACAGGCCTTCCCCCTCTCGCCGCATCGAAGGCATCGAAGGAGGACGGAGGATGGAGGAGAGAGGGAGAGAGGGAGGGAGGACGGAGGATGGAGGATGGAGGAGGAGGAGGAGGAGGAGAAGGAGGAGGAGGAGGAGGAGGAGGAGGAGAAGGAGGAGGAGGAGGAGGAGGAGAAGAGGAAGAGGAAGAGGAAGGAGGAGGAGGAGGAGGAGGAGGAGGGGGAGGAGGAGGAGGAGGAGGAGGAGGAGGAGGAGGAGGAAGACCAGTGTAAAGCCAAGAGTCGTCAACGATGTTGGCATAAACCCTCCTTCTAAACTCCCTCTTCATAGGCCCCATACAAGGGTTCATTTCCACTGAGGGAGCTGCCTCGTTGGAAGACAACCGTTTGAAGACCCTGAAGCATGCCAACACATCATTCTCAGGACTCCAACGCCACGGATCATCCTGACTGTTGCGTCTTGACGATCCTGAACCGTGCCAGAACGCCATTCCTGGGACTTCAGCACAACGAACCAACGTAACTGCTGCACCCTCATAATTCGGAATCTTTCCCAAACACCACTTATGGAACGTTGACCATGGGAACCAGTGAAACTCTTGCAATTATAAAAACGAATGTGCGCGGCGCGAAAGCGAGAGCCACGTGTTGAACATCACCCGCCCTCAATATGTGAAGCTCTTGCATATGTCTAAAACGAATGTGCGCGGCCCGACATCGAGAGCCACATTTTGAAAACAAATCGCCCTCAACCCGTGAAACTCTTGCAAATGGTTAAAACGAATGCACGCGGCGCTAAAGCGAGAGCCACATTTTGAAAACCGCCCACCCTCCATCTGTGAAGCTGTTACCAATGTTTAAGTTTCAGGGTCTTACATGGTGAGGACGTCTCGGGCGAAACGCCCCGCCCGCCCTTTCGACCAGCCTCGGGGTGCGACACACAGAAGTCATTTATAAGGAAAAGGAATGGAGGAGGAGGATGTGGAGGGGGCAGGAGGAGGAGGGAGAAGGGAGAAGGTAAAAGAGAGGAGGAGGCATGAGGAGGGGGAGGAGGAGGAAGGAGGAGGAGGAGGAGAGAGGAGGAGGAGGAGGAGGAGGAGGAGGGATGAGGAGGCGAAGGAGGTGGAGAAGCAGAAGATTAGCAGGAGATTCGTTCGAACGGTCGACGCCGCGCGGGGGCGCGACCTGGCCGCGGGGCCGCAGTTGTGGCTCAGGCGATCCCGAAGAGGAGGGAGGAGGAGATGGAGGAGGGAGGTGTAGGAGACCAGTGCAAACCCAAGACGCATCAACGATGTTGCAATAAACCATCCCTCCAAGTTCCCTCTTCACAAGTCTCTGCAATAATGCATTGCCATTGCGAGAAGTGCTCCCATCGGAGAACAATTGTCCGAGAATCGTCAACCGTGCCAAAGCACAGTTCCTGTAACTTCAGCCTTCAGCGCCTGGAACCTATGTGACTGTTGCGTCCTGACAATCCTAAACAGTGGCAGAACACAATGCCTGGAACTTAAAATGTATGAATCCTACGAGCTGTTGCAAGTTTTCAAATCGAAAGTGCGAGGCGCTACGGCGAGAGCCACAGTTTGAAAAGGAACCGCCCTCCCAACATCAAACTTGCACACGTATAAAACGAATGTGCGTGGCGCTGCGGTGAGAGCCACATTGTGAAAAAGATCCACCCTCCCTCCTTGAGAACTTTTGATAATGTTACAAGCGAATGTGCGCGGCGCTACGGCGAGAACAACACTTTGAAAACGGGCCGTCCTCCATCCAAGAGGCGGCCGCAAACCTTCAAGACGAATGCACGCGGCGCTGAAGTGTTCATCGCATGTTGACAGCCACCCGCCCTCCACCCGTGCAGCGATTGCCAACTTCAAGTTGCAATATCACAAACGGTGTGGAAGTCTCAGTCGGCCCGCCCACACTACCGACATGCCTGGGGGGGGCGACAGGGAAGAGGTAACTATAAGGAAAAAAGATGGACGAGGAGGAATGGGGGGAGGAAGGATGCTCCGGCTGCGCCCCAAGAGGCCTCGAAGAGGCCCCCAAGACGGCCCAAGAGGCTCCCAAGAGGCCCCCAAGACGGCCCAAGAAGGCCCCAAGAGGGGCCCAATAGAGGCCCCAGCGCGGGAGCGCGAACCCACATTTCGATCCCTCCGCCCCAAGATGACCCCCGAGACCACCAGCAGGCCCCCAAGGGGGCCCCCAAGGCCCCCAAGATGCCCAAATCAGGCCCCAGGAAACTTCAATTGGCCCCCAAGAGGCCTCAAGACACCCACAAAACCTCAAGAGGCTTCCGAGAGGCCTCCCAAGAGATCCCCACATGCATCCAAGATGCCTCTGACTTACAGCCTAGGCGCAGTGGCGGGATGAGCCGAACTCTACATAGATGCATACATGCATACCTGCACACATGCATGCACACATACATGCATGCATACATGCATACCGGCATGCACATACTTATATACATACACACATACATACATACATACATACATACATACATACATACATACATACATACATACATACATACATACATACATACATACATACATACATATGGACGCACATGCATGCATGCATGCATGCATGCATGCATACATACACACATGCATACATGCACACATACATGCATGACTCCGTATACCATACGTACATAGATGCATGCATACACGCATGCATACATATACACACGTACATTCATTCGTTCGTCCACTCATTCATTTAACCCACCGCAAGCATACATACATACATACATTCACGCACATACCGGCAGACAGGCAGACAGACAGACAGGCAGACAGGCAGACAGACAGAGAGACGTACATACAACCACGCATACGTACACACATACATACATATAACCCTGCATACCTACACACCTACATACCGACCTACCTACCGACCTATATACCTACCTACATACAGACATACATACGTACGTACACACGTGCACACAAACACACAAGCACAAACACACCTACCGATCGATCGACAGACACACATGCATACAGGCATACATGAACTCATGCATGCATGCATGCATGCATGCACACACATGTACATGCACACACACATAAGCATGTACACCTACCTGCACGCGCACACATACATACATACATACATACATACATACATACATACATACATACATACATACATACATACATGCATGCATACAGATGCATACATGCACGCATGCATACATACATGATTGGAAACATGCATGCGTGTGCACATACATGCACACATGCAAATGCATATATATATATATATATATATATATATATATACACATACATACATACGTGCATACACGCAACTATACACACATGCACGTACATACATACATACATACATACATGCATACATTACATTACATTACATTACATTTACATTACATTACATTACATTACATAACATAACATACATACATACATTCATTCATACATACATACATACACATAAACACACATACATGCATCCATGCATGCATGCATGTAGACATATACATAAGCATATGTATACTTATATGTAGTGGGCATGCGTGTTGTGGCCATATGTACTTGTGATCCATCTCTCTCTGTATCTCCTTGTCGTCCTCCACCTCCTCCTCCCTCCTTCTCCGTTTCCACTTCGCGGTCGTCGCTGTCCTCCCCCTCCTCATCTTCACCCCCTCCTCCCCCTCCTCCTCCTCCTCCTCCTCCTCCTCCTCCTCCTCCTCCTGATCCTCCTCCGTTCCGTCTCTATGATCTTGCTTCTCTTGCTGCTGCTCTTCCTCCTCCTCCTTCTCCTCCCCCTCTTCCGCGTCTCTCCCCTCTTCATAGTATTTATCCTCCCTCTCCTCCTCACCCTACTCCTCCCCTTCTATCTCTTTTTTTTTCTCTCTCTCTCTCTCTCTCTCTCTCTCTCTCTCCTCTCTTCCTCTTATCCTATCTCTCTCCCTTTCTCTCTGTCTTTATCTGTCTCTCTCTCTCTCTCTGTCGCTCTCTTTTGTTCTCTCTCTCTCTCTCTCTCTTTCTCTCTCGCACCACCCTCGGCGCCGCAACGGGAGGGTCGAGGCCCTGCCGCGGGGGCGCAGGCGTTCAGTCCTGGGGGGGCTTGGGCGCCTCTCGCACCCTGCCCGCCCGTCCGCGGGGGGGCCGCCCCGCACAGCAAGCCTCCTCCTCCTCCTCCTCCTCCTCCTCCTCATTTTGGCTCAAGCGACCGCAAGGTGCCGCCCCGTGCCCTCCTGCGCGCGATGGCGAAGCCTAGAGGGGCTCTTCCTGCTGCGCCGAGCGGCGCCGACCTCGTGGAGGCGGCCGTTCGCGCGGCAATCCTGGCGAAGGGCGCCAGGCGCACGGTGGCCGCTGTGGCTCGTGCGACAGCCGCGGCTGTGCTCTCGGCACGCGCTGCGCCGTCGCCGCCGCCTGCGGGCTCCGGACGCGCCGAGGGCGCCTGCGCCGAGGTCCAGGTCAGGGACGACTCCGAGGACAAGGGCAAGGACAAGAACCTGGGCAAGGTCCTTCGGAGACGCCGCCGCCGCCAGCGTCTGGCGGAGGCGAAGCGTACGGCGGCTGCTGCGGCGGACGCCATGGACGAGGACGTCATCAACGATGAGTGGGCTGATGACCTGCGGCGCGACGCTGCTGGTCGTGATGTTCCTCTCGCTGGTGAGCCTCGGGCCGCTGCGGTGGCGGCTGCCCCCCTGGCGCTGGCGGCGCCCGCGGAGGCGGTGGCGGCTCCTGTGGCGCGGCCCTCGGCGGAGGCGGAGGCTGGCCTTGGGGCGGCGGCTGAGGGGCCTGGCTCGGACACGGCCGTGCGCGCGGAGTTGATCGCGCAGATCGTCGCGCTGCCAGTCGTGGCGGAGATCAGGTCAGCCCACGCGGGCACCTCCGTCGCGTTCGTCGAGGGCATGTCCACCGTCCAGTTGCGCGCCTTCCTGGAGGCGCACGGCAAGCGCTGAGGGCCTGGCCTGTCTGGGCCCCACTGCCGCCGATGGTTGGGCCGCTGCTTGCATGCCCCAGGCGCGCATTGGGTGTTCCCAGGCAGGCCCTTCCCCGTCCGTCGGCACCACGTGTGAGCCTCTCACGGAAGCTCGGTTGGTGTACGGCGGCGGGGCCATTCTTCTTCATGCAGGGCGTGTCTGGGCAACTTAGACGCGTCTCTCGCTCGCTCGGTCCTCCTCCTCCTCCTCCTCCTCCTCCTCCTCCTCCTCCTCCTCCTCCTCCTCCTCCTCCTCCTCCCCCCCCCGACCGTGATGCACCCGAAGCACACGACGCGGGAGGCGAAGAGCGGCGAGGCGCCGAAGCTCGCCGCGAGGCCGAGCGCACCGCGCCAGGGCCGAGGGCGGGGGCCGACCCCCGCCGCAGCCAGCAGGCGCCCCGCCTGCCGCAGAGCGGCCCGATCCCTGGAGCTCTCGCCTCACGCCGACTTGGCCCCCCCCCCTCGGGGGCCCGTGCGCCCACGGCGCCGTCAGCCGAGCGGGTCCAGGGGTTCCAGGCCGTCGGGCTCGTGCGTCCAGGACGCCTTCGTGCCGTCGAGGAGGACCGAGGGAGAGACGCGCCCGCGGAGCGCCACCAGATGGACGATCTTCCCCTCGATCCCCGCCCTGGGGGCCCGTGCGGATCCGCACCCGCATGCCCTTCGCAAGGGGGGCATGGGCGGCAGCTGCCGCGCTGGGCTGGGGGCCCGCCTCCGCGCCGCCGCTGCTCGTGGCCACCCCCGTTCGCCGCAGTGGGAGCTCGTCGGCCCAGCTGTCGTCAGCCAGGGGCGAGGGCGGGGCCGCGCGGCCCAGGTCCCGCGAGCCCCCGCCCGCGCGCGCCAGCACCGAAGGGGCCGAAGCAGCCTGCTCCAGCCCCGCTCCAGCAGCGGCCGTCTCCACCTCGACCTCCATCGCGCCCTCGGTTCGTCCCGCAAGGCCGCCCGCTCCACCACGCCCACGCCACCGTCAGCGCCGCCGAGGGCGGCCTCTCTGTCTCTCTCTCTCTCTCTCTTTCTTTCTCTCTCTCTTTCTCTCTCTCTCTCTCTCTCGTTTTTTTTCTCTCTCTCTCTCTCTCTCTCTCTCTCTCTCCCTCCCTCCTCCCCTCCCCCCGTCTCTCGAACTCTCTCTCCTTGTATCTCCCCCTCCCTCTCTCTCCAATTTGTTCCTCTCCCTTTCCTCCTGCCCTCCTCATCCTCCTCCTCCTGCCCCTCCTCCTCATAATGCTTCATCCTCCTCCTCCTCTCGTCATCATGCTCTTCCTCCTCCTCCTCCTCGCCGTCCTCCTCCTCCTCCTCCATGTCGCCCTGACCGTATTACTCTTGGGGCGCCACCTCTTCTTAGCGTGGGACCACCCCTTCTGCCAGTTGCCCATGCCAGAGTCGCAGTCGAACTCGCAGCCCAGCAGGAACCTGTCGCAGCAGAAGTCCTCCAACGAGGGGTTTCCCCCCCCCCCCCCCCGCTCACCCCACATGAACAGCAACCGTGGATCCCAGGCTTCTGGCAGGTGAGTGCATCAATGCTCACTTCCTATCTTCAAGAACGGTCGGAGGATCTGTCGCGCATCAGGCGCAGGCTGCTTCCAGAACATATATGGGCCCCGCTGCCTCAGTGATTGAGGCAGCTTCCAGCAGTACACGGCAGGATCGTGCCACCCACCGCGTGACTCCTCGTGGCCCTTTATGATGAGTGTCCCCGAGCCACGTGGATCGTGGCGGCCAGGAGGCTCCTCCAACCACTCCCTCCCCTCCCCTAAACCCTCCTCTTCCCCATCCTTTAAGTGGAGAACCGACTACAAAGTCGATTTACCCCAACATCGATTTGTTCGTCGAATCCGTAAAGGAAGTACGTAGGAATGTTCGTAGATCTACGAACGTTCTGCGCATCTTTCTCAAATTGGGGTCAATCAATTCTGTAGTCGATCTCCTACTCGAATCCTCCGCCAATCCTCGCCCCTGCACCCGCATTCTCACTCCCTCTCCTCTGCCCTCCTCCCCTCGCCTAGGCGCCCCGGTTCCCCCGCCCTCTTCGGTTCCTCCTCCTCGCCTCTCCCCTCCCCTCCCCTCCATTCCCCTCCCCCAACCCTCTCCTCCTCCCCTCCTCCCCCTCCCTTCCCTGCCCACCCGCCCCTTATCTCCCTCATCCCCCCTCCTCCTTCCGGCCCCCCCCTCCTCCACTCCCCTCCTCCCCCAGATCGCCTCCCCTCTCCCCTCTGGGCTGCGTTGGGTACGCCTCCCCTGGGCGCGAGAAGCGACGGATAGCGACACCCGCCCCGCCGCAGCCGCGCAAACACGCGACGGGACCAGACCCGAGCCTCGGCACCGCGGCACCCGAAGCAAGCGCGCACCCACCCGAGGACCCGACGACGCCGACGTTGACGACGACAACGACGACGACGCCGACGCAGACGCCGACGCCGACGACGACGCCCCGGCGGGCGAGCGCAGCGGATCCAACAACGACTCCGACCCAGTGCGGCCGCCACCACGGGCAACGCCTCCCAGGACGCCCGCAGGCAGCCCTCGGTCGACTCCAGCGACGGGGGCATCGAGCCCAGCATCGAGTCCAGCTAAGAAGAAGCCAAGACGAGGATGAAATCGGATGAGGATAAATCGAGAATCTCTGAGATCCAGCGGCTCTGGAGGATGTCTCGGGCGCCGCGGCCTTCTCAGAGCTTTCTGGAATGCTGTGAGAGCGTCCCAGAACGGCCTGGAAATGATTTATCCTCGTCCCTGGCCCCGCCCGACCAGGTCCACAAGGTGGCAGGCAGCATCGACGGATGGATCCTCTCCTCAATCGAATCTGGCGACAAGGGCATCAAGTCCAGCATCGAGCCCAGCGCAACCAAGTGGCAGGCAGCATCGACGGATGGAACCGGCGGCAAGCGACACCAGCAGTTCAACGGAACATGAAATTCCAAGAAGCAGGGACCGTCAGGAGGCCTGACTAGAATCAGCTCAGAAAGTCCGCAAGCTACGATAGCGATAACAGGCCCAACGATGGCTCCGCTGGTCTCAACAGCCTCAACCAAGACAAGCACAACGACACGCAACCCATGGGTCCCAAACATCACCAAGCTTGCCCACGATAATACACGGGTCGCCAGAGCAGCACGCGAAACTAGCATGATTGGATAAACAACGTCAGAAAACATCACAGCAGCACGTCAAGGTACCCGGAACGGGAAACATCAACAACCCAAACCAGCGACCAAAAGGAATGGATAAACTCTTGCATCAACAGACTTACGCGCACAGGCGCACCAGCGCCCACACCTAGCATAACAAGTAGCATTGCAACAAACGGTCGAAGACGGATACGAAGCACCACGCACATACATACATTTCGGGGTCGAAGGCACCCTCCGCACCACACAAACCAGCTGGCACGTTCCTACCTCCTCCATTTCCCCTCCTCCCTCATTGCGTCTCCTCCTCCTCCTCCTCCTCCTCCTCCTCCGTCTACCAACCCTCTTCATCATCTCTTCCTCCGCATCGTCAACATGTTTCTACCTCTCCTCCTCCTCCTCCTCCTCCTCCTCCTCCTCCTCCTCCTCCTGAGTCTCCTCGGCCTACTGGCCCTCATTCTCTTTCTGTATCCTCATCCTATTCCTGCTGCTTCTCATGCTGCTGCCCGTCCTGCTCCTCCACCTCCTTGTCACCATCCCCCTGTCTCCTTCTCGTCCTTTCCCCTCCCCTGTCCTTCTTGTCCTCCGACCAGCCCTTGCGCCAATTATCGAGACCCTGCGTGCAATCGAACGACCCGTTCGCTCCGATGTAGAGGTCGCCGTCGACGTCGATGTGGCCGGGTCCTGTGCCATCCTCGAAGTTACCCGACCTCAAAGCCACCCCCCCCTGAGCCAGATCCATGCTGATGCAATAGGTTCGCACTGCCCGATCCCGATCCAAATCCTGATCCTGCCCTGGTCGGCTCGATCCATCCCAGAACGCGGATCGCCCCTGCGATGTGGAGGGCCCGATCCGTCGTACGGATCCCGATGGAACGACGCCTGCCGCTGAAAGCGTGGCCACGAGAACGCAGACCCAGAGCACCGGGCCCCTTCGCCGAAGGCCCCAGGGCCCCATGGAGGTACCCCCAACAGAGGGAGTTCCGGGGTGGAGGGCCCAAGCACGAAGGACTCAGGGGGGAATTACTCTTGCAGAGCTGGGGTTGCCCTGAACCCTTCGCGCCAGCTGCACGCTGGGACAAGACTCCTACCCCCTCTCCCTCTCTCCATTCTTATCTCTGCTCTCTCTTGCCTCCTGCCTGCCTCCTCCCACGTCGTCCTGACTCCTCCACCCTCCTATCTCCTCCCTCCTTCTCTTTCTCTTCATCCTCCTCCTCCTCCCTCACAGGCGTCCTCCCGCTTCTCCTCCTTTACCTTCTCATCCTCCTTCTTCTGCATCATCCAGATTCTCCTCCACTAGTTCCCTCCTTCCTCTTCCTCCTCCTCCTACTCCTCCGTCCCTTTGTCATATAGATACTAACTCCTCCTCGTCCGACCACCAGACGTGTTGGTAGGGCAAACCAAGCGTTCGCCTGAGACGTCGTCACAGCTGATGAGCCTCGACCTTGAACAGTGCAAGAGTTGCAAAGATAGATGGCGGATGGCTCCCTGACTGTGACTCTCGCATGAGCGCCGCGTGTTTGCACCAGCTACGCTGATGCAAGACGGTCCGTTGACAAAATGTAGATCCCGCCTCAGAGCTGGGCGCATTCTTCCTAAGCGCCCGCGACTGTTACAGGAAGTGGAGATGGGTTCCTCTTCAAAAGAGGGCATTCGCCTTCACGCCACGCACGGTCGACTTAAACGTCTGCAGCAGCTACAAGGATGGAGGACTGCCCCTCTTCATAATGGGGCTATCGTGAGATACGTTTTAACATCCTAAGACCACAACAAACTTGAACATACTTCACAGTTGCACGGATAGAAAGCGGTCCAGGATCAAAATGGGGCTCTCGCGATGATGAGGATGATGATGCTACTGCTGCTGATGTTGATGTTGTTGCTGGTGCTGGTGCTGCTGCTGATGATGATGATGATGATGATGATGATGATGAAATGATGAAATGATGATGGTTACTGGGCCTCTCTTTCTGGGTGGAGAATATGTCGAATATGATATCGATGCTGTCTGCATTGCGGCGTTGGTCCCTGGGCCACTTCTGAGCCCAGGAACGCAAACTTCTACAGACCAGAACCAGTTTAAAGCACACCTTCGGTGCCGAAGACGCAGAGAGCAGAGCGTCATTTAGAAGGGAATGGCATTGTGCCGCGAGAGACTTGAGCATAAACACCATGGGACGGACATACACATGGCAACGTGTCGAGATCAAACGGATTCAACGCCGCGCCGGCACACACACTACTGGGCACCATTCTTCGTGTGGACTATATGTCTAAAATGAGAGCGACGCCGTCTAGACTGCGGCGCGAATCCCATGGCCACTTCGGCGCCGAAGAAAGAAAACTCGACAAACCGGAAGCCGCAGCGTCGAGCTAGTCGGTGCATCCCGGATCGTGGAGAACTCCCCATACTTGGTTTCAGGGAGGCCGACAAAGGGCTCGGGCTTTTTCCGCGGGGATCCGAGCGAACAGCCTATTTCATTTAGGGGGGTAAGGGCGGGCGATGGATGTCCACTTCTGGCCCCCAAGCCGCCCCCCCATCAATTGAGAGTGTCGTCTGTTCGTGCGAGAGCGAATGCCTCGCCGGCCCTGACATCGCATGGCGGCGAGCTTTTCCACATCTTTGTCGCGCGCACTTCCACGAAGAAAACGGGCCCCTTCCGACGGCAGGCCGCCATCGCACAATAATCGTAGCCGATTTCGTGCACGCGAGGATTCTGCATCATAGCCCAGGCTCGGGGCGCGACCCACATTCTGTTGGACAGAGGATTTTCCCATGCCCAAATTACGCGAAAGAGATTGAGGCTCTGGCGTATAAGCAGGCGTTACCTTCGACAACCTTCCCCCGTTCGTGAGCGGGGAGATTCGGGAGGCCCCGCAGATTCCAGCGATCGCGAATCACGGGCGCGCGGCCCCTGGCGATGGAGAGGCTGGCGCGATGCCGAGCACGACAGGCTCCCAACGCATCGCCTTTGCGAGTCTTGATGCGTCTAAACTGTTTTCGGTTGGCAAGATTGAACGACCCACCGAATCTGATGTCCCACTCAACAGCTTGAAGCCCTCAGCACGGACGGCCCTGGCCACCCCGCAGCAGCCCGATAACTGATTCTAGAACGCGCCCTCCCTTGCGGCGGCGGCCAGATGGCGGGCTCGGTACCTGGCCCGGGGCGCGCGCCGCGACATGTGCCTCGCAGTCCCTGAGCCTGTTCTGCTGGCCCATCGGACTGCTCGCTCATCTGCGATGCGACGCGGCCGCGCTTCTCGTGCCGCTCCGGGCCCTTGGTCGAAGCCCACAGGCGTCGCCTCTGAATCTGGCGAAGCGCCCGCGCGCTCCTCAGCCTCTCCCAGCTGGGGCCCGAGCGCCTCGTGAGGCATCACACGATGTCGACTCCGATCAGCTTCGACGCCTGCTCGACGGCTCTCAGCGCGCGCGGGTGACCGAGCCCCCAGAGCCGCTGGCCCTGAGGGAGAAGACAGAGCACCTGGAACATGCCGTTCATGAACGCGAGGTACGGGGGCGCTCCGCAGTGCAGCAAGCCGTCGGCGAAAGCGCCCGCCTTGATCGGCGTCTCGCGCTCCCCTGGAGCGAAGAGCAGCCCCCGATGCACGGGTGGGCACCCAGGCCACTGGCGGGATGAAGTCTTCCTGCTGGGCCCCCAGGCGTTCGCGCGGCTGGAGGTGCAAATCGAAAGACACCATCACCCACGGGGCGACCTCGAGCCCGCCCAAGAATATCAGGGCGCAGACCAGCCTGGCCACCACGGGAACACGAAACGGCTTCCGGCTGCGGCCCGGCGCCAGCTGCTTCCACCCCTTCAGCGCCAGGCCGGCGCGCAGAAGCTTGGGCCTGAGCCCCCGGAACTTCCCGTGCTCGGGGCGCGCCGCCATCCAGGTCGCGAGGAGCTTGGCGCCAGGGCTGGTGCTCGCCGCCGCGGTACTTCGCGTTCTCGAGATGGGTCAGCATCACGTCGACGCCCTGGCTTGAATGCCCCGCCAGCTGGCGCCTCCAGCCAGAGTCCAACGCGATCCTCGCGCGCCGGCGGTAGTCGTTCATGACCTTCGGCGTCGCGTTCATGCTCTTCAGGTGCGCAACCCCTCGACGAGGGTCAAGGTTGGCCCCTCTCTCCAGCCCCCTCGTCCGATGGCCCAGGGCGCTTGTGGTCGCTTGTCTCCGCGTCGCTGGGGCCCTCGCTCCCGCGCGCCTCCGCGCCCTCGGCCCCCGCGAGCTCGTCGAGCTCCTCGGGCAGCTTCGCCTGCGCGGGGCGCAGCCTCGAGTTCAGCGAAACGTGGACATTGGATGCGGCAGGCATCCAGCGCCTGCCCGGCCCTGCAGCAGCCGCCAGCGCCCCCCGCGCAGCCCGTGGCGACGCGGCCGTCATCGCCCGCTGCCGCGCGGCCCGGTCGGGGAGCCCTTCGGGCGGCGCGAGGGCGCGCGAGTCGGCCCCGGGGTTTATGGGCGGCTCATCTGCCGCGCCCTACTCCGGAAGGATCCACCTGATCGCTGAGCGAATCTCTCTCGCCAGGCAGATGGCGCAGCACTTTTTGACACGGGCTAGCGTCGCAGAAGTCCTCGGCCAGGCGCCGTTCGAACGCCGAGGCCACGTCGAGATTGTCTCTGGGATAGTGCTCGCGCGCGCCAGCCCCCGGGCCCGCGCGCGCCTCGACGGGGCGTGGCCGCTGCCGCCCGCGTCTCAGGCAGCGCGGCGCGCTCGGCCGACTTCCACTGGCCTCGAGCTGCGACGTGCCAATCGGCCTTCCTCGGCAGCTTGCGCGGCATCTGGGGGGAAGTCAAGTGCCCCCATCGAAACTCTCATCGGGAAGTCCATTGACGTTATCATCGAAACTCTCGAAACCCGCCCGCTGCAGCGCGTGCTGTCCGGCGGAAGAAGACGAGCGGCGATGCCTCGACCTCTCGGGGGCGCGGCCGTGCAGGGCCGCCTCCTCGGGGCGCCGCCGCGTCGAACCAGGCTGCGCTCGCTGGCGCCACTGGCGTCGACCACGCCGCTCCAAGGCGACTTCCAAGAGGCGGAGAGCGCGCCGCGAGACACCCACGGGCTCGGCCTTGACGGACGGCCAGAGAGGGGCGAGCCCGACAGGGTGGGCCTGCGCGGACTTCCACGCAGCGTGGAACACCTACGTGGTCCGCCACGCGAGCAGGCCGACGCTCGCAGTGGCCCGCGAGACCCTCGATCACGCGAGCGCGCGAGCGGGCGCCTTCCGCCGAGCCGGCAGCCAGCGCAGCCCCGCGCCCAGCCGCCAGCGGCGGGCGCGTGCGAGGCGGGCCCCCCGCGCCAGTTCGACTCCGAGGACCTCCGTCGCGGGGGCCTTCTCCAGAAGGTCGCGAATTACGTTGCTTGCGTTCGCGCGGGGGTCGCAGGCGCCCGCGGAGCCAGCGGCGCGCTGGCCCTGGCCGGCCCCCCGCGCGCCCAAGTTGCCCACGTGGAAGTCA
This sequence comes from Prorocentrum cordatum, assembly GCA_963575745.1. NCBI lineage: Eukaryota > Dinophyceae > Prorocentrales > Prorocentraceae > Prorocentrum > Prorocentrum cordatum. Next base: position 175,790 of record CAUYUJ010006480.1, read on the forward strand.
TGGGCCAGCGGCAGGCCGGAGCCCAAAGACGGCCGGCCCCCAGCGATCAGCTAGGGTGGCAGCAACCCCAAAGCCGGCCCCTGGGCGGCGCGGCACTCGTTGATCGTCTGCGCCGCCGCGAGGCTCGCCCATGAAGAGGGGGGCGCAACGCGGCCGCCAGACCTCGTCGGGGCTCGCGACGTGGAGTACGAACCGCCTCTCGAGCACAACCTCCTCGCCGTCAGCGGGGGCAGTGCGACAAACTCGGCCAACTACTCGCGCATCCTCCGCCTGTGGAAGCAGTCCGCGACGTCGGCCTTCGCCGTTTGGGCGCCGTCGACACCTTCGCCCAGCTCAACGCGGCCTAGACCCTCAGAAGTGCAGAGCTGGACGCAAGGCGGTGGCCTGAACGGTCGATTGACTGGTCTGGCATCTGTGGTCAGCCGCAGCGCCCCGCGCTGTTTCCCTCCTTCACGAAAAACATCGAGGTGAAGTGCTTCGTCGTTTAGGTAAACGAATGATTCTCTTCTGATCAAGCTGGTGCACAAGGCGCCAGGAAAGCTGAGGACTCGACTCCAGCTGACGGTCCACGCACGGCCCAACAGCCCCGAATGCATGGTCTAGCGCATCTACCTCCTCAGAACTCCGCCGATACCGTTCGATGGACCTCTCGAGCAAATCGCGGGCGGGTGCCCCGCAGATCAGGTCCGCATACTCGCGTCGCGGACGTTGTCTGGAAGGGACACCTTGCCCCCTCGTCGGTTGCCACTGTCATGCGCGCCTCGTCGCACGCCGACTCGGCGCGGAGAAGCGCGCGAGAGGAGCATGCCAACTGAGGACAGCTTTCTGAAACCACGCGTGGATCTCGCCATGCACCCGCGCTGCGGCTTCAGGAGCTCCACACACTCCTGGATCGCCACCGCAGCCAGACACGCAATACAGTGCCTGCAGAACCTGGTTGGCCCTGTTGTCCAACGCGCGCCGAAGCCCCACCCGTCGACGAACTCCACGAGAGATTCGGGGAGCAGGTGGCTCGACGGGGAGATGCGGCACAAGACAAGGCACAATGCACATCTTTACGGCGTGCCGCGCCGAGCTCGGGGCTGGGACGGGCTTCGTGGGCACTCGCCCAAGGGGGGGCAGACCGGCCCCGAATGCCGCCCCTGGGCCCTGGGCGCGTCACTGCCCGCCTGCGGCGTTGGTTGCCGCCGAACCGCTTGATCCACCGCCGCCTGCCTGGGACTCGCCCTGCGCTGTCTCGCGCATCGATGCGCCGGCCTCGGCGGCAACTGCTGCAGAACTCGCGGCCCCAGACGACGGCCCCAGATTGGCGGGGTGCGCGGCAGCCAAGGCAAGCAGGTCCCCCTCATCACCTGCGTGCTTCATGGCCTGCGCGATCGTAGCCGAGGCGCCCGTCAGCACCTCCATCGCCAGCGACGCCCCCTGCTCGACCGAGAACGGGGGGCGCAGCGCCGGCCCTTGCATGCCGCCCTCGTCGGGGGCGGCTCGCGCGGCATTAGTCTCGACCTCCGACGCACCCGCACGACGCCTGCTGGTCCGCATGCCGCCTCCACGCCGGCGGTCGGGGGCTCCTGCTCCTCCCTGGTGGTAGGAGGCCGGCTCGAGATCACTGGCCTGAACGCCAGGCAACCACGCGCTGCCGTCCGCGTCCACGCTGGCGAAACCTACCAATGGTCACTGGTCCCTCGGCCGCTGGCGCCGGCATCGGCAGCGCGTCGCTCCTCGGCACCCGCTCCTCGACAGGCGGCTCGGACACCGCGATCTCGTCGTCGGCCCTGGCCTGCTCGAAGGAGCGCAGATCGTCAGCAGACTCCCATCGTCGCGCGCCGAAGGTCGACACGCTGACGCACAGCGTCGGCGACCTCCATGCCTTCGTCAGAACAATCGTCGGCGTCGCCTCCTCCACGAACCCGCCTGGTCGCGACGATCTCCACGTCCTCTGCGACGCCCCACACAAGAAGAGACTGGCCGTCGTCCTCGAAGATCTTCGTTCCCAGACCGAAGACAATGTCAGGCAACGGCACCGCGAAGCCGGCCGCAATCCGCGACCGTAGCTCGCGCACCGACACGCCAAAGCACACCTTGTAGTGGAACCGTCGGACGGGCGTCGCCAAGAAGTTCCGCACCCAGATCAGGACGGTTTCGTTCGCCATGCCAATCGAAGGAGAACACGACGGAACTCCATCCAGCCGGCTGCCGCTCCGCAACCTTAATCGCGGGAGTGCGTGGCGACACTCCTGCTGATTGTTGCCACGAGCGGACGAAATTCTCCGCCTGCGCAGCCGGCGCCACCGGTTCCGCGGTGCTCCGCGGCCACTTGTGAGGCGGAAGCCGAACCTGGCTCCTCGGACAGCTCCTCGCCCACGATCACCTCCCAGCTGTTACCGATCGTCCCAGCCATGAATCGGACGTCGAGCAACCGAAAGATACAGAGAGCGGTGGTGGCCGACAGGAGGTGGTGGCCCTGAAGGCCTGAGAGCGATGCCTCCCTCACTCCTGCGAGAAATTTCATCATAAACAGCTGTTGGAGGATATACACAGGGCAGCATGCCGAGATCAAGCCCATTCAAATCTGTGCAGGCACATACATGATGGTGATGATGATGCGGGGGAGGGGGAGGAGGAGGAGGAGGAGGAGGAGGAGGAGGGAGGAGGAGGAGGAGGAGGAGGAGGAGGAGGCGGAGGAGGGAGGCGGAGGAGGAGGAGGAGGAGTAGGAGGAGAAGGAGGAGGAGGAGGAGGGGGAAGAGGAGGAGGAGGAGAAGGAGGAGGAGGAGGAGGAAGAGGGTTCGCAGAATTCGCCCCGAAGGGATCACTACATGCAAGCTCAGACCCTGGCTGCCAGCAACAGGTGTGAACAGCGTGCGGTGTCAACTGCTGCGGCCAGGCCGTTGCCTCGGCGGCCGGCCCCGGCATCTCAGCTCGGCGGCCAGGCCTGTCACCTGTCAGCTCGGCGGCTCCTGGGAACTCTGCTCCAAAGCGGGACGCAGGCCTCAGCAACCCTGGCAGAGGAGGAGGAGGAGGCGGAGGGGGCGGAGGAGGACCAGTGTGAACCTTAAAACCCACCAACGAGGTTGGAGTAAACCCTCACTCCAAGCTCCCTCTTCAGAGGCCCCCTACAAAGACTCATGTCCAATCAGGGAAGTGCCCCGTTGGGAGACACCCGTTGGAAGATCCTGAAGCGTGCCAGAACACCAGTCTCGGAATTTCAACGTCACGACTCATCTTGATTGCTGCTTTTTGACGACCTCGAATCGTGCCAGAACACCTTTCCTGGGACTTAAACACCCAGAGTCAACGTAACCGCTGCGCCCTGACAGTCCTGAATCGTGCCAAAACACTAGTTCTGGTACGTTAATCATGGAAACAAATGAAACGCTTGCAGTGTTTTAAAGCGGATGTGCGCGGCGTTAAAGCGAGAACCACATGTTGAGAAGAAGCCTCCCTCAATCCGTGAGGCTTTTGCACATGTGTAAAACGAATGCGCACGGTGAGTAAGCGAGAACCGCATTTTGAAAGAAACCCGCCTTCAATCCGTGAAACTCGTTCCAATGTTTAAGAAGACTGCGCGCGGCGCTAAGCGAAAACAGTAGTTTGAAACCAACCCGCCCTCAAACGTGCACGGCGCTGAGACGAGAACCAAAGTTTTAAAACGATTCGCCCTGCATCCGTGAAATTCTTACAAAATCACAGGAAAAATAGTGTGCACGGCGCTAAGGCGAGAGCCACATGTTGACAATGACCCGGCCTCAATCAGCGAAACTCTTGCAAATGGTTAAAACGACTGTGCGCGGGACCACATTTTGAAAACCACCCTCTCTCCATCCGTGAAGTTGTTGCCAATTCTTTAGCTTCAGTATACAAGTGATGAGAAATTCGCAAGCGAAGCGCCCAGCCCGCCCTTCCGACTGGCCTCGGGGTACGACGGGGAAGAATCATTCACAAGAAACAGAATGGAGGAGGAGGAGGAGAAGAAAAAGGAGGAGTAGGAGGAGGAAGACGGAGTGAGCAGGATAATACCGATAAGACAATGAACAGGATGACGCGGACAGTGATGAGGAGGTGAGGAACCAGACGCCCGACGTCATGTTATATATATATATATACATATGTATATATATATATATATATATACATATATAGATATATAACACCATCGACGAAAAGGTTTCGACCCACTCCCTGCGGCCAGCTTTTCACCCTGAGTCGTTGTTCGACGGATCTCGGGCCAGCGAAGCACCCTGGAGGCAGAAGCGTCCAAGAACTCTCCGTCAAGCTTCTGCTGCGCGTGCGAGTGGGTCTGCGAGGGGGCGGGGGAGGAGGGATGAGCATGGAGGGAGGAGGGAGGAGGTGGTGGAGAGGGAGGGCGAGGAGGAAAAGGAGGACGAGGAGGAGGGGGAGGAGGACGAGGAGGAGGAAGACGAGGAGGAGGCAGGAAAGATCACTGTCCGCTGAGGGCCCGGCCACCCGTGCTCGGCGCCGGACGGGGCAGGAGCAGAAGCGACGGCCTCCTCGGGGAAGGGGGCTCCGCAGGTGCCCGGACTGCGCGCGCGGTCCCCCTTCCCCACCAGGGGACAGGGGAAGCAGCAAGAGGGGGAAGTAGGAGGAGGAGGAGGAGGAGGAGGAGGACGAGGACAGCAGGACGAGGAGGACGAGGAGGACGGGGAGGAGGACGAGGAGGAGGAGGAGGAGGACAGGAGGACGAGGAGGAAGAGGAGGAGGAGGAGGAGGAGGAGGAGGAGGAGGGAGGAGGAGGAGGAGTAGGAGGAAGAGGAGGAAGAGGAGGAGGAAGAGGAAGAGGAGGAGGAGGAGGAGGAGGAGGAGGAGGGCGAGGAGGAGGAGGAGGAGGAGGTGTCGAACGATGGAATGGCAGTCCGCCGTCCTCCACTCAACTGGCACTCTTATACCTACTAGATACATAATGCAGCAGCAGACAGACAAGAGCGACAAAATCATTATGCCATGCATTGCATGCAAGCCATGTGTTGCATGCAAGCTGCGTGGTGTGCAAACTGTGTGATGTAAGCCATGCCGTGCAAACGATGTGGTATGGGTTGCAATCCGATGCGCACGGGGGAGCCCGTGGGAGCCCATGAGGCGAAAACCCGGAACTCCCAGCCAGCACCGGGTGCCCACGAGGCCAGCACCAGGCGCCCAGGAGGCAACCCCGGGCGCCCCTCAGCCAAGACGAGGCGCCCAGGCACGCACCTGGAGGAACTCCCAGCCAGCACAGAGCGCCAACCAGGCGAGAAGTCGAACTCCCAGCAAATCCGCCAGGAATGCATGGGCCAAAACACGCTCTCTGTGCAAGCACTGCTTGGGGAACTCTCGGAAGTCTGCACGGATCTCTCTGGCTGGCGCTGGGTCCCCCGGGGCAGGAGGGGGCCGCGCCGACCTGTGGAAAACCGCGCGGACCTCCGACAACTTACGCTCATGTCGCTTGCTCTTGGATGGTGGGCTTGTTTTCCACCACCACCACCATAAGTAGGAGGGGGAGGGGGTCCTCCTCTTCTTCTTCTTCCTCCTCCTCCTCATCCTCCACCTCCTTCCCCCCTCCAACTTATGGTGGTGGTGGTGGAAAACAGGCCCATCATTGGAGACACTGGAGATGGTCTGCTTTCGGCTACTCGCAGGGAGCGACCCTGCAGGAAACCCGTTCGGCGAGCGGTTTTCGGGAAGCTCGGGAGGGGGGGGGAGGGGCAGCCAACCGCAGGCGCACGCGCAAGCCGCCTCTATCGCGTCGCAATCGGCGATTAGGGGAGCCCAGTGGGCCCGAATCAAAGGTCACTCCGGCTAAGGGCCCCTCTTACCTTGTGGATGTAGCCGATACTCCGCCAGCTTCCGCCGGAACTTCCGCCGTGCTCCGCCAGAGAGGCCGTCCTGGAGTCCTCGGGACCCGCGCACGGCGTTGACCTCTCCGTGAGAACGGGTGGTGGTGCTTCCTGGTCCTGTTTCGAACGCGTTGCCCAAGGCCCGAACAACAGGACGTCTCGTGGCCGACCCCGCTGAGAAGTCAACCGAATACAGCGCGACAGCAGTGCTCAACAACAAGATCATGTCGGAAGGGCCACAAGAACGCACGCGCGGGGACCGCCGTGAACCAGGAAGGCGGGCAGGCCCCATCTCCATCTCCGACGTGCCACTCCTACGTACTTGCCCCCACCTCCGTAGGAGCAGCACTGTATGGGGCAGCTCCCCGCTCTCCCCTACACGAGAATGGGAGGGGCTGCCCGAGCACAAGAAATGTGGACCAGCAACTGGATGCATCCTACTCCGCCAGCTTCCGCCCGAGCTTCCGCCGGGTCGGTCCTCGGTTTGGCTCCACCGGCTTCCGCGGCTCGCTTCCGCAGGGGGGAAACGAGGTCAGGCTCTCGCACGCTCGCCGAGAAGGTCTTTCCTGGGGCCAGCCGCCGCGTCAGCCCGCGCCCCGAAAACAAAATAAGCACCTCGGAGCAAGGTGGGGGGCACACGGGATCAGGGCCAGCAGGGACGTCTCGAGGTGCCCACCTACCTGACTGTGCAGAAGGGTGGGAGCCGGGACGCTTCCTGGGGGCCTCCGGCTGAGGGGTGCTGGATCCTCTTGTTAGCGGCGGCATCCATATCGATAAGACCACCCTTCGGGTGATGAGGTTGGGGGGATTGACATCATCATTGATGCGCAGTGAACGCGCAACTCAACCCACGAGTCGACACACATCATAAGATCAACATGTGTTTGTCCGTCCATGTAGTGGTATACGCGCTATGTTATATGTTTGTGTTGTGTTTTCACATATATATATATATATATATATATGTGTGTGTGTGTGTGCATACGTATGTAAATGTATATGTGCGTGTGTATATATATATGTATATGTATACATATATACATACATATATATATATATATTCTGACTGTCGCCGTACTACTGCAGGGTTCAGGGTGGGCCCTCCTCGGGATCTCTTGAAGCCGTTTTCAAGCCGTCTTGGGGGCCTCCTGGGCCGTCTTGCGACCCTCTGGGGCCGTCTTAGTCCCTCAGGTCAATCGACGGGGCCTCCTGGAGCTGTTCTGGGGCGGTCTGGGGGCACAGTTGGGCTGTCTTGGGGCCCTCTTGGACCATCTGGAGCCACTCGGGGAGTCCTCTTGAAGCGTCTTGGACCCCTCTTGGGCCTCTCTTGGGCCGTCCTAGGCTCGTCTTGGGGTCCTCTTGGGCGCCTATTGGGCCATCTTGGAGCGATCTCGGGGGCCTCTTCGGCCGTCTCGGGCGCTCTGGAGACCGAGGAGCCGAGTGCTCGAAAATTGCACTGAAACCGACGAAAAGCCTACATTGCCTCCCGGGGGCCTCTTGGGAGTCGTCTTCGGGCCCCCTTGGGCCCAACTTGGTCCATCTTGGACCCATCGTGGCCGTCTGTCGGCGCTCGTCGGGTCCTCCTGAGACCTCCTGGAGCCCTCCAGGGCAGTCTTGGAGTCATCTGGGGCCGTCTGGGGCCCTCCTGGCTCCAGACACAAGCTTCCCGGAAAGGCCTGGAGTTGTGCCAGGTCAGTTTTCTCTGAATACGGGGGTGGGCTGAATTAGTACAGCTATAACTGTACATGCTTATGCATATGTGTATGTGGATGCAAAGGTATACAGATGTGTCTGTGTCTGTGCCTATGTATGTATGCATGCATGTATGTATATGTAGATGTGTGGATGGATCTGTATGTGTGCATGTATATGTAAATGTTTATCTACATGCATATGCACATGCATGTGTAGTTGTATATGCATGTTTGAATACATACGTAGACATACATACATATATATATGTTTGTGTAGAAATATGTACATGCAGCTGCAAGTGTATGCGTATGTGTATGGTCATGTGTATGTGGATGTGCATGTATATGTAACTGTAACTCTATACGTACATGTACATGTAACTGTTCGTGTGCATGTGTATGTATAGGCCCATGTGTATATGTACAGGTGCTGGTATGTTTTGTGTTTATGTATATGTGAATGTGGCTATGCATGTATATGTTTATGTATAATGTATTGTAACCTGCTTATGCGTATACAAGCATATTTGTATGTGTAGATGTACATATATGCAGAACTACATAAACATATACGCGTGCTTGTTTGTACACATGTGCATATGTATACGTATACCTATACTTATATATTTCTGTGTGTATGTGCGTATAAATGTAGGTATATGTATGTGTATGTGCATGTGTGAACATATGTGTACATGTCCAAGTGTGTGTGTTTGTGTGTGTCTAGTTTTTCCTTGGATTCAATATATCTGTACATGCATATCTGCAGATGTGCATGATTATCCAAACAATGTTTGGCCGTAGGGGTCCGTGCTAGTCCTGTCAGGAACTGGGCCTTGTGGCCGGTCTGGCGGCTTTGTCGTCGTGCCGCCCCGTCGCCGCCTCGTGGCCGCCCGTTGGCTGGGCCGTGTGGCTGGTCTGGCGGCTATATCGTCGCCGCCCCGTCGCCGCGTCGTCATCTGGGCCGAATGGCTGGTCTGGCGGTTATGTGGCCGCCGTCGCCGCCCGTCGCCGCCGTTGGTTTGCACCCCGTAAATTGCACGAGAAAACATGCACGAGAAAAAATCATTCCTGCGGCGCACCATTTGATCGCTCACACCATAGAGTGCACAACACATATAAGAATTCAACCGATTGCAATCCTGTTCATAACAATCAAGTCGGTTGCAGTTCAATCGTTTGCAACCGACTGCGCCACATAGTTTACACCACATGGCTCACGCCTTATAGCTGAGTACGCTAGCTCCTGCTACATAGATTCTCCTTTCTCAACAGAAAATAAGTTCTACCACCCTCCCCTATCCGGGGGTCAAAGATCCCCCGGGAACCGATGCAAGACACATAGGATTTTGCCCCATCGTCCATCCTAAATGTGAATTAACTCTATCCCAGGGGGGCAAGTATCGGCCCCCCCCGCCATCCTCTGCAAACCATACTATGCGCGCGCACTCGTTTATCACAAATCATAGGCTTTCACAAACCCTTTGCAACAAATTGGACGAAGTGCACACGCGCGCGTCGTCGCGCGGGCATGCCGAAATCCTTCAAAAACCTTCGGTTTCGGAAGAAGTTCAAAATCGAGTTCCCAAAAAACATACAAAACACAGGGGTTCGCAACACGGATTTTCAAACAAAAAAACTTACGCGCGCGCGCGCTCTTGCGAAGTCTTAAGAAAACCATGGTTTTTCATTTTTCCAAACATACTACCAAACGGGCTTCGCGCGCGCGCACGTCGAAATCGTTCGAACGCCCTTGCACGCGTGCCGTCGCGAGAACCCTCTGCAAAAAACGGGGCGAAGTGCACGCGCGCTTCGTCGCGCGCGCATGCCGAAATCCTTCAAAAACCTTCGGTTTCGGAAGGATTTCAAAATTCAGTGTCCAAAGAACATACAAAAGCACAAGGTTTCGCAATGCGGATGTTCAACAAAAGCGTGGAAGCGCGCTCTTGCGTCGTCGTCGTCGTCGACGTCGCCGTCCTCCCTCCTCCCTCGTCGTCGTCGTCGTCGTCGTCGTCGTCGTCGTCCTCTGTCTTTCCTCGTCGTCGTCGTCCTCTTTGGCGTCGTCGTTGTTTCCGTCGTCGTTCTCGCCGTCATCATCATTCCTCCTCCCTCATCATCATCTCGTCGTCCGTCGTCGGCGTCTCGTCGTATTCCCTCCTATTTCGTCGCCGTCGTCGTCGTCGTCGTCTTCCCGTCTTCCCTCGTCGTTGTCTTCGTCGGCGTCGCCGTCCTCCCTCCTTCTTCGTCGTTCGTGTCGTCGCCGTCCTTCCTCCTCCCTCGTCGTTGTCGTCGTTGTCGCCGTCGTCGTCATCCTTCTTCCCTCGTCGTCGTCGACGTCGTCTTCGTTGGCGACGTCGTCGTCGTCGTCGTCGTCGTCGTCGTCGGCGGCGTCATCGTTGTCGTCGTCGTCGTCCTCGTCGTCCTCGTCGTCCGGGTTGTCGTCGCCGTCGGCGTCGTCGTCGTCCTTGTCGTCGGCGTCGTCGTCGCCGTCGTTGTCGTCGGCGTCGTCGTCGTCGTCGTCGGCGTCGGCGTCGGCGTCGTCGGTGTCGCCGGCGTCGTCGTTGTCGTCGTCGTTGTCGTCGTCGGCGTCGTCGTCGTCGTCCTCGTCGGCGTCGCCGTCGTCGTCGTCATCGTCGTCCTCGTCGTCGGCGTCGTCGTCGCCGTCGTTGTCGTCGGCGTCGTCATCGTCGTCGTTGTCATCGTCGTCGTCGTCGTCCTCGTCGTCGGCGTCGTTGTCGCCGTCGTCGTCGTCGTCGTCGTCGTCCTCGTCGTCGGCGTCGTCGTCGCCGTCGTTGTCGTCGGCGTCGTCAACGTCGTCGTCGTCGTCGGCGTCGGCGTCGTCGTCGTCGTCGGTGCCGCCGTCGTCGTCGTTGTCGTCGTCGTTGTCGTCGTTGTCGTCGCCGACGTTGTCGTCGGCGTCGTCATCGTTGTCGTCGTCGGCGTCGGCGTCGTCGTCGTCGGTATCGCCGTCGTCGTCGTCGTTGTCGTCGTCGGAAACGTCGTCGGGGACGTCGTCGGTGTTGTCGTCATCGCCGTCGGCGTCGTCGTCGTTGTCGCTGTCGTCGTCGGCGTCGCTGTCGCTGCCAAGTGCAGTTTGGTACCCACCGTCACTGTCTTAAGACGTCGTGCGACCAACTTGCGGGTGGGAGGGTGGGATGCTTGCACGAGCAGTGGAGAGGACAGTTTCAAGACGGTCAAAATGAATTGCACCACATAGCCTACACCACGTGAACTCGCGCCACATAAAGTTCACAGCATACATTTGCACCACATAGATTGCACGACGTAGATTTACGACGCAGAATGAACAACGCTGGTTGCATCACATCAATTGCGCCATGTAGGCTGCACTACGTAGCTTGCACAACGAAAATTGAGACGCACAGATTGCACCACATGTGCTGCACAACGTATGTTGCACCACATGGGATGCACAACGTAAATTCGTTCCCCTTTCCTGCAATAGTACAAGGGCCTACCCCCGTCTGCCCTCCCCCCGGACTTAACGGCCCCCTGTACGTATTGCAATTTGCGCACGATTCTGCCCCATCGTCAATCTTAGATATGAACTCGAAACATCCCAGCCAAACGGGGATTCCCCTCCCCTTCGTGCGCAACAACTTATTATGCGCGCGCTCGTTGATCAAATATCACCAGTTTCCAAGCCCCCCCTGCAAAACACGGGACGAAATGCACACGCGCGCGTCGTCGCGCGCGCTTGCCGAAATCATTCAAACACCTTATAGAAAATTCAAAATCGGCCGTCCTGGAACACATGTCAAAGCACATGGATTCGCAGCGAGAGCTTTCAAAAAAGAACCTGCGCCCGCGCTCCTGCATATTCTTACTACAACCATTGGTTGTTCCAACACTTTCATCAAATGCTACCCAACGTGCCTCTCGCGCGCGCATGTCGCAATCGCAAGAAAGCCTTTGCGCGCCTTCTGTCGCAAGAACCCCTTGCATCAAAAACTGCACGAAGTACACGCGCGCGCGTCCTCGGGTGCGCAAGCGGAAATCGCTCAAAAACGGGAGGTTTCAATCGAATGCCCCGAACACACACACACACACATACACACACACATAAAAGCACATGCGTTTGCAGGCAAGTTTTTGTATAAGAAAGTTCGCGGCCTTGCGAATTTTCAACAGGCCACCGTTTTCTTCGACCTTTTCATTGAAGTCGGCCGAACGGGCCTCTCGCGCCGCATGCCGACACGATTCGGACGCCCTCGCGCGCGCGCCGGGGCGGGGGGGCGCGGCCCGCGTCAAAACCGCCGACCCCTCGAGGTCTCTAGGCGCGCGAGATTCCCCCCCCCTATAACCCCCCCGCCGGGCCCAACTGCGGCCCCCGTCGCCCCGCCGCCGCTCCTGCCGTCTGACAGCGGGCGCTGCTGCCAACGCGCCTGAACGGGAAGCGCGTCGCCGACTTGGACGGCGCGGTGCACTGTCCATGGGGTCCACGGGCCCGCGGGCCGACCTACCTGCGAGGCCGTTTGACAATGGGCGCCGCTGTCAACGCGCGCGAAAGGGAAGCGCGTCGCCGACTCTGACAGCGCAGCGCACTGTCAACGGGGCCCGCGGGCCCGCGGGCGCCATGGCCCCACGGGCCGCCTCCGAGGCCATTTGACAATGGGGCCCGCTGTCAGAAGGCCCCGTGCCTCCAGGGGGCCCCGACCCCTTTAACGGCGCGGCCCGCTGTCAACCAGGGGCCGGGGGAGCAAGTCCACAGCGTGGCCCGCTGTCAAACAAGGAAATCCCGCGTCGAATGGCCCCCAGTTCGCACGCCTGTGAAATCCTTGAAATATTGAAGCATACTTGCGCGTAGCATCGCAGATTTGCCTCGAGCATGTGTCGACTGCGTTTCGCTTCGCCGCCTTCCCTAGCTCCCCGCTGCCCAAAACAACCGAAGAGGCCTCGAAGACCGCTCCCAGACGGCCCAAGAAACCCCAGAGCGCGCGCGCAGAAAGCCCGAGAGGGGCCCGAGACGGCCCGCGCGGCGCCCAGGGCGGCCCGAACGAGCTCCGAGAGAGCTCCAATAACGACCCCGGAGCGGGGACGCGAACTGGCAAAGCGAGCCCCGCCTCCCAAGATCGCCCCCAAGACGCCCCGCAGGAAGCCCGCCAGAGGCAGCAGTGCCGCCCCGTGCCGCTCGAAGGCGCCGCCCGTGAGAGTCCAAAGAGGCAAAGACAAAACGCTCTCCAAGAGTTTCCAAGCGTTTTGGGCGTGGCTTAATGGGGGGGTCACAAATGGGGGGGTCAGAAACGGTCCCCTTTCGTGCCCCTTTCGGGCCCCTCCGGACCCCCAGGGGGCTCGTTTAGGTACCGTTTGGGTACCTTTTCGGACCACCCTCGCCACCCCCCCATTTATGACCCCTCCATTACGCAACGCCCAAGCGTTGTGTCCCATTGCTTTTCCGGCCCCCCACTGCCCAAGGCAGCCCGAGAAGCCTCCGCGATGGCTCCCAGACGGCCCACGGCGCGCCCGAGAGCGCGCCAAGGCGGCCAGAATCGTCCTCCTCGACGTGCTAGTGAACGCCATCACCGTCGCCGTCGTCATCATCGGCATCTGACTACCTACCAGACCACCCCAACCCAACCCGAAGACCCGAATTTCGGGTTGGGGGGGGTAAGGGTTCCACATGTGTTTTTTCGATGTTTCCCGACCCCACCCCCCACTGGAAATCGAGGGTAAATGTGAGCCTTCGGGTTGGGTTGGGGTGGTTTGGTGGGTAGTGAGCATCACCAGCGTTGCCCCGAGCGCTGTCAACAGCATGGGCATCGCCACAGCCCGCAACGCCACCATCCTCATCATCGCCAAGCCCCCCCCTCAAACACAAAACATAAAACCACTACTATCGCACGCGCTCACGGCAGCATCACCATCACCGCCGGCATAACCATCCCCGCCAAACCCCCGACGCCGCATCAGCATCACGCACCTCCGATCACCGCGCCCCGATGCATGGTCACCCCCCTTTATCGTCGCCATCGCAATCAGAATCGCTCTCATTTGTCCGACATCCACACTATCACCATCAACCAAATCATTGCTAACCTCGTCCCAGAATCAATATCAACCCCGACATCGAGAACGCCATTATAAGGCGCGGAGCTCCCCGTCTGTAAATCTCATTTTCTGACGCATCTCACTGCGCGTCTCTGAGTGCGAGGGGATATCGGCCTGACAACGTTTGGCTTGGGAATGAACCGCCAGCTGCGATGGCAAGAAAAAGCGATGGTGCACCGAACAGCCAGTTCGTTTGAGAGCGAGCCGCAATCTGCTCTGGCAAGAGAGAAGCCCACTGCTCCAAACAAGCGTTTCGCTTGGGAAGGGGCCACACACAATCTGACCGCGAACGGGCCCGCGGCCTATGGGGTGCGCCGAAACAGCGCACCGCTGGAGAGTGAGCTACAATCGACGAATCTGCTCTGGTGAAAGAAAACAAAACTCGGGGGCACCGGACCAGCTTTTAGCCTGAGAGCGAGCCGCAATCTGACCGCGAACGGGCCCGTGATATACCCCCTGGCAGCTGGAATGCGCCAGCGCAGCGCTTCGCTTGAGAATGAGCCGCAGCCCGGCCGCGAACGGGCCCGTGATATACCCCCTTGAAGTGCGCCAAAACAATGTTTCGCCGCGAGTGAATCGCAATCTGCTCCGGCAAAAGAGAGCTCGGGAGCGCCGTGACAGCATTTCGCTTGAGGGCGCGCCGCAGTCTGACTGCGAACGGGCCCGCGCTGCACCTCCTGGCGGCTGCCGCTAGGGGCGCGCCGCAGCAGCGTTTCGCTTGAGAGCGAGCCGCAACATGCTCTGATGAAGGAGAACTCGAGCGCGCCAAAACAGCATCTCGCTTGAGAGCGAACCAAAATCTGACCACGAACGGGCCCGCGATGCACCCCCTGGCGGCCCCGTCTGTGGAGCGCGCCAAAGCCGCGTTTCTTTTGAGAGCGTTCCGGCGCGATCGAGAAACTTCGAGCCCGGCACTTTGCGAGTCCCCCTACGCTTGCGCAGCTCGCGATGGCTCCGCGGTTGACGCGGGGCGCGAATGTCCATCGCGTGCATGGGGCCTCCTGAACTGGAGCAAAACAGACCAGAAAGATCACGTCGCTCACCTCGTTTCCCAGTGCCTTGACATTGCTCATGGCCCAGGAGCAATGCATGTGAACGACGAACCGAATGCCAAGTAGCACAAGTTTGGCGGCCGAGCTTTTCCGGCCCCAAACCCTGGCAACCCGCGCGCGGGCCCCCCAGTGGATCTGCAAATCGGCAAGGGGGCTGGCCGGAGAAGCGAAGCCATAACAGACGCAATCATACGTCATCGAACTCCCTCGCAGGTTAGACCACAAGGGTTAGGACTAGCTGGCCCACGCGAGCGCAGCAGCACAGGGGGGGCTCGGAGGCGACGGCCGCTGCGCAGGTCAGGGCAACATTTTGGGGTTTTTCGGGGGCCTCTTTGGTCCTCTCGTGGGTTTCTGGGGTCTTCTTGGGCCGTCCAGCATTTTCCTCGAGCTCCCCCTCTTCGCCCGGCCTCGTCCCGCATTGGCTGCCCCCCGCCCCCATCACTCGAAAACCTGGGCATCCTGCGGAAATTGAAATCTCCAGCTGTGACCAACTTGCCCCTCCCCATATAGATCGAAGCCGACCTCGTTCAAGGTGTCGGCGGATATGGCGTAAGCCTAGAGGGTAATGCCACGCGGGCCACTCTCGCGCGTCGGCCGCGCGCGCATGTCGAACGCTTTCCCAGACCCTCATCACCGACGCGGGGGCGCCGTCATCGTCGTCGGCGCGATCAGCATCGGCGCCGTCACTGGCTTTGCCGCCGTCGCTGTCATCATCGTCACCGACGTCGCTACTGTCATCGCCGCGTCTACCGTTGCGGACGTTGCCATGCGCTGCGCCCGCCCAGCCCAAGTCGCCGACTCGCACTGAAGTGCCCACTGGGAAGCGCCCAGCGGCCAGCGCCACCGCGGCCGCGTCGGTCACGCCTAACTAGCCGGCCGCCTGTCGCGCGAGCAGGCGCGGGATAGCGCGGCCGCAGAGACGCGCCGGCCAACGCCAAGCACTCATCGCAATCGCCGCCACATGGGTTTTGAAAACCATCTTGCGGGTGGGCGGGCGGGACGATTGCGCTGGCAACGGAGTTGACAATTTCAAGTTCGGCTGGGTGAATTGCGCCGCGTAGACTGCGCCGGATGCCTTTTCCTTTTCAACAGAATATAAGGACCCACCACTACCGCCCCCCCCCCCCCGCCCTCAGGATTTGTTCACCGCCCCCTTTTCGCATTGCAATGCGCGCGTGACTCTGCCCCACATCGCCCGCCCAAACTTTGAATTCATGCCGCCCCAGCAAGGCTGGCGTCGACCCCCCCCCTCCTGCGCAGGAAATGATTACGCGCGCGCTGATCAAAAATGGGCAGTTTCCAAACATCTATTTGCACAATAACAGGGCAAACAACACGCGCGCGCGTCGTCGTGCCGAAATCGATCGAAAAACTTCGGTTTCGCAAATCGAACGCCCCGAAAATAAATTAAAACACGCGCTCTCGCAACGAAATATCTCAGCCCCAAAAAAGCCTGCACCCGCGCTCCTGCAGATTCTTAAAGGAACCACAGGCGCCTCAACATGTTCATAACATGCGACCAGACGGCCCTTCGCGCGCGCATGCCGAAGTCGCTCAGCGCCCTTGCGCGCGCTGTCGTCAAACGGAAAAAACGACGCGAAGTGCGCGCGCGCCGTCTCGCGCGCGCGCTGAAATCTTTCAGCGCAGCCAAAGATGTCGTGCGGAATTCAAAATCGAGTACCCCGAAAAATATGCAAAACCCATGGTTCCGCAGCGTCCATTTTCTGAGGAACAAAACCTGCGCCCGCGCTCTTGCGAATGCTTGAGACAACCATAGGTTGTTCAACATGTTCATTGCATTCTGCCAAACGGGTCTCCCGCGCCGCGCGTCGAAATCATTCGAGCGCCCTTGCGCGCGCGCTGGCGGGGGGCGCAATCCGCGTCAAATGAAACAGCGCGGGCCGCTCTCGCTCGTCGGCCGCGCGCGCGAACTCCCTCGAGAACCTTCATCGCCGACTCGAGGACGCCGTCATCGTCGTCGGCGCGATCAGCATCGGCGCCGTCACTGGCCTCGCCGTCGTTGTCGCCATCGCCACTATAGCATTGCTGCGAGCATCATCGCGTTTGCCGTTGTCGACGCTGCCATGATACAGTGCTCGCCCAAGTCGCCGACTCGCACTGAAGTGCCCGCTGGGAAGTGCCCAGCGGCCAGAGCCGCCGCGACAGCGTCGGCCGCGCCAAACTAGCCGGCCGCTGCGCGCGCGAGCACGCGCGGGCTAGCGCGACCGCGCAGATGCACCAGCCAACGCTACGCGCCCATCGCAATCGCCGCCGCGTGGGTTTTGCAGACCAAGCTGCGGGTGGGTTGGCGGGGGATTGCTCGAGCAGTGCAATTGTCACCTTCAAGTTCGGCAGGATAAATTCTCCATTCTACAAGAGCATCCGGATTCCCCCCCCTGCAGGAGTACCCCCCCTCCCACATTTCGCATTGGAACTTTGAAACATGTTTCTGCCCCATCGTCCATCCATAATATGAACTCATAGCATCCCAGCCAGGCCTGTATCCACGCCACCCCTCATCCTCTGCGAAAGACTTATGCGCGCGCACTCGCTTATCATATTCCATCAACTTTCAAGAATCCCTCGCGCGAGAAATGGGGCAAGATTTCAAAACCGAGCGCCCCGACAACCGTCAAAACACATGGTTTCGTAACAATGATGCTCAAAAAAAACTGGCGCTCGCGCTCTGATTCTTAAGCGCACAACCGGTTTTCCAAAATTTACACACGTTGCTACCAAACAGGCCTCTCGCGCGCGCACGTTTACATCGTTCGACCGCCCTCGCGCGCTTGGTGTCGCAAGGTCCCATTGCGCAAAGTTGGGCGAAGTGCGCGCGCGCGTCATCGTGCGAGCAAGGCAAAACCATTCAAAAACTCAGGGTTGCGCACGGAATTCAAAAAATGAATGCCCCGAACATGCATAACATACATGGTTTCGTAACATCACTTTTTCCCTACCTAGGCTCTGCCTAGAAGGGTTCTTCCCCTGTGTGCTTAAAGGGGCCGGGCAATGTAACTCGCCCCGGGCGGTTCCGCCGGCATTCGCCCCGCGGTTCCCCCAGCTACGTCCCCTTAGCTTAGCGTTGCCTGTCTCATCTTCGCTTGGCCTGTTTCATCTTCGCTTAGCTTATCTTCATCTTAACTCAGGTCTATCTTAGCTTAGCTTACCTTCATCTTAGCTTCGCTGAGTTTTAGCATAGCCGAGCACAGCATAGCATAGCATAGTGTAGCATAGCATAGCGCAGCACAGCATACCATAGCATAGCCCAGCATAGCATAGCAGAGCGCAGCATAACATAGCATAGCATAGCATAGCGCAGCGCAGCACAGCACAGCACAGCACAGCGCAGCATAGCATAGCATAGCATAGCAGCAAAGCAAAGGCAAAGCAACAGCAGCGACAGCAAAGCAAAGCACAAGCAACGCAAAGCAAAGCAAAGCAAAAACAAAAGCAAAGCAAAAGAAAGGCAAAAGAAAAGCAATGTGCGACAGATGCCGAGCTAGCCTCGATGGCCGGACCGGGGACCCTGCAAGCAGTGCCTTCCGCAACCATTTCGGCTCAAGTCCAGAGGCCCTGCCACACAGCCGCCCACGTTCATGTCCCGAGGTTGGCGGAGTGAGGCGTTCAGCATAACATAGCCAAGCATAGCACAACGTAGCATAGCATAACGCAGCATAGCATAGCGCAGCTTAGCATAGCATAGCATAGCATAGCACAGCGCAGCATGACATAGCATAGCTTAGCATAGCATAGCATAGCGCAGCATAGCATTGCATAGCATAGCGCAGCATAGCATAGCAAAGCAAATCATAGCAACTAATGCTGTTTTCCTAGGGGCTCCAACTTCTAGGTAGGGTCGCACTGGGGTAATCGGTTTTTATGTCTGTAAACAAAAAAACCTGCGCGCGCTCTTGCGCGTTCTTGACAAACCACGGGTTGTTCAACATTGTCATCAAATTCTGACAAGCGGGCCTCTCGCACCGCATGTCGAGCTGATCCGAGAGCCCTCGCGCGCGTGCTCGGAGGGGGCACGATCCGCGCCCAAGAGTATCACGCGGGCCACTCGCGCGCATCGGCCGCGCGCGCACGTCGAACTCCCTCCACAATCTTCATCGCCGCCTTGAGGACATCGTCATCGTCAACGCTAGGCGCGATTCTCATCGGCACCGCCGTTGGCCTTGCCGCCGTCATCGCTACCATCGCCACCATCATCGGTACTCTCATCATCGCGTCAGCCGTTGTCGGCGTCGCCATGGTACCGCGCCCGCTCGAGCCACCGACTCGCGCTGAAGTTCCCGCTGGGAAGTGCCCGGCGGCCGGCGCCACCGCGACCGCGTCGATCTCGCCGCGCTTGCTGGCCGCCGCGCGCGCGACGGTGCTCGGGCCAGCGCGGCCGCAGAGATGCGCCAGCCCACGCCAAGCACTCATCGCAATCGCCGTCGCATGGGTTTGCAAACCAATTTGCGGGCGGGCGGGCGGGATGATTGCGCGGGCAGGAGTTGGCAACTCACTGCGAGCATCGGTGAATTGCACTACTTATATAGCACCGCGTAGTTTGCGCACCATACGTTGAGCTGCATAGGTTGCACTACATGGACTGCACAAGGTATACATATATATATATATATATATATATATATATATATATATATATATACAAGTGGCACGCGTGTGCCCAGGCTCATACAAAAAACTGAAGGGGCGTTTGAACCAGGAGTGAAATGCAACAGCGAAGTCGCACTCGAGCGCAAGTGGGGTTGCCACACCTTGCGATGTGTGTACCAAGGCCCCCCAGGAAGCCTCAGGAGGCCCGACTTGGATACCAGAAGAGGCTCCAGGAGGCCCCAGGATTGTGAGTGTTCTGTGTGTGTGTGATGTGTGCTCTGTGTTGTGTGTGCTTTTTGTGCGTTGTAGGTGTTGTGTGTGTTGTGTTATGTTTGTCTAGCGTGTGATGTGTTGGGCGTGATTTATGTTTCTGTGTGTGCATGTAGTTCTGAGGCCCCAGGAGGCCCCAGGCGCCCTCAGGAGGCCCCAGGGGACCCCAGGAGGCTTCAGGAGGCCCCAAGAGGCTCCAGGAGGCCGCAGGAAACCGCAGGAGGCCCCAAGAGGTTTCAGGAGACCCCCAGGAGGCTCCGAGGCAGGGTCTGGGGTACCAGAAGGTTCAGAAAGCCCCAGGAGGCCCCAGGAGGCCCCAGGAGGCCCCAGGAGGCTCCGAGGCGGGGTCTGGGGTACCAGAGGGTACGTCGGGGCTCGATGTTGGGAAGATGTTTCAAGCGAAACCGCCATTCTCTGAGAATCGGGGTCAACATTATTGAAATTACCAGGTGTGTTTGAAGGCTTTATGTTAAAATGTTGAAATTCCCATGTGTTTTTGGACCCTGACGTCACAATCTGCGTGAGGGGTGCCACCGATGTTCTGAATGTCGAGGATGTCCCTAGCGAAACGGCCAGACAAATCGCGGACGCGGCGCCCCGCGTACGCGCTAATCGCCTCTGAGCTCTACTCCCTCGGAGAGGTGCGTATCAGACTATAGAATATACATTTATATTATATATATATATAATATATATATATATATATATTCATACATACATACATACATACATACATACATACATATTTGTACACACATGTACACATATACGTGAGTTTCACCACCTAGAGTGCACAACGTATAATCTCATGTAACATATCGAAATATGACATGCCCCCCCCCCCCCCCCGAGGACGGGATTCTTCGTTCGCCCAGGGGAGGTGCTGCGCATTCAAGTCTCCGCCCCATCTCTCATTCTGAATTCAAGGTCGCATCATCCCAACCAGACAGGCGTCGACTGACCCTGCTATCTCATTGGAAAAATACACACGCGCGCGGTCGAATCAAACATCAACGCTCGGCAGAAATCCCTCCGCAACTAAACGGACGCAGCGCGAGCGCGCCCTCGCGCGCGCGCCAGAGTCCGTCAAGAAACCGCTGGCTTAGCATGGATTGCAAAATCAAAATCGAATGTTCCGAGACCGAAGAAACATAGTTTTGCAAACAGAGCTTATTCGCAACAATCTGCGCTCTTCTGCGGGATCTTAAAGAAACCGTCGTTGTTTCGACGCGTTCATCAAATGCGACCAAATGGGCCTCTCGCGCGCGCGGGTCGAAATCATCCGAACGCCCTCGCGCGCGCGCGCCGTGGGCGGGGCCACGACCCCTTTATCAAATGCGCGGACCGCTCGCGCCCGTCGGCCGCGCGCGCGCGCGTCGACATCCAGCCAAAACCGCCGTTGCCGACGCGCGGGCGCCATCGTCGTCATCGGCGCGGTCAACATCGGCGCCGTCATTCGCCCTGCCGCCGTTGCTCGCGTTGCTACAATCATCGTCACTCGCGTTGCTACAATCATCGTCGCGTCTGCCTGTGTCGACGTCGCCGCGATGCCGCGCCCGCTGGAGTCACCAGCTCGCGCTGAAGTGCCCGCGCGTCAGCGCGGCCTGCGAGACGCGCCGGGAAGTCCTCGGAGGTCGGCGCCGCTGCGACCGCGTCGGTCGCGCCAGGCGAGCTGGCCGCTCTGCGCGCGAGCCTGCGCGCGCTAGCGCGGTTTTTTGCAGACCAAGTTGCGGGTGGGGAGGTGGGGCGGTCGCGGGGGCAGTGGAGTTGGCAATTTCATCTTCGGCAGGGCGAACAGAATCGGATCCACCACCCTCCCGAAACCGGGGGGGTTAACGGCTCACCCTTTCGCATTGCCAGTTTCATAAGATTCTGCCCCATCACCCATTCGAAACATGAACTCATACCATCCAAGGCAGGCCGGTATCGACGCCCTCCGTCACCCTTTTGCGAAAAAAAACTATGCGCGCGCAGTCGTTTATCGAAAACCATATATGTTCAACATCTTCTGCAACGAATGAAACGAAGTGCACGCGTGCGTTTCGTCGCGCGTGCACGCCGAAATCTGTCGACCTACAAAAAAACAAGGTTTCGTGAGGATTTAATCGGATGCTCGAAAGCATATAGAAACATATGGTTTGGCAGCACGGGCTTCCAAACAAAAGAACAACTTGGACGCGCGCCCTTGCGAATTCTCAAGAAAACCATAGGAACTTAAACAGTATCATAACATGCTACCAAACGAGCTTCGCGCGCGCATGCCTACATCGTTCGAGCGCCCTTGCGCGCGCTGTCGCAATAATCCATTGCAAACAACGAGACGAAGTGCGCGCGCGCGCGTCGTCGCGAGCGCACGCCGACATCTTTCAAAAAGCTGAAGTGTTGCAAGGATGTCAAACACGAGTGCCCCGAGACTACAACAAGTTTCGCAACATCAGCTTAACAGAAAAATCTTGCGCTCGCGTTCTCGCAAATCCTCAAGAAAACCAGTGGGTTGTTTTTTGTTGTTCAACATGCTCATGGGATTCTGCCAAACGAGCCTCTCGCGCCGCATGCCGAAATCATTCGAACGCCCTTGCGCGCGTGCTGGGGGGGGGGCACGATCCGCGTCAAAGAATCTCACGCGGGCCACTCGCGCGCATCGGCCGCGCGCGCATGTAGAACTCTTTCCAAAACCTTCATCACTGACGCGAAGACATCGTCATCGTCGTCGGCGGAATCAGCATCGGCGCATCGGCGCATCGGCGCCGTCACTGGTAGTGCCGTCGTCGCTGTCAAACGTCGCCACCAACATCGTTGATATCATCATCGTGTCTACCGTTGTCGACGTTGCCATGATACCGCGCCCACCCAAGTCGCCGACTCGCACTGAAGTGCCCGCTGGGATGTGCCCAGAGGTCAGCGCCACCGCGGCCGCGTCGGTCACGCCAGACTAGCTGACCGCTGCGCGCGCGTGCATGCGCGGGCTGGCGCGGCCGCAGAGATGCACAAGCCAGCGCCAAGCACTCATTGCAATCGCCGCCGCATGGATTTTGCAAACCAAGTTTTCGGTGGGTGTGTGGTATGTTTGCAAGCACATGGACTGTGTCAACAACATGGAATGTGTCAACCCGCTTGTACACATCAAGTGCACCACGTAAACTGCACCACATGGATTGCACAAGAGAATGTACTAGAAACGCACCGTTTGGGGTCAACGCTGGCTAACATAAGTGTGTACGTTTTGCTGCCGCTCGTTGTTTTCATATGTTTCTTGTTGCGCTTGCAATGGCTCTCCATGGTTTGTCACAGATAGTGCTTCTGCTACATGTGCTTCGATTGCTTTATCATGTTGTTTTGACCCGCAGGGCGGTTTTAAGATGGTCTCCCCGCATGGCGCCCTGTGTACGATCGGACCTAGGACATAATAACATGTTTCAACAACATGAGACCTCAGCTGTCCAGAACACCCCAAAGCATAAGATCATTCGAGGGCGCCCTCCCCAAGGTGCACAAAAGCATCCAATACATACGAAGAACATTGGGGTTCCCTCCCCGAACAGACCTCGATACCTCGGTCAGAACGTACTGCCTGACTTCGTCGCTCCACTTCGAAAAATCCGCGCCGGACACGAGAGAAGCTGGGGTTGACCAAGCGTGTCAGCTTCCCTGCCTCCAGGTCACAACTTCGCGTGCTCCGCACCCGCGGTCCCTGGCCGCCGCCCTGGAGAAAGGGCGGCGCTCCGGCCCAGCCCGCGAGGTACGAGGCGTGATTGCCCCCGCGACTGAGATCAGTATCGCCGTCCTATCGAACGCCGCGACAGGCGCTGGCGCCGCGCACAAGTGGCGCGGCCAGGGGGCGCCGCCAATACAGAAGGAAAGGAAGAAGACACACATCGACATGCTAGCAAGCGTGGACCCCAAACTGCGATGCTTTGCAATCTGCGCGGTGCAACTTAGGTTGTTACATCAACGTGCTGCAATCTAGGTGGTGCAATCCGAATGGTGCAATCAATCCATTAATGCGGAGCATAGCAGAGCACGGCAAAGCAATGCAACGCAATCCAACGCAAAGCAGCGCAACGCAATGCAACGTAATGTGAACCAATGCGACGCAATGCAATGCAATGCAAAGCGATGCAAATCGGGCGGCGACGAGGCGGCGGGCTGGGACGAGGCGGCGACATGGCGGCCAGAGCGGCCCGCAGGCCCAGGCGAACGGCGGCGACGGGCGGCGAGGAGGCGGCGACAAGGCGGCCAGAGCGGCTCGCAGGCCCAGTTTCTTAGAAGAGAAATAAGAATCCCTAAGTGCAAGCACTGCTTGGGGAAACAGCGCTGGCCCCCTTTTGTCCTGGCGCGCGAAGCTCACCAAGGACTGCGCTGGAAGCGCTACCGGGGGGGTTCAACGCCACCATGAAAAATCAGCGTGGGACCCCAAAGCCTTGAGTTGATCCCCCAAACAGTGCTTGCACTTAGGGATTCCTATTGCTCTTCTAATGAACTGAGCCTGCGGGCCGCTCTGGCCGCCACGTCGCCGCCGTCGCCGCCTCGTACGCATCGCTTTGCAGTGCACTGCTTCGTATTGCTTTGCATTGCGCTGTTTTGCTTTGCTTTGCGTTGATTTGCTTCGCTTTGCGTTGCATTGCTGTGCCCCACGCAGATTGCACCACTTGCTTTTTGATTGCACCACCCAGATTGCACCGCACAGACTGCTAGAAATCACTGTTTGGGGCCCACGCTGGCTGACATCCAAGAAATCCGCGCGGGCCTACGACATCCTTTCTGTAGCTTGTTTCCTCGGCCTTCGCTTCGAAGATTCGGGTAGGTTCTTAAAAGAGACCAGCACTCCTGAAAGGCTTCTGAGAAGGCTCCCCTGAAGGCGGGAGGGCTCCTGAGGGGCTGGGAGCCTTCTCAGTCACAACACCGCCCCACTCGACCCTAGGCTGGTTCCTGTCGTATCGACGCGGACGCTGGTTTCCTGACACCGCACAGACCGTCCAGTCTTGCTGTCCGAGAGCTCGGACCGCTCAGGCTCGGCCTGGCTCAGGCAACTGGCGGCCTTCAGTCTTGAGCGCCCGTGCAGGCGTCGCTGCCGCATCGACGCGGCGCGAACCTGCCGTACCCTCTCGTGGCAGGACTGGTCAACACCGAAACGGGAAATCGAACCGAATCGACGCGTGCGCCGTGTCGGGCTGCATCGGCACGGAGCCGAAATCGAATCGGATCGGCTGCGCCGCCAGGATGCACAGCAACCTCGCGCAGACAGTGGGCCGCATCGGACCGTGGGAATGCTTTTCCGGACCAGGCCCACCAGAATCGGTATCGAACTGAAGCGACCGGATCGAAGTGGGCCCAGCTCGTGCGCGCCGCCAGCAGCGGCAAGGCGATCCGCGTGCTCTGCCGGCCCGCGATCGGCGGGCGCAGAGGGGGGAGGCGCCCCCCGCTCCTGCGGCGACGGCGACGCCTCGCTCGTGGTCGTGGCGGCGGTCGTGACCGTGGTGGTGGTGGTCGTGGCGGTGGTCGTCGTCGTGATGTTGCGAAGAGCAAGAAGCGGCGCAGACATGAACTTTCGGAGGTCCCCGCGGCTTCTGTGGGTCGATGCTGGACATCCCCTCTGGTGGAGCCTCCAACGCCCCCCCCTGGCACGCGTCGCGCGAGAGAGGAGGGGGGTCCGCTTCCGACCCAAGAAATTCGCGCGGACCTCAAAAGTTTATGTTCACGCAGATGTTTGTTCTTCTAGATAGTCGTTGTGGTCCTGGTAGTTGTCGTGACAGTCGTGGTGGTCGTGACAGTCGTGGTGGTGACAGTCGTGGTCGTGACTGTCGTGGTCGTGACTGTCGTGGTCGTGACTGTCGTGGTCGTGGATTGCGTGATTGGTGCGATAAGCTTGATCTTCCAGGCGACCTTGCAGAAAGACTTCAGCCCTTTGGGCAACTCATCGGCCGCGCTAGGGTTGCCGCACTCGCTGGGCGCGCGTTCCAGAAATCGGGAGCAAATATTCATGCCGGTTTGCTCTTTCTTGCAGCGGAGGCCCAAGAAGAGCAGGCACTCCCTGTGGTTCCAGATGTCCGGCCGCGACCAGCACAGCTGCGCCCGCATCTTGTTGATCGGTGTCATCATCGGTTTCTGCTTCTGCTCCTCCGTCGTGCCGCCGAAGCTACCCTGCTCCTCGACGGCCTTCTTGATTTGGGTGATCGGATCGTTTGACGACTTGATTGCTTCGAGCTCATTGTGCTCGGCCTCTTAGAAGACAAATAAATGGCATAAACATGATCTGTCGGAGGTATGCGCGTATTCCGTAAGTCGGCACTGGACCCCACTACAGCACGCCTTCCTCGGCGCGCGTAGCGTGCTGCGGGCGGCGCCAGAGGTGCCGCCAGGGGGGGCGGGGAGGGGGGTCCAGCGCAGACCCAAGAAATCCTAGCAGAGCTCCGAAAACTCGTTCATGCGATACGAGTGCTACACATCGCCTTCCCGACCTCTCCAAGGGGCACGGTCTGGCCAGGATTGCGAAGCGCCTCCAGCCGTGGTGATGAGAAGCCCCCCTGAGGTCCAACAAGCTCCCAAACGCCGAACAACCTGGATCCTCGAACCTCGATCCTTGAAAAGGTACGCGAGCGTATGGCGTTTTTTGTTGTCCGAGCCTCGAGCGCATCCATTGCTGGAGCGCCACTACTCAGACCTCTCCTGGGTGCGCTCTGACCAGAGCTCACAAGCCGAATCCAGCCGTGGCGACAAAGGCCCCCCTGGGAGGCCCAGAAGGGAGGGAGAACGAGGGAACGACATCAGCATCAGCTTGCCCACCAGCACCCCTACATCCGCTCAAGATCGGTTCTCGGACTTTCCTCCCGCATCGATCCTGGACGGTCCTGCGCTCCGAAACAAGCCGCCAGACACTGAAACTACAATGAAAAAACATCTCAGTCCTGGAGCAATCTCTTCACAGAGCCGGGCATAAGACGAAGCCAGGACGAGAATCAAATCGAGTGAGGATAAATCGAGAATCTCTCAGATCCGGCGTCTCTGGAGGATGTCTCGGGCGCCGCGGCCTTCTCAGAGCGTTCCGGAACGCTCTGGAACGGATTTATCTTCGTCCTAGCCCCGTCCGAGAACTCCCATCCCCAGCCGTTCCTGACGGTCCCGGGGCTGGGAGAATCGGCCCATGGAGGCCGACTGGAAGGCCGGCCGTCGCGATCTTGCTGCTCTCGCGACGCCCCGGCTTGAGGGTCTCTTTCCCCACCTGGAGGCCTCCAGCGCATCGATCGCCTTGCTCACCCGCGCGTTTCCTGCGTGCTGGTGCACCGCGCCCTGCCGCAGGCGGGAGCTGCGGACGGGGCTCGCGAGCAGGGCTGACACCTTAAAAGCGTGGGCGATCGAACTGTGGTCGATCGGAACAGGAAAATGCCCAAATCGATGCCGTTACCCTTCCCTCGTTTTCGCCTTCTAGGGCCTCCTAGGAGGCCGTCGTCGCCACCGCTGGATTCGCCTCCGAATCCTGGTCCCCGGGAGAGGTCCCGGGAGCAGCGGTATTGGTACCTTTTGGTTTCTCCAGTTGAGGTCGCTTAACTTCGAGCAGCGCGCCCCGCGATGCGCGGCCATCTTTGCGCCCCCGCGCCGCCGCCCTGGAGAAGGGCGCCCCTCTAGTCCGAGCCGCGGCGCGCGAAGCGCCGTTGTCTTCACGCCGCCCCTGGGGGCGACCCCAGGAGGAGGAGGAGGAGGAGGAGGAGGAGGAGGAGGAGGAGGAGAAGGAGGAGGAGGAGGAGGAGGGGGAGGAGGAGGAGGAGGAGGAGGAGGGGAGAGGAGGGGGAGGGAGGAGGAGGGGAGGAGGAGGAGGAGGAGGAGGAGGAGGAGGAGGAGGAGGAGGAGGAGGAGGAGGAGGAGGAGGAGGAGGAGGAGGAGGAGGAGGAGGAGCTACTGCTCGCACCTGCGGGCGCCCAGCCCCTTTTGGGTCCAGGCGGCAGCGCTAAAAGTCGTGGCGGCCGGTTCTGCCGGTGGCCCCGGCGAGGAGGCGGCCCCGGGGCAGGGGTCGAGGGCTTCTGAGGGCCCAAGCCACGGGAGGAGTGGATGGCCAATACAAGCCCATGGGATGCACAGAGACATACTAATACTATGTGTCCGCCTTGGAGGCGCGCGTCCGACCCGAACATATAGTATACCCATCTTGTAGTATATCGTTTCTCGAGCGGTGTGGCCAGAAAGCGCCCGCCACGACGCATATACTATAAGATTTCTCGGTTCGCGCGTCGCCCCTGGGGGGGCGACGAACACATAGTATAAGTATGTTGGGGGGCGCCCACCCCGCCGAGAGATCCTGAGTGCCATGTGCCACAGGCCGCGCCGCACGCTGCGCCACAGAACCCCGCATGCCAGATCGTCTCTATATTGCCTCAAATCGGATCCGCAAACGGACGGAGGAGGAGAGAGACGACCAGAAACGGGAAACGAACATCGGGAACCAGAACACATAAGCAGCAATGAGGGAAGCCAAAATGGAAAACGGATAACAACAATGACAAGATATTGCACAAGGCCGCGAAAATGGAAAGCGGGCATACAAGCTAAAAAGCGATAGCATAAACTGGAAATTGCCTCTGGGCTTCCTTCTGAGCCCGTTCGGTGTCTGAGCCCGTTCGGTCGCCGAACCCCTGGGCTTAGTGCCCACAAAATGCTAGGAACTGAACCCACCCGCCGAACGGGCTCGATCTCAAGCACGTTCGGCGGCTGAACAAGCTCAAGCGCCGAACATTGAGGTAGAAACGGAAACCAGAAACCAAACGGAAGCAGAAAACGGACACGAACACAACGAATATCGAAACACACATTGCACAACTGAAGCGGACAACGTGCGCAACCAACACAGAAACAACGACAACCAAACAACAGAAACCAAACAGCGGAATCCCAGTCACGCGACAACGACCCAAAACACTTAAACAAAGCACAGGAAAACGTAAGCCCGAAAACATCAGACGTGACAGAGCAATGAGGCCAAGAGGACGGGCCGGAAAATAAGACAACGTCAGAGGAATATGAAAGGCGGGATGAGAATCACGACGACGACGAGGGATAGGGCATGGCCGCGAATGGTCGAATGAGATCTTTCTCCCTCTTCCAAAGCACCTCTTCCCTTCGGGGAGGGTGCCCTCCGCCTCCTCTCCCTTGTTGGGGGGGCCGCAAGCGGTCAGGGCGCCCAAGATTATCCAATATGGCTCCAAGAGGGCCTCCGATGCTCCAAGATGGCTTCCAGGATGGTTCAAGATAGCCGAATATGGCTCCTTGAAACAGCTTCCGTTGCATCTTAAAGACCCCCCAAGAGGCCAAATTCCTTCAACAACCTGCGGAACTCAACGATTTGTGCCTTCTCGCCTTTTCGCTTTCGATGCGCTTTTGAGGCCTCAAGATTGCCCCAAGATGGCCCAGAGCCCCGCGAGGGGCCCAAGAGACCCCCCAGACGGCCCCAAGAGCGCCCAATAGCGCTCCAAGAGGGCCCCAAGAGGCGATTTTGAAGGCCCCAGAGGGGGGAGGCAAATCGAGGACCTCCCTCTTTTGATCGATGACCTTCAAGATGGCCCCAGGAAGCGTTCCAGGTCCCACAAGAGGGCCCCAAGAGAGCCGCAGGAGGGCCCCAAGAGGGTCCCAAGACGGCCCCAAGAGCGCCCAAGAGCGCCCCAAGAGCGTCCCACGAGGGCCCACGAGGCGGTTTACCTCCTCCTCCTGCTCCTCCTCCTGCTCCTCCTCCTGCTCCTCCTCCTGCTCCTCCTCCTGCTCCTCCTCCTCCCTCCTCCTCGCCTCCTCCTCCCTCCTCCTCCTTTCCTCCTCCTCCTCCTCCTCCTCCCTCCTCCCTCCTCCTCCTCCTCCTCCCCTCCTCCTCCTCCTCCCTCCTCCTCCTCTCCTCCTCCTCCTCCTCTCTCCTCCTCTCCTTCCTCCTCCTCCTCCTCCTCCTCCTGTTCTCCTTCTCTTCCTCCTCCTCCTCCTCCTGCTCCTCCTCGTCCTCCTCCTCCTCCTCCTCCTCCTCCTCCTCCTCCCCTCGCCCTCCCGCGGGCCCGAGGGATGGCCCAAAGAGGCCCTCCAAGGCCCCCACTTGCTTCCAGAGATCTCTCTGTTCATCTGGGTTGCCCGTCAGATCTCATGGGCAGGCTTTCTGCATGGGCTGATGGGGATGCACGAAGCGTAAATCATCCGAACACTGCCACGTCCGTAGGCCCCCGAAAAGGCCCCAGCTCCCAACAACCACGATCATCGACCCCTCGATGCCCGGCTGTCTTCCGAGGCGGGCACCCCGAATAAGATCGGTGCCAGCGCCGTCGGTCACCACAGGTGGAGGTCTCCGGAGGTCTGCGAGGGTCCGTGGAAGCCTCTGGAGGCAAAGCACACCCACAGAGCAGAAGACAAAACCGCCCCAAATTCTGGATCCTGAATGTGGCGGCGCGCACAGGGGGGTAGGGGGAGAGGGGAAGGCTTCTCAGAAGGAGGTTGCTTCTTAGAAGGCGCCGGCCCTACATCTACAGACCAAGCCCGTGCCTCCTAAGAAGCAGGGGTGCTTCTAAGAATCGGTCCCCCCTCCCCCTGCCCCCCTCCGCGCGTGGCTGACACTTGTTCGGTGCTTGGCTGTCGCCCGAGGCGGACGCCGCGAGGTATGAGGTCTATGCCGCCGCCGTGCTGCTCCTGCAGGCCTGCGATCCCCTGGGCCCCTCCTTGGGACCCAGCCCGGCCAGCTCTTCGAGCTGCGTCCGGCCGTGGCCACGCGGGCCACCACAAGGTGGGGGGTCTCCGGCAGGGCCTCCGGGAGGTCCGCGGGAGCCTCCGAGGCCTCGGGGCTCGACGCCTCGGTGCTCGCGGCTGTCTTCTGGGGCCGGCGCCACGACCAAGATGGGTGCCAGCGCCATGGTCCTACGCTGCGTTGGCCACCATTTGGTGGTGCGGATAATGTGATATGTTCGCGTTGCTTCCGAGCCACACAAAGTGGGCGGCAGGCGGGCGAGGGGCGCCGCGCGAGTAAGGAGAGACGCGGGGGGGGTGGCATCCTCCTCCTCCTCCTCCTCATCATCATCATCATCATCATCATCATCATCAGCATCATCATTATCAGCATTATCCTCACTCGTGCCCTCCTCCTCCTCCTCCTCCTCCTCCTCCGCATCTCCTCCTCCTCCTCCTCCTCCTCCTCCTCCTCCTCCTCCTCCTCCTCCTCATCATCATCATCATCATCATCATCATCATCATCATCATCATCATCATCATCATCATCATCATCATCATCATCATCATCATCATCATCATCATATCATCATCATATCCTCACTCGTGCCCTCTCCTTCTCCTCCTCCTCCTCCTCCTCCTCCTCCTCCTCCTCTCGCCCTCTTCCTACTCCTCGCTCTCGTCACCCTGCTCATTCCTTCTCCTCCTGTTTATCCTGCCATCCTCTTCGCTCCTCCCTCCTCCTTCTGCTCCTCCTCCTCCTCCTCCTCCTCCTCCTCCTCCTCCTCCTCCTCCTCCTCCCCTTCCCCGAGAAAAGGGGGAGAGGGGGCGGGAGCAGGAGGCGAGGAGGAAGCAGCGATGGAAGGGGAAGGACGGAATGGAGGTGCGGAAGGAGGAGGGGGAACGAGGAGGGGAATCTGGGGATGGAAGACGGGAAGGAGAAGGAGGAGGAGGAGGAGGAGGAGGAGGAGGAGGAGGAGGGGGAAGAGAAGAAGGGAGGAGGAGGGAGGAGGGGGAGGGGTGGGGAGGCAAACTAGGTGCGCTCGCGTCATATCTGACATCCTACCCCTCCCTCCCATCCCTTACCGTGGCGCAGATCCCTCTCTATTCGCACAGTCGGATGTCGAGCGGGGCAATGATCCCGAAAGGGTGCGCGATGCATTGTAGAGCACGGCATGGCATGGCGTAGAAGAGCACCGCAAAGCGTAGTATGTCACAGCATGGCGTGGCGTGGCGTAGTGAAGAATTGCATCACAAAGCTTTGCAATGCAAAGCATGGCATCGCACAGCGGCCCCGAACATAACATTGCATAGCATGGCGTTGAAGATCAAAGCGTAGCATGGCATAGTACGACGTGGCACTTAAGCACTGCATATCACAGCTTCAGCTGAAGGCATGGCATCGCGCAGCGGAACGCAACCTAGCATTGCATTGCATGCCGTGGCATGGCACGGGAAATGACGCCAGCGCTGCAGCGGGAGCACGATTCGGAACGAGCGGAAGCGCGGAAATGAGGCCAGCGCTGCAGCGGGAGCACGATTCGGAACGAGCGGAAGCACGGAAATGAGGCCAGCGCTGCAGCGGGAGCACGATTCGGAACGAGCGGGGCCCGAAAATGAGGCCGGCGCCTCAGCGAGAGCAGCATTTTGAAAAAAATGCAGGCGAAAACCCAACTCCGGGGAATCCTGTGTAAAAAAACAGTACGCGGGGGGGGGGGGGCGAACACTCCCAACCCGTCATCAGGGGAAGGAGGAGAGTAGTATTCATATTGAGTAATTGTGAAGGGAGGAGGGGTAAAGGGAGGGGAAGAACGGACAGGGGAAGAGGGACGGGGAAGAGATGCGGAGGGGGGCGGAGGGGGGAGTGTCGGGAGGGAAGACGACCGGGGGCGGGGAGGGGCAGGGGACGGGCAGCAAGAGGGACGGGGAGGAGGAGCCGGGCCGCCAGGGGACGGGCAGCAGGAGAAGGAGGCGGAGGAGACGGGCAGGAGGGAGGGGGGAGGGGGAGGGTGGATGGGGCGGCGTGGGGGGGCGAGAGAGGGAAGCGGCGGCGGCAGTGATCAGAGCGCAATGGCCGGAGGGGAGCCCGATAGCGACCGACGGAGCAGAAAAGGGCAGGAGCTGGAGGAGGGCGCGGGCTTGCACGCAGAGCCGCCACGAAGGCATCTGACAGATCCGTTTTCCTGCTATACTCTGCGCTTAGGAAGGAGGCGGAGGATGATGATGAGGATGAGGAGCAGGCCAACAAGGCGTGTGAAAATCATGGTCGCGGCCTGACGTCGCGTCCCCGTGTCCTCCAGGGCACCTCTCCTTCGTGGCGAAATCAGGCGGAGGAGGAGCAGCAGGAGGAAGCAGGAAAAGCAGGGAAGAGGTGGAAGCACAATGAGCTGGAGGCCAAAGTAAAACCCACACGCCCAAGACGACGATCTCGACCTCGACGACGACGACAACGACGATGATGAAGATGACAACGACAGCGATAACGACAACGACAGCGCCGCTGACGACATTAACGACGACGACGACGACGACGACGGCAACGGTGATGATGATGCTGATAATGCTGAGTCTGATGCTGATAGCGATGAGCCGCCTGATGATGATGATGATGATGATGATTATGATGATGATGATCATGATGATCATGATGATGGTGACGGTGGTGGTGGTGATGATGATAACGATGATGATGCTGATGTTGATGATGCTGATTACGCTGATGATACTGATCATGATGATGCTGATGATGATGACGATGCTGCTGATGATGATGCTGATGATGATGGCGCTGATGGTGATGGTGCTGATG
Source organism: Prorocentrum cordatum (assembly GCA_963575745.1). Classification (NCBI taxonomy): domain Eukaryota; class Dinophyceae; order Prorocentrales; family Prorocentraceae; genus Prorocentrum; species Prorocentrum cordatum. The sequence goes on from CAUYUJ010006480.1 coordinate 208,795, forward strand.
GTTATGTTTATACTGATTGTAATCATGCGGATGATGATGTCGGCGATGATGGTGATGGTGGTGACGCTGATGATGATGCCGCTTAGGAGGATGGTGATGATCATGATGATGATGATGATGATGATGATGATGATGATGATGGTGGTGGTGGTGGTGGTGATGCTGCTGAATATCATGTTTATGATGTGGTGGTGATGATGATGGTTGTGATGATGTTGATGATGACGATACTGGTGAAACTGATGGTACGCATGACGATGATGATGCGTATGATGATGATGATGATGATGATGATGATGATGATGATGATGATGATGATGATGATGATGATGATGATGATGATGATGATGCTGATGTTGATGCTGATGTTGATGCTGATGCTGTTGCTGCTGCTGCTGATGATGATGATGAGGAGGAGGAGGAGGAGGAGGAGGACGATGACGACGACGACGAAGACGGATGAGCACCGCCTGAGCTGAGAGGACGAGGAGGAGGATGAGGAGGTTTGAGGAGGAGAAGCAAGGAGGAGGAGGAGGAGAAGGAGGAGGTGGAGAGAAGCAGGGGCAGGAGGAGGAGGGGGAGGAGGAGGAGGAGGAGGAGGAGGAGGAGGAGGAGGAGGAAGAGGAGGGGAGGAAGAGGAGGAGGAGAATGAGGAGGACGAGGAGGAGAAGGAGGAGGAGGAGAAGGAGGAGTACGAGGAGGAGGATGAGGAGGAGGAAGAGGAGGGAGGAGAGGAGGAGACAAGGAGGAGGAGGAGGAGGAGGAGGAGGAGGAGGAGGGCAGAGGAACAGGAGGAGGAGGAGGAAAAGGAGGAGGAGGTAGAGGAGGAGGGAGGAGAGAGGAGGAGGAGGAGGAGGAGGAGGAGGAGGAGGAGGAGGAGGAGGAGGAGGAGGAGGAGGAGGAGGAGGAGAGGGAGGAGGAGGAGGAGGACCAGTGTAAACCCAAGAGTCATCAACGATGTTGAAATAAACCCTCCCTCCAAGCTCCCTCTTCATAGGCCCCTACATCGGTTCATTTCCACCCAGGGAACTGCCTCGCTGGAAGACAACCGTTTGAAGACCCTGAAGCATGCCAAAGCACTGTTCTCGGGATTCCAACGCCACAGAGCAACCTGACTGTTGCGTCTTGGCGGTCCTGAACCGCGGCAGAACGCCATTCGTGGGACTTCAACACCGCGAATCAACAGAACTGCTGCATCCTCATAACCCTGAGTCCTTCCTATACAACATGCTTGGCACGCTGATCATGGGAATCCGCCAAACACTTACACATGTTAAAACAAATGTGCGCGGCGCCAAGGCTAGAGCCAAATTTTGAAAAGGAGCCGCCATCAATCCGTGAAATTCGTGCGAATTAAAAAAACGAACGCGCGCAGCGCTAAGGCGAGAGCAACATTTTGAAAACAGCCCGCCCTTCATGTGTGAAACTGCTGCCAATCTTCAAGCTTCAGAGTCATAATTGGTGAGGAAGTCTCAGGCGAAACACCGGGCCCGCCCTAACAACTGGCCTCGGGGTGCGACATGGAGAAGTTGTTTATGAAGAAAAGGAATGGAGGAGCAGGAGAAGGAGGAGCAGGAGGAATAGTGGGAAGAGGAGCATGGAGGAGGAGGAGCAGGAGGAGGAGGAGGAGGAGAAGGAGGAGGAGGAGGAGGAGGGGAGGAGGAGGAGGAAGAACAGCAAGGAGGAGGAAGAGCAGCAAGGAAGAGGAGGAGGAGGAGGAGGAGGAGCAAGGAGGCGGAGGAGGAGGAGGAGGAGGAGGACAAGGGCAAGGAGGAGGAGGAGGAGGAGGAGGAGGAGAAGCGGCAGCAGCAGGAGGCGGAGCAGGGGCCTCGCTGCTCGAGGCCGCGAGAAGCAGGAGGAGCAGCAGGAGGAGGAGTCAAGGAGTCACAGGGTACGGAGGCGGCGCTGGCCACCGTGGAAAAGCAAGTGGCTTCCGTGGCCTCCAAGCGAGGGGATGGAAGCGTGCGGGGCACAAGAATTTCCCGCCCCTCCCTCCCTCCTCCTTCGCGGCCGCTTTCGCCTGTCTTCCCTTCATCCTGCCGCCAGTTAACTTGCGCCTGCCAGTGCCCAGACCGCCGGAGCGCGTGTGCGGACTGACTCTGCCGTGCTGCGACGTAAAAGCCCTGGCTTTCCTGCTCTTGTGGTGGAGGCGGCATGAGCGGGTGCCCTCGCGGATGTCTGGGGTCGGCGTTGGACCCTCTGCTTTGGCGGGCAAAGCGCGCCAGGGGCGGCGCTGTATGCGCCGCCAGGCCCGCCGCCAGGGAGCTCCAGCGCCGACCCCAGAAGTCCGCGCGGACCCCGCAAGTATACATGCTTCTGAAATTTCCGACGCAGGAGGTCCGCGCAGACCTCCGAAAATGTGTATGTTTATGCCCTCTGCTGTTCGCCGACCTCTCCCCCTCTCCCGCGCACCGGCTTCCCGGCAGGCTCGAAGTGGGAATCGGCGGCGCGCCGATGCGCCGACTCCGAAAGTGTTTGCGCACGGCGTTTCTCTACTTGTTCGTCAGCCTCTCTCCCTCTCCCGCGCCGCCCTGTCGGGCAGGGCTGGGACCAGGACGCACCGTTCCAGAGCGTTCAGGACAGCTCTTGAAGCGCTCTGGAGCGCGCCGCCACCTCCGCGGCGCCCGACAGATCCTCCAGAGCTACCGGATCTCGATTCCCCGATTTGTCCCAGCCCGACGTTGTCCTGGTCCTGGCTCGGGCGGGTGGCAATGGGGGGTGATTCCAATGGGAGGCGGAGAGACGGCCCTAAAGGGACGATTCAGAGCCCCTTTTGGGTCCCTGCTGGTTCCAAACGAGGCCCTAAGGGGCTCTTTTAGGGCCATCTTCTTCGCTCCTTATTTAAATCACCCCCCATGATGGAAGTGCTGGCAGCTTCTAAGCTTCACGGTCACTAGTGCTGAGGAAGTCTCAGGCGAAACGCCCGGCCCAACCTTTCGACCGGCCTCGGGGTGCGACAGGGAGGAGTTATTCAGAAGGAAAAAGAACAGAGGAGGAGGAGGAGGAGGAGGAGGAGGAGGAGACGGAGGAGGACGAGCAGGAGGAATACCGAGACACCAGACGTCGGGCTTCTTCACCACGCGGCTTCTCAGAGGCCCGGACCCCCTCCCGGGAACCCGCTTCTCACCCCGAGCCGCTCTCCGACGGCTTTCATCCCACGTCATTTCTGTTCCTCCGCGACTGACTTTCACCCCGACCGACAGTCGAGGCTCGATCCTCTCGCAGCTGCTGGTGCTTTCGTGGGCCTCTGGGAGGCTTCTCGTCGCCATGGCCTGGGGCCCCGTCGGGATCTTGACGGGAGCGCGCCCCCGGGAGGGGTCCGGGGCTCTCGTGGGCGAAAGACGCGTCCGTTTCCGCGGCCTCGCGGGCAGGGCTCGCGGCTCCCGCGGAACGGTCTCGGCGAGGCGCAGCTGCTGGAAAGCATCCCGAGGCGAGAAGCCCTCCGAGAAACAGCGAAGCTCGGCCGCACCGATACGCAACACGCAAGCCGTAGCGTGTTGACACGTAGCTCAGCACGTACAGTGACAGCGTAGGTCTGGCACGATGCGCTCGCCCAAACGAGGGGCAACACGTGCCGAACCAGCACGCAGCGTGTCAACACAGACGTTTTGAACACGGGCCGTGTTGCGTTTCAAAACGTGCGTATCAGGGCAGCTGAGCAGCGAAGACCGGGTCACCTGGCTTCGCGCATCGCGCCCCGCGGTGCCTGACGCGTGGCTATCTTCGCGCCCTCGCACTGCCACGCCCCGGAGAGGGGCAGCTCGCCAGCCGAAGTCGCGACGCGCGATCCCCACGGCTATCTCCGCGCCGACACCTCATAGAACGTGGACGACGACGAAGACGACGAGGGAGGGAAGATGGGGGGGAGGTGGGATGCAGAGAAGGCAGGAAGAGAAGGAGGAGGAGGAGGAGGAGGAGGAGGAGGAGGAGGAGGAGGAGTGGGATGATATCTTTATATATAGGAGGACGAGGAGGAGGACGAAGAGGAGGAGGAGGAGGAGGAGGAGGAGGAAGAGGAACGGCAAGGAGGAGGAGGAGGAGGAGAGGAGGACGACGAGGGAGGAGCAGGAGGAGGAGGAGAAGGAAGAGAAGGAGGAGAAGGAGGAGGAGGAGGAGGGGGACCGATGGAAACCCAAGAGCCATCAACGATGTTGGAACACTCCCTCCCTCCAAGCTCCCTCTGCATAGGCCCCTACAACGGTTCATTTCCATGCAGGGATCGGCCTCGCTGGAAGACAACTGTTTGAAGACCCGGAAGCATGCCAAAACATTGTTCTCGGGATTCCAACGTCACGGATCAACCTGACTGTTGCGTCTTGGTGATCCTGCATCATGCCAGAACGCCGTTCTTGGGATTTCAGCACTGCGAATCAACGTAACTGTTGCGCCCGCAAAATCCTGAATCTGTCCCAAACACCATTTCTGGTACGTTGATCGTGGGAATCCGTGAAACGCTTGCAACATTTGTGAACGAATGCGCGCGGCGCTAAGGCGAGAACCAGATTTTGAAAAGGAACCGCCCTCAATCGGTGAAATTCTTGCAAACTTTTAAAACGAATGTGCGCGGCGCTAAAGCGAGAACCACATTTGGAAACGGGTGATCCTCAGTCCGTGAAGCTCTTGCACATGTTTAAGAAGGCGCGAGCCGCATTTTGAAAACGGGTAATCCTCAATCAGTGAAGCTCTTGCGCGGCGCTAGGGCGAGAGCCACATTCTGAAAACCACCCGCCGTCTATCTGTGAAACTGTTGCCAATTTCTACGCTTCGGAATCATTGATGGTGAGGAAGTCTCGAGCGAAACGCCTGGCCCGCCCAAAAATACTGGCCTCGGGGTGCGACATGGAGAAGTTGTTTATGAAGAAAAGGAATGGAGGAGGAGGAGGAGGAGGAGGAGGAGGAGGAGGAGGAGGAGGAGGAAAAAGAGGAGGAGGAAAAAGAGGAGGAGGAGGAGGAAAAAGAGGAGGAGGACGAGGAGGGAGGAGAAGGAGGATGACGAGGAGGGAGGAGAAGGAGGATGAGAATGAGGATGAGAAGGAGGAGAAGGAGGAGGAGGAATAGGAGGAGGAGGGGGAAGAGGAGGAGGAGGAGGAAGAGGAGGAGGAGGAGGAGGTGGAGCAGGAGCAGGATATAGAGGAGGATCTATAGGAGGATCTAGAGGAGGTGGAGGAGAAGGAAGGGAGGGCGACATCGGTATTTAACTTCACGCCATCAGCTCACAGCTTACATGAGGAGTTTATCAGTTCAACCTCTGATGAAGCCTGCGCGCCACAACTTAGCCAGGACAGCAATGCCTGCGCAGGAGCGAGGCGCGCTCCACTGCAAGCAAGGAAAAGAAGGGGGAAGTGAAGCACACATGCGGAGGGGACCGACTGCCTTAGTCCGATCCCGACTCCTCTCCCGGGTGCTGGGGCTCCACACGGGGCGCGGCTCCCGAAGCTTCTACTCGCCTCACCAGCGCAGCCACCGAGCGGGGCTGCACCGACTGCGCCAGGTCCGAGGCAAGCTCCTGCCGACGGGCCTCGTCCTCGTAGTCTGTATCCAGACGGAGCCCCGACGGGCCAGGCAGATTTCTACAAGGGCCCCTGGGCAAATTATCCAGATCCAAAGGGTCGAGGGGGCCCTCTACGGCCACTTCCGACCTCTTGGGGTGTTTACCTCGAACGGCGGTCGACCAAACCCATCTCCCGAAACGCGACGGACGATGAAAGCATCTCTCGCGCAAACCTTTGAACCTACCGTGCGAGGGGTACGCCTTACACGCTGTGCAAATAAGCAGCGTGGCCCCGTCAGAGCAATCCAACGCTATCGAATGCCCCTGGCCACGACTTTCAGCAATCGGCAAATCCTGGAGCCCTGGGCAGGAAGCCGCGGGGGAGTTGGATGGCCACACCTTGCGGCTCACCTTTAAACGCTCCGAGCACTTCCCCAACAAACTATCGTGAAGCCACACATGTTTACCTTTCGAAATCCTGCTTGGCCTAGGCGGGCGAACGTGATCCACCTCCGCGAAATCACGCAGGGAAGCAAATTTGGGGAGGAGGTGCATGGTCAGGAGGCAAAAGGCTCTGGCGAACAACATGTCCTTAGCGGTGGCTGTTTCCAAATCCTTGTCTGTGGCGTGACGTAAGAGGGCTTGCTTGGCTAAATGATCTGCCTGGTCATTGCCGAGGCGCCAGAACTTGAGCTCTTCCGAAATAGATTCGTCGTCCAGCGACTGGTGCGCTCGGACGTGGTGTACATGTTTTGTTTGAAGTGCTGAAAGCCCTCCTCGGCACGAGCTTGAAGGAAAGGGCCTGCATATAATTTCTTATCGCTCAGCTGGGCAGCAAGCGGCAAGGCGAAACGTTGAACAACGTTATCGCAATCGGAAACCAACACACTGGGCCCCGTGAGAAGCTGGAGCCCTGCAACGAAGGCGCAACAACTCGCCAGCCTGCGGAGTCTGGGGCATGTGCGACCAGATTGAACCCGCAGCGGATGCAATGAGTTCATGGTCGTGGCTACAAAGGGCCACACTCCAGGACGCCCGAGACAGTTCTTTGATTACTCTCCTGGAGCAGGAACCATCTACAAACAAAACACCTTCAAACTGACCTGGCTGGGGAGGGTGACTGTACCGTTTCAGATCCAGGGAGTCGTCCATATGCACAGGAGGGGGATGCTGGTCTCCAGAGTGAGGAAGGGCTCCGTTGGTAACAACGAACAAACTTTTCGGACGACGAGATGTAGTCGATGAGGGGCCCCAAGATTTCCGAACCAACCAATTCTTCACGCTCGTCATCTAGCTTAGGGAACTTCCGCAGCCGGTAGAAGATCGAGTCAGTGGGCGCCCCGCAAAGCTCGCAATCTACTGAAAAGTGATAGCCACGGCTCCTCGCGATGATACGTGTCCATATACCTTCACACGCACAACTCCGAAGAAAACCTTTTTGGAGAGGTGTGTACTTGGAGGAAGACAGGTCGGAGGAGACAACATCGCAGCACAGCCTGCCGTGCCCACAGCTCACAGGAGGAGGAGGAGGAGGAGGAGGAGGAGGAGGAGGAGGAGGAGGAGGAGGAGGACGACGACGACGCATATGAGCCGAGAGCGGCGGGCGGAAGGGGGGGGGAGCCGCTGCCTCCGCCGCGGGAGGGGGCCGCCCCGGCCAGCATGGAGGCCGAGGGTACCAGCACGCGGATGCGGACGCTGCCTGGCGCGGCGGCTCCCCCCCTCGAGGTTCGACGTTTTTTCCTCGCAAGTGCAGTCAATCTGCATGAGAAGGACGCGCTAGAAGGGTGCGAGGGCCTGGGGAGGCCATGTGGACACTCTGCGGGCGGGGCGCGGCCAGCGAACGCGGCCAAGGATGGGCCGAAAGGGAAGGATGCAATGGTAATCTTGGAAAGTTGCTCATTCTCACTGTGTGTGTTGACCGTAAGCGCTTTCTTCTTCTGGGTTTCGACACTCTGGCCGGAGGGTGGGGGAGGGGGGGGGGGGTCTGGGCCTGGGTTGGTGCTCCGTCGATCTGCTTTTGACGGTCGCGCCGGCAGACTGGGGGGAAGGGCTCCCAGAAACAGCCGCCCAGAGCAGCCAAGATCTGGTCCATGGAGGTGGGGGGAAAGGAGGGAGGCCAGGGGCCCGCGCCGATCGGCGAAACAATGAATAAAACAACGGCGATGTTTCCACGCAAGCATCCACAGGTTTCGGTGCTGGCCCCGTGCCTCGTGCGCGTGCCGTTCGCATCACGTGCAAAGTACAGACAGAGCGCGAAGTAGAGACAGCGGTGCCAATGCAGAAATATTCCAGCGTTGTGCGTGCATCTCCTTACGATCCGACCGAGGCTCGGGGGTCAAGGTCCAGGATCGATCGATGGGTTCGAGGGTCATATACATATATATATATATATATATAAATGTATGTGTAAGGAGCCGTTGAATAAGGAGTCCGGGATCTGGAAGCCAGTGACACGCCAGCCCTGGAGTGGCCTGAATATCACCGCGCCCTGGTCAGATGTGGAATCCTCCAGGTTCTGAAATTTCCTGGGCACATTCTTCAACGAACGCCCCACCGCAGGTGGTTTGGCCTCGGTTGAGGCTTCGGGCGGGGGCCTCGTGCCACGGCTTGACTCGGCTGGAACAGCTGCTGGTTGGGATAGTGTCCAGCGCCAGCGCGCCGAGGGCTTGGGCAAGTTCGCACGAGGCCAGACCAAGGATCTCGAAGCGCTGGCGGGCCCGGAGGGTGCTTTGCACGAAGGTCACGGGTCCTGCAGGAAACGGAGCCTGGAAGCTTCTCGTCGCGGAGGGGAAGGAGGAGGAAGAGGAGGAAGAGGAGAAGGAGGAGGAGCAGGAGGAGGAGGATAAGGACAAGGAGGAGGAGGAGGAGGAGGAGGAGGAGGAGGAGGAGAGGGAGCAGGAGGAGGAGGAGGGAGGATCCCCCTCTGCGCGTGCGCCAGGGGCCTGAGCGGCCCACGGCGTTGGCCGCGCATACCTCGAACTCATAGGCGCTGAGCGGGCGCAGCCCGCCCACCTGCATGGGGCGGCGCGGCGCGGCGCGCGACCGTCGCCGACGTGGCCTGAGCTGAGCCGGGCTGGGCCGAGCCGAGCTGGGCGCTGGGCTGGTGTAGTGCCAAGGCTACGCGTCGGTCGGAAGGAGTCGGTAGAGACATGAAGTAGGAAGGCGGATGAAGTATAGTGGGTTCAGGCCCTCCCAGAGAATACCCAAACACAGCAATAACCTATTGGTTCTTGGAATAGAAAGGCGCTTGAAGTAGATTGGGATTTGGGAATACAGAAATACCTGCTTTCAACGACCGGCGTGTGGTGCTAAGGCTGCGCAGGGCACCGTGCCAGGACAGTGGGCGGAGGTATGCTGGGCTAGGCTGAAACAAACCAGGCTAGGCCAAGATGGTGCTGTGCCGGGCCATGCTGGGCTAAGATGGTGCTGTGCCGAGCCACTGAGGCTGAGCAGATTGTGAACCACGCCGAGGCGAGCCAGGCCAGGCAGGGTAACGGCGCAGGGCGGTGCGGTCTTCGCGCGCGGCGGCGCGGCGCCGCGCTGGCCTGAGCTGAGCCAGCCTGGGCCGGGCCGAGCTGGGCAGGGCTGGGTACTCGTCGATCGAGGCTCGAGGCTCAGAGCTCGAGGACCGACAATCCGGGCGTCTCTCGCTCGTTTCGGGCATCTGGTGAGGCGATTTTCGTCGCCACGGCTGGATCGGCCCTAGAAGCTCTGGCCAGAACTCACCTGGAGAGGTCCGGGGGTCGATCTTTCAAGGTCGCCTGACTTCTCGCATCGCGCCCCGCGATGCGCGACCCGCGGTCATCTTCGCGCCCCCGCGAAGCCTCCTGGAGAAGGGCAGCTGTCCTGCCCGGGCCGCGACGCGAGAAGCGCGATCGTCTTCGCGCCACTGGGGGCGACCCAGAAGACAGTGGTATGCTGAGCTAGGCTGAGCAAGGCTGAGCTAGGCCACGGAAGCGGTGAGGCTGAGCAGGGTACCGCGAGCCAGACTAGGATCAGCACAGCGGAGCCGAGCTATGGCGAGGGCCTGCCTGTGCCACCCCCGACCCTGGTTCGACAAGTTCGACAGGTCTTTCCCCTCCTCTTTCACTGCTGCTCCTCCACAGCCCTCAGGGCGACAAGTCGATTGGGAATCGCTGGGCGTGCTGATGCGGGCTGGTGGGGATACGCACACGAATCGTCGAGAGGCTCTGCCACACCCGCCAGCTCCACCACGATTTATTCCACCACCTCTGCCTTCCTCATCAGTTGAATATGCCGAGGCGCCAGGGGCGTACAGAGGGAGTGGTAGAAACAAGTGTGGCAGAGAGGGTCTAGGCGGTGGAAGCGGCAGTGGTGGCAGAGGTAGCAGAGGCGGTAGACATGCTCACGCTGGTCGGTGGGACACCCTAAGTCTGGAGCAGACCCACTGGAAATCCTCAGGCGACCCATCGATGCCGAGAGGGTGGACGATGCCTGCAAAAGAGGGGGCTGCAAAAAGACCGTGTGTTTCTGATCAGTCGCAGTCTCAACGGCACGCCCATAAATACTCCCGTGACAACGGCCACTATCGTGGTATACATGCTATCCTAACTCAAGAGCAAGAGCTGCAACCACAATGGACTGGTACAGCTGCGAAGAAACCGTGCACGCGCCAACTTGGTGACCCCCGAAACAAAAACAATCTGACGTGGCGACAAGCGTAGTGGATTCTGAGGGGAGCCGGCACAGCAAGCAGAGCTGGCACACACCTCGGTTGCCCATGAAGGGACCTGCTCCGCTGGCTTTGCCAGTGTGCGCAGAGGGGGGCGCCTAGAGATCTCGAAGTGAGCTGGCTAAGCTGGTGCACGCGCCCTTTCCTTTCACACAAAGCGGCTCGACTCTGTCCCAGGGAAGCTCAAAACCAGTACGTGCCTGATGCTACCTATATGCCCACATGCACTCGCACATGTGCGCACGCAAGCATGAGCATGGTGGAGCGTGTAAACATCCATACGAACTGCATACGGCAGGTTCGCGTCGTGACGTCTCAGGCGCTGGTTTCTGACACTGGGTGGATCTTTGGACTTTGAACGATCGCGGCCTTTCGATCGTGCAGATCGTTCCACGTCGGGCGAGTCTGGGCCATCGGCGGCGTTCAACCTTGAACGCCCGCGGCGGGAGCGCCGCCGCGTCGACGCCACGCGAACCCACCGTATTGACGTTCGCTTCGTATCGCCAACAGCATGGAAGGGAGCGCCGACGCTTCAAGCAGACGATGTGGTGCGAATAATCCCCAGACCACCACGATCTGCATCGGTACAACTACGGGCATCTCGATCTCGGTGACCTCGGTGGCGCGCAGCAAAGGGGGGCACGCTTCGGGAGTGTGTGTATGTGTGTGTGTGTGTGTGTGTTTGTCTGTGTCTGTGTCTGTGTCTGTGTCTGTGTCTGTGTCTGTGTCTGTGTGTCTGTGTCTGTGTCTGTGTCTGTGTCTCTGTGTGTGTGTGTGGGGGCAGCCCTCTGAGAAGCCTAAAGAGTTTGCTGAGGGGATCGGCATCACACACACACACACGCACACACACAAGCACTTACATACTAGGTACATGTACGCACATATGTGTGTTTATACGTATGTGTATATGTAGATATTCAGAAATGCATTCATGTATACTTATATGCACGTGTGTATATGTGTATATGGATGTACCCATTCACAAGCACATGCATACACTAGAAAGGCGCGCGATTCGCGCGCGCGCGCTCAAGATCTAGCTAGCTCTGGAGCCAACGTATACAATGGGACCACGCCGTCATAATCCAGAGCCGCAGGGTGTCAATGGCGTCTTCAGGTAATTTGGGGGGTCGTTGTGACTGTAAGCAATGGAACTCCCTACGCCGAAAAGTTGGAGATCCTAGAACTCGGCACATGTCCATGAATGCCTCAGGGCATGAACTGGTCTTCATGATCTAAGAATCGTCGTGGCGCAATATTGCGATCCCTTGAAGGACAGGAGGTTCGGAGGAGGAAGATGAGGAGGGCGTATGACAAAAAGGTGCATGTGGAGAAATTGGAGTGGTGAGAACGCGGGGGGAGAAAGATCACGGATGAGGAGGGGAAAAGGATGATGAGGGATCGGAAGAAGGGGATCGAAGACGCCCTCGGCGAGTTACCGTCGCCCCACTGCCTTTGGAATGAGCTTGTGTGGCCAACTATTGTGGAAGCGCGGTGAACGCGAGAGCGATAATCAATCAATGGACATGACCCGCTCTCTGGCCAGCACTTTTTGTCAGTCGAAGTGCAACGCTGGCGATTTATCATGCGGGACCCTGCGCACACGCTGGATGACGCCAGCGCAGGAACAGAGACTGAAATCCACAACAAAAAGTCTGTCGAGGCGAGGGCTGGCTTTGGGCGGACAGAAAAAGGCTTGAGAGACAGTGTCCATGGCGATCGTCAACATTACCATTGACATTAGCATGACCCGCTCTCTGGCCAGCACTTTTTGTCAGTCGAAGTGCAACGCTGGCGATTTATCATGCGGGACCCTGCGCACACGCTGGATGACGCCAGCGCAGGAACAGAGACTGAAATCCCGTAATCACGCCATTCCTATGCAGTAAGCTGGCTAGCAAGACGATTCACAATTGGCTGAGCGTGGCCACAGCACGGCGATGGACTACATGAATGAGAACATCGCCGATGAACTTAAAAATCTCTGGGGGGTATGGCTCCGCAACCTTCGAGAGCCATTTACCCCCCATCTTCCCTCGGATGTGCACATGTTTACGACCAGTGAAAGAACAGAGCCCCCCGCGACCGTGGCAGCGCAGGTGCGGGGCTTCGACCGTGCCACAGTGCTGAAAGACTAGCTTGGTTCTCTTGCGCATGGGCCCTCCAGCAGCACAGAAATCCACATCGACCACGGAGCCGCGAGCGAGAGCTCGGCGCCGAGAAGGAAAACACCAGAGGATGGAGGTCTGTGGGTTCTCCTCGCCGCAGCAGATGCCCAAATCCCAGGCGAGCTGCTGGAGGCGGCCTCCAGAGTCAATGAGACTATTGGCCTCGCGCACCTGTGCGCGGTGGCTAGCAGACAGGTCAGGCAAGCCACGGTAATGCTCAGACGATCTCAGCGGCGGAGGCATGCGACCTGATCTGTCCGTGCGGGCACGAGTGGTGGTGATACACGGAGTCGCAAACCAGAGGGCCCACACCAGGCCCGCACGAAGCCAGCCAGCGATGGTGAGCACCACCTCGCGCCGGCCGAGGTCGAACTGCGGCCCTTGCAGCTTGTCGAAGGCTATGCAGGCGTAGCCCTTGCGGCGAAGGTATTTGCTCACCGGCGCAGTGCCAGCAAAGAGGTCAACGAAGACGCTGTGCTTCAGCATGGTAGCATCTGCACGCGCCGCCCGCAGGCTGGCAGCAAGAGCCGGGCCAGCTCGCGCTCGCGGCGCTGCGCCTCCTCGCGGAGCTGCGCAGGGATGCGGTGCATCATCGAGGCCAGTCTGGCATGCTTCTCGTAGCGCCGCACGCTCTGGAACGAGCGCCAGCCGCCCCTCTTCTGAACGTCGAGGAGGGCCCGCGAGCGGGAGGACACGTCCTCCGAGGCCCCCCCGTGACGAAGGGAGTACGGCGTCACCTTCAGCTGCGCCAGGCCCAAGCCGAGGAGGCAGCTGTTCCAGGCCAGGAGGAAGTCGGTGTAGTGGAACAAAAAGAGCCGCTCCCGCTCCCCCCTGTTGGCCTTCAGAAGGCGCAGCGCCGACTCCAGCAGGCGGTGGCGCGGCAGGTCCAGGGCGACGCTGGTGTCGAACTCGCCGGTCTTGCCAAGCACGTCTAGCTCGCTCGCGCGGATCAGGATGGTCCAGAACTGGCAGGCCCCCCTCTCGTTCGGCACGGGCGGCACCAGCTGTAGGCCGACGAGGCTGAGCGCCTCGCTCGGCCGCATGTACGTCTCGAACGTCAACAGCAGGAACAGAGCGTAGTCCGCCTTGCCGTCGGAGCAGAGTCGCAGGGCCATCAGCACAGCCAGCGACCGAGGGACTGGTGGGCGCGACAGCGGCTTCTCGAGCCGGCGCCATCCAGTGACCGCAGCAGTCGCCAGCGGCAAGCCCCGGCGCAGCGGACGCGGCAGCTCGGGCAGCGCCCAGCGCACTGCGGCCAGCGTGCTGGAGGCATCCCCCTCGGGCAGCCCGCGGTCGTGCAGGAACTCCACGTACTGCTCCAGCAACAGGTCCCACTCGCTTGCAGGGAGGCGCTGAGGGGCTCTGGGCACGTGCAGCCACGCCAGCAGCTTGCGCAGGGCGTTCAGGTAGTTGCTCTGCGTTGCCGTCGTCACGGCCGCGGCAGCCAGGGAGCTGATGTGGAACCCCAGCTCCTCCGCCTCCTCCGCACTGCGGGCGGCCGAGTGCAGCGATGAGCCCGGGCGCCGCCGCGCCGTCTCGCGGCGCAGCCGGCGCGCCGAGCCAGACTCCCCGCGATAGGGGACCAGGCGGCCCGGCGCAGGTTGGCGGGCCACGCCCAGGGGGCCAGCAGCAGCCAGCGCGCGGCAGGGCAGCCGGCCCGAGGCCGGCGCAGGCTGCAGAGGGGGCGGGCTGGCAGGGCAGGCGTGGCGGCGAGGCAGAGCAATGCCCTCCGGCCGCGGCCTCCCGAGAGCCACGCCGCCCCCCGTCTCCGGCGCCACCAGAGGGCGCAGCACCCGACTCGGGGCAGGCGGGGCCCGGCTCGGACTCAGGTTCGCCGCTGGCACCAGCACCCTGCAGAGCAGCGGGCTCGGGCCCAGGGAGCCCCGCGGCGAAGGGCCCCGCAAAGGCCCGCCGCTTGGAGCGCCCCGCCGCGAGCTGCTCGCGAAGCCCAGCAGCGCCCGCTGGCCCGTGAAGCCGCGCCTCGGCGAGCGCGATCGGCTGGGTGAAGGGCGAGTCGCCACAATCATCCTCGAGCCGAGGCGGCGGCTGGTGACCACGGTCAACGTCCGCTGGGCAATCCGCTGAGGGGGCAAGTGCGGTGTGAAAGTGACGAGCATGATGAGACGAAGATGGGTCGTATCTCCTGCTGGGCTCGTCCGCCGAGTTCCACTCTGAAGGAATCCACCGAAAAGAAACACGTGCTCCAAGGGCCAAGCACATGGCACAAAACTCGCGGCACCTCCGCAGCAGGTACCACGACGAGCTCCGCCCCTTGCACGAGGTGAGGACCCAGGCCATAGAGTCCGACAAAACTAAGTGCCGCTCCTGGGCGCTCAGGCGGCTGCGGGCCAGCCGCCGAACCTGCCACAAGGCTGCCTCCGCCTCGAGCGCGAGGATCTTGTCCTTGCGCCTCCAGCGGCGCGCAGCCACCACGCCCCAGTCGTCCCCGCGCGCCAGGGCCGACGGCACCTCCTCGAAGGCGGAGCGCAGCCCCAGCGCACGCAGCTGCTCGGGCGAGGCGTCGACAATGTCGCTCAGCGAGGGCTCAGCCTCCTCACCCTCGACCAGGCAGCGCGGGCGGCGGGAGGTGCGCAGCGCCCCACGGCACCGTCCCCGCTCTGAGGCGCGGCCGACGCGACCCACCTCAGCGGGGGGCCAGGCCTTCTCGGTGACGCCGAAGCCATGCAGCGAGGCGTCGACCGAGGCGACGGCGGGCGACCAGGGTAGGCTCATGTCGGCGACGGCGAGCGGCAGCAGCGCCCAGGCAGCTCGAAGCTCGCGCCGAACTGAGGCCCACACGCGCGCCGGCTGCCCGAAGTAGCGGTCGGCGAAGACGTACACGGCCGAAAAGATGGACAGCATCTCGGGCCGCAGCAGCATGATGGCCGAGGCGTGGCCGACGGCCCGGGCAATCTGGCGCCCTGTGCGGCGCTGACGGCCCCAGCCCAACGTGCGGAGGGCCAGCGCGACCTTCCAAAACTTCCTCGCCGTAGGCCGCCACTGCGTGCCCGTCGGGTCCAGCTCGAACCCGAGCAGCGGGGCGCCAGCAGGCTCTGGCGCGGCGTCCACTCCAGCGGCCGCCACGGCGCCCAGCATCTGCTCCAGGCGAGCGTTCGCCTCCGTGGGGCTCGTGCCAAGTGCCGCGAAGTTGTCGATGTAGATGAGCGAGGTTCCCGAGCCAGGGCAGACGGGCTCGCGAGGCACGCACTGGGCCAACCAGCGGTCCGCCGGGGCACAGGGGCGAAGGATCTCCATCATGGCATGCTGTATGAAGTAGACCGCCCATGACCAGCCCATCGGCACCACTCTCAGGCGCAGGCGCACCAAGCCGTCCGGCGGTGGCGCCCCAACGAGCCGACGAGCGGCAAGCGGCAGTGCGGCCCAGGGCACAGGCGGTAAGCCAAAGGCCTCACGCAGGTGCACTGGCAGCAAGAACTGGTAGAAGCAGCACGTGACGTCGCCCTGCGCGACGAAGAGGCGCTCCCCCGCCTGCAGCTCGATGTTGCCGAGGGCCTGGGCCGCAGCCAGGGGGACATAGTCGGGCTCCGCGAACTCGGTGTTGGAGGCCCTTGTGTCGAAGATCAGCCTGAGGGTCCCATCCTTCTTGTAGACGAAGAAGGGCGCCACCTGTCAAAACGAAGTGCCCACCTCGAGCATGTCACGCTCGAGGAGGTCAGCCAAAAACTTCCCATAAGTGCGAGGATTGCTTGCCAGCCTTCGGTCAAAAGCCAATTTCGCCAACGAAGAAGAAGATGTGGAGCCTCTCATCAGCAAAGTGCCAGACTCACCCATCAGCAGAGAACGTGGACCCTCCGGTAGTGCAGCAGCTAGCTCCACCGCGCCAGAGGCCACGCGCGGAAGAGAGACCTTCCCGCGCTGGTAGGAGGCGTACTTCCCGCTGGCCATGTCATCGAAGCCATAGCCAGGATCGGAGCCGATCACGGCGCGCGTGGCCGAGTCGGCGGTCAGGTCCGACGGGCAGCTGGGCACGGTGGCATAGGAGCTGCGAAGCCGCTCCAGCGCGTCAGTCTGAGGACCAGAGGCTGCTCCAGTCCGTCGAACAGCACCGCGCCCTCCCATCTCATTGAGGGTCTGCAGACCAGCCGAGAACCATTCCAAGCCCAGCGCATCCCCTTGACGCAGCACAGGCGAGGTGGGCACTGGCAGCGGCAGCAGGTCCCTGGGATCTGCCGCAAGACCTGGCGGCATAGCGGCGGCGCAAGCGCTCAGCCGCCTCCCCTGGTGGTGTAGAAGCGGCGCCCAGCCGGGGGGACTCCGGGGCCGCTGCAGGGTAGCACGGGCGAGGAGGGCGTCAGCCCTGCCCCCCCGAGCCAGCGCCCGGGGTGCCAGTCTGCCAGTCCTTGCCCTTCTTGTTGTCCTTGAGCTTCTTCTTGTGGTCGGCGCCGAGCGGCTGGCCAGCTCCGCCGCCGCCGCCGCCGCCGCCTGTGGCCGCCGCCGCCAGCGCCCGTTCCTCACGGCCCTTGCGGCGCTCCTTGAGCACGGCGGCCTGCTCCTCCATGCGCTTCGCCACCCAGCGCTCCAGCTCGGGCGAGATGAGGGCGCAGCCCTTGGCGCGGTCGCCGCCGAGGAACAAATGCCTCTCAGCCGCGAGGCCCGCCGCCACCGAGCCCTCCGTGGAGGCGCGGATCCGCTCCTGGTACCGCTCCTCCCAGAGCTGGTAGCGGCGGGCCATGCTCTCGAAGCAGGCCAAGTTGCAGATGTTGAGCTGGTCATACTGCAGCCCATGCTGGATGCACTCCGAGAGGAAGAGGTGCTCGTCGATCCCCGGGTCCGACGTGGTCGCCCCCAGCGCCTGTCTCCACCAGTGATGGCGAGGCACGGGGGCCATGCCGCTGTGGGCAAAGGCCTCGATGAGCCACTGCACCGTGCGCGGGCCCTCCACGGGCCAGGCGTCGTCCAGGACCTCCTCGCGCAGCAGGTGACGAGCTGACTCGAAGCTGCGCGTGCGCTCGCCGCGCACGTTGTACTCGACAGCCAGTGTGCGGAGGTCCTCCGCCGCGGCCGCCTCGCCCTCGCCAGCTGGCAACGGCGTCGGCGGGTCGCGGCAGAGGCGGTACCAGACTCCCTCCCGGCACAGCAGGGCCTGGCCCGCGACGCCGAATGCGAGGTCCGAAGGGCGGATGGTGATGCTCTCCCCGCGTCGGCGGGGACCCTGGTTCTCGCCGACAAACCACTCGGAGCCCACGAGGCAGGCGTGAGCCACCAGCGCGCCGGGGTCATAGAAGCCTGGGTCGACGTCGGCGGCCGGCACCAGCGAGCCACGCGCGGGGGCAGGCATCGCGCCAGCGTCAGCAAGGGGCGCGGGCACCCGCCCTCCTTCCTCGGCCGCCGGAGGCGCGCCAGCCCAGCCAGCCAGGTAGGCCTCGGCTCTCCGCCGGAAGGCGCTGCCGTGAGCGATGTCCCCCGGGCGGAAGGCGTAGCGGAAGATCTTCGGCCCGTAGAGCCGGCTCGGGATGCCGCCAGCCACACCACTAGGCAGAGCAGCCTCATAGTCCTCCAGCAGCTCCTCGTAGACGTCGCCGTCGGGCGTGAGCACCACGTGGCCCCCGACGGTGCGCCGCAGCACCAGGCGCTCGTGCCAGACCCCCTTCCGACGCGTCGAACAGGGCCCAGAAGCGCCTTCCGGCGGCCACCGAGAGGTCATCTGCCATCAGGCGGACGGTGGCGCCCCACCCTCAAGCCGGCCGCGAGCCCCAGCCGGCAGCGTCAGCTGCTTGATCCCTTCCAGCCCTGCGGCCACCACGAGCGGCGACGCCGGCCTCAGTGGCGCCCACCAGCGGGCCGCGAACCAGCCCGTCACGAGCTGCCCCGCCGCGACGGCGAGCAGCTGGGCGGTGGACCAGCCAGGAGACCCGCAGTCGCACTGGCAACCGCAGATGGGCGCCGGCGGCGCGGAGCGGGCCAGCAGGCAGAATGAGCCTATGGAGAAGGCACAGGCGACTGCGGACGGGTCGACCGGCATCCTTGTCCGGACAGAAAAAGGCTTGAGAGACAGTGTCCATGGCGATCGTCAACATTACCATTGACATTAGCAGCTGACTCGACTGTCGGCCGACTTGTGACTGTTTCGAAACTCTTCGGATGGCCCTCTTGGGACGTCTTGGAGGCCTCCTACTGGGGCTCTCTCGGGCTGTCTGGAGCCCTCTTGGCGCTCGCTTGGGCCGTCAATGAGTTCTTCGTGGGTCGCCGTGGACACCTCTCGGGCAATCTTGGGGCCAGCTCGAGGCCTTCGCGGGGCCACGTAGCCGACCTTGGGAGCCTCTTGGGCCGTCTCGGACGCTCGTGGGACCGAGATGGCGACAACTTAAACCTCTTCGGGAACAAAAAACGGATCAATGAGTTTGGCCTCTCAGGGGTCTCACAGGGGCTCTCTTGGACCACTCTTGGAGCGTCTTGTGAGCCTCCAGGGCTGTCTTGGAACTATGTTGGGCTACTTCCAACTCCAAACGGGTCATCTTCTGGGCGTCCTCCTGGGAAGTCTGGGGACCACCTTGGGCTGCCGGGGGGGGGCGATCTTGCGGTCGGGGTCCAGGTCCAGGGGCCCTGGTCCCCCATACTACTGTCAAGGCACCAGCCCGTTGCCAACCTCTTGAGCCGATCTGGACACTCGGGGATCTCGCGAGCCCATCTTTGAGCTATGGAGGGTTCGTGTTGGGGCGCTCCTAGGCCATGATGGCCACGTCGGGGGTCGTCTTGAGAAGTCATGGGCCCGCTGGGAGCGTCTGGGGCCTTCTTGGGGCCGTTGTGGGCCGCTTTGGGGAGGTCTCCAGGGCTTCTTGGTCGTCGTGGACGCTCCGAAGATCGAAAAGGCGAATTTGCGAAACTCATACAGAAACCTAAAGGAAGACATGCTTACTCGTGTTCGGAAACTCTTCAAAATGCTTTGAGGGCGCCCTTTGGCCGTCTTTGGCGGCTATTCGGCCTTATTGGACCCATCTGGGGGCCCTTTGTATATTTTTGGGCACACGGAGGATTGCAAACAAGGATTGCAAAAAAAATGAGAATTGCAAAAAAAAACGAAGGATTGCAAAAAAACGAAGGATTGCAACAAAAACCGAAGGATTGCAATCCTAGGTTTTTTTGCAATCCTTTATTCAGCCTTATTGGACCCATCTGGGGGCCCTTTGTATATTTTGGGGCACGCTGGAGCCAACTTGGGCCTCCGTCCGACGGGGCAGTTAGGCCGTCTTGGAGGCTGGGAGGCCCTTCTGGGGAGCCGCCTCACGCCAGCCTCGGCCGTATGGGGCCCGTCTTGCGGCTCTCGTGGGGCCTTCTTGGGCGGCTCGCCTGGAGACGCCTGGGGCGAAGGAAGGGCGCGAAGGATTGCAAAAAAAGGATTGCAAAAAAAGAACGAAGGATTGCAAACAAACTTGAACGAAGGATTGCAAAAAACCTGAACGAAAGATTTTGTTCCCCATATCCTAAGATGGGGTTCTTGTTATTACTTGGACGCCTCCTACTCCTCCTCCTTCTTCCTCCTCCTCTTTTCTCGTCCCCTCCTGTCGGACATACTCAGACTTGCTCATACACAGACTTACTCATACTCAGACTTACTCATACTCAGACCTACTCATACTCAGACTTACTCACACTCAGACATACTCATATACAGACTTACTCATACACAGACTTACTCATACACAGTATTAGTCATACCCAGACGTACACATACACAGACTTACTCATACACAGACTTACTCATACTCAGCACCCCTAAGGGGAGCCGCCAGGGGTGGTTGCACGGGCTCGTTCGCGGCCATTTTGTGGGGATGTCTCAGGCGGTTTGCCTGTTTCTGTGCCCAACATCCTTCGCTTTCGGAGCAGATTTGGAGGATGTCTCGAGCGAGGCGCTCATTTCAGCACCCCTAAGGGGAGCCGCCAGGGGTGGTTGCACGGGCTCGTTCGCGGCCATTTTGTGGGGATGTCTCAGGCGGTTTGCCTGTTTCTGTGCCCAACATCCTTCGCTTTCGGAGCAGATTTGGAGGATGTCTCGAGCGAGGCGCTCATTTCAGCACCCCTAAGGGGAGCCGCCAGGGGTGGTTGCACGGGCTCGTTCGCGGCCATTTTGTGGGGATGTCTCAGGCGGTTTGCCTGTTTCTGTGCCCAACATCCTTCGCTTTCGGAGCAGATTTGGAGGATGTCTCGAGCGAGGCGCTCATTTCAGCACCCCTAAGGGGAGCCGCCAGGGGTGGTTGCACGGGCTCGTTCGCGGCCATTTTGTGGGGATGTCTCAGGCGGTTTGCCTGTTTCTGTGCCCAACATCCTTCGCTTTCGGAGCAGATTTGGAGGATGTCTCGAGCGAGGCGCTCATTTCAGCACCCCTAAGGGGAGCCGCCAGGGGTGGTTGCACGGGCTCGTTCGCGGCCATTTTGTGGGGATGTCTCAGGCGGTTTGCCTGTTTCTGTGCCCAACATCCTTCGCTTTCGGAGCAGATTTGGAGGATGTCTCGAGCGAGGCGCTCATTTTCACCCCCCAGGTGGGCCAGATTTTGAGGATGTCTCGATCGGTTTGTTAG
>CAUYUJ010006480.1:244682-254682 GCA_963575745.1 Prorocentrum cordatum
GGTTTCGTAACGATTTCAACATAAAAACATCAAAAAGCCAATGGTTTTTCAAAAAAAAATGTCCAAATTTCATCCCGCGCGCGCTGTCCGACTCCCACAAAACCAATGGTTTTTCAACATTTATGTTACATAAGCTCGCGCGAGCTACTTTTTCTTGTTCTTACATAATCAAATTTCAACATCCCTTGCAAAAAAAAAGTAAAGTGGACATTCGCGCGCGCAAGACCAACAAAAAACACGACGATCTCAGGAACTTGCCCCAAAAATGTGGCCAACTCCGCTCTCTCTGTCTCTCTCTCTGTCTGCTCTCTGTCTCTCTCTCTGTCTGTCTGTGTCATGTATTGTATGTCACAATTGCAGGATGCTGGGCACACGCGCGCCCCGAATAAGTGACCAAGTTCTGTGGGTGTGTACCCCACGCCAGTGTAGTAGCCACGGTCGTCCGCACGCCACGAAGTGAAGTGTCCCAACGTCATAGGGCGGGAAGCTGGGTTTGGGTGGTCGCGAAGAGTCGTTTGGATATTTGGTAGAGCTTGAACTGCCCCCCCACGAAGTGGGGGTATTGTCTCGCGTCGCATGAAAACCCTGGCACTGGTGAGAACACTGAGCGTTCGGGTAAAATGATTGTTGTTGTTGTTGTTGTTGTTGTTGTTGTTGTTGTTGTTGTTGTTGTTGTTGTTGTTGTTGTTGTCTGTTGTTTGTTGTTTGTTCTTTGTTGTTTATTGCTCGTTGTTTGTTGTTGTCGTCGTCCCACCTGCGACCCGCCCCGCGACCCACCCGCGACCCACCCCGCGACCCACCCGCGACCCACCCGCGACCCACCCCGCGACCCACCTGCGACCCACCCGCGACGCACCGGCGACCCACCTGCGACCCACCCGCGACCCACCCCGCGACCCACCTGCGACCCACCCGCGACACACCCGCGACCCACCGGCGACCCACCGCGACCTACCCGCGACCCACCCGCGACCCACCCCGCGACCCACCCAAAATTTTCGGCGCCTGCGGCGGGTTTCTTTTGCATTCGTTCCAGGTCGTTCCAGGTGGAGAGCCTGCGACCTACCCGCGACCCAAACCGCGTTCAGTGTACAACTCAAAATGTTCGGCACCTGCGGCAGGCTGTTTTTGAATTCCTTCCAGGTGGAGGTGGAGAGCCCGCGACCCACCCGCGATCCAAACTACGTTCACTGAACAAGCCAAAACTTCGGCGCCTGCGGCGGGTTTCTTGTGCATCGGCGACCCACCCGCGACCCGCCGGCGACCCACCCCGAGACCCACCCGCGACCCACCCGCGACCCACCCGCGACCCACCCGCGACCCACCCCGCGACCCACCCGCGACCCACCCGCGACCCACCCCGCGACCCGCAACGGCGCCTGCGGCGGGCTTCTTTTGCATTCGTTCCAGGCTTCTTTTGCATTCGTGAGGGCCACGAGGTCCGCCGGCTCGACCCCCGCGCCCGCCCGCTCACTCTATTATCCGCAATTGCGGGGTGCTACGTATCTCTTGCAAGCAAGCTGTTCGGGGTCCACCGCGGGCGCGGGCCCCGCCCGCAGGCTCCCCCGAGGGCCCGGCCGTCGCGTGCGCGGGGCGAGGCCACGGCTCGGCCCTGGCGCTGAACGGGGCGGTGACGCGGGAGGCCCTGGCGCTCGAGTCGACCCGAGCGGCGAGAGCAGCAGGGACCGCGAGAGCGACGACGCGAGGATCGGTACCCACGTCGAGCGAAGCTCCGAAACGATCGACGAGTCGAGTCGAACCCTGGGCCCCCCCCCCCCTCCTGACGGCCTGCCATGGGCCAGCCCCGCGCTCCAGCTCCCGCTCCCGGCTCCAGGGGACTCGCACCTCTCGCTCCGCAGCTCGCTCCCGGGCCCGAGCCCGACCGCCAGGCCCGCGTGATCCCCGCCAGGACACCAACCCGGAGCCAGATCGCTCCCTGCGCCCCCGAGCAGAGCAGCAGTCGTGACGCCGCTCCCTCCGATGCCCCTCCCCCTTGGCACGCCTCTGAACCTCGTCGCCACGCCGCAGGCCCGCTGCGAAATAAACGCCCGTCCACTCTGGAGGTGTGCCGGCCCGCGCCCCTGGCACTGGCGCTCCTGGACCGCGGAAGCGCGCTGCCTGGGCGGAGCCAGCGCGGAGGGGGGCCCTGGCGATGAGGACCCATCCCCTCCCGCTGCCGCGCGCGGCCCCGTGCGCCCCTCGTCGCCCTCGGCCGGGCGCGGAAGGAGGCCCGAGCCCGGCTGAGCCCCCTGGACACTGGAGACCACGCGCCACGAGGCCGAAGTGACCTGCGATTTGCACGGCTTGGCCTCAGACGTCGCCACTGGCGTGCCTCCTGGCCCCTGGGGATCGCGCGCGGGCCGCAGACGGCCAAGTCTACGCGATTCTCCCTGACGCGGCCGCCTGCCCAGAGGCCGCCTTGGCACTGCGCGCCGATGGCTCGTGCGGCCGCCGTTGCCTGGAGAGTCTCGCACTGCCCCTGCGCCCGGTAGCCGGAGAGCTGGGCCAGCAGGCTGGTGGGGCACCGCGCTCCTGGGAAAAGAGGCGGGCGGAGCGGCGGACAAAGTGGCACTCCGTCGCCTGGTCAGTCAAGCCCGTTTCGCTCCCATCCGCCCGCCTTCCCCTGACGGCGGCGACGACGGCGACGGTGCCCCTGAAGACCCAGACGGCGGCGGGGTACACGGAGACGGCTGCGTCAGAAACCCCGGCGGGCAGCTGGAGGCACGCCGCGACGCCCTCTGCCCGAGTCGGCTCCGCTGGGGGTTGATGTGGGCGCCGGCCTGGCCGCGGCCCCCGGGCAGCCCTCTAGGTCCAGAGTGTGTCCCCCCAGGCCGCCCCGAGGGCCGAGGGATCTTTTCTCCACAAGGAAGTGCCACGCTCAGTGGCTCGGGCGGCGATGGCGGTGACAGAAGCCAGCGGGCCTCACCTGGCGGAGACGGTGGCGTCAGAAACCAAAGCGCTCCAGTCGAGCCTGCACCCGGACAGCCCTCCAGGCCCGAGATGGCCCCCCCAGGCCGCCCCGACGACCTGGGAATCCTTTCTCCGCAAGTGGTTGCCACGCTCAGGGGCTAGGGCGGCCACGGCGGTGGCGCAAACCAGCGGGCCTCATTTGGCGGAGACGGCGGTGTCAGAAACCAGGGCGTTCAAGGCGAGCTCGCACCTGGACAACCCTCCGGTCACGAGGCGGCCCCTCCAGGCCGCTCCGAAAGCCACGGGGTCCTGCGTCCACGAATGATTGCCACGCTCAGTGGTTCGGGCGGCGATGGCGGTGATAGAAACCAGCGGGCTCCACCTTGCGAGGACGGAGACGTCAGAAATCAGGGCGCTCAAGTCGAGTCGGAGCGCGGCCGTGACCTCTGCGCTGCCTGGGCCCAGAGCACGCTCCACGCTGGAGCAAGAAAGCCAGGCTCGACTGATGCGCTTGGCTCGCCCTGCGCCTCACATGTGGCGCTCCTGGCTCTCGCGCTCGGCGGCGCACCTGGCTTCCCCTCGCCCGCCGCCGCAGCTCCCCTGCTGCGCTCGCCCGCCGCCTCCGCCGCCCCCCGCCACCGCGCCGTGCGACTCGCTATACCTGGGTCGCGCGCTGCCCGTCGGGGCGGTGCGTGACCCAGTTTCCCCTGGCCTGCCGCGCCGATCAGGTGCGTGCTGCCTCGGCGCGGCCCTCCTGCCGCGCCTCGCTGCCGCCTCCCTCCTCACCCCAATATGCCCTCCCCCGCTCCGCGCCCTCCGCTTCCCGGACCGGCCCGACTCTGTGGTGAAGTCCGCCCTCGGGCCCTGGCGCCCTTGGTCGCCGCAGTGGCCCTCGCTGCTATAGGGGCGGCCGTCTCTGCCCTGGTGGCCCGCGCCCCAGCCGCATGCTGCCCCGCCGCCGCCCCGCCTCCTGAGGCGCTCGCAGCCGCGCCCCTGGCCCAGCTGCTGCCCCTCGCGCTGCCCTGGACGCCCTGCCGAGCCGCTGGCTCTGCAGTTGCACGAGTGCGCTTGGCCTCGCACGATCTGACGAACCATGATTGACAGCATTTTACTCGTGGCTGTCCCTGG
Organism: Prorocentrum cordatum; assembly: GCA_963575745.1. Classification (NCBI taxonomy): domain Eukaryota; class Dinophyceae; order Prorocentrales; family Prorocentraceae; genus Prorocentrum; species Prorocentrum cordatum. The sequence continues at coordinate 248,721 of CAUYUJ010006480.1, forward strand.
GCGCCTGTAGCTTCCCCTTGCCCTGCCACGCGCCTCCGGCCCTGACCCGCCCGGCGCGCGCCCCCAGGTCCCCTGGTCGCCGCCGCTGCACCGCTGCTGCCGCCCCAGCCCGCTCATGGTGGAATTCTGCCGCCCATGAGCGCCTCCTTCGCCCCCTTCCGCCCGCGGCCCCGTTGTCCTCCTTCCGCTCTTGCACGCTGAACAATGAGCTCAGTAGTGCCCCTGCTTCGCCCTTTCTTCGCTGGTGCGGACTGCCCCGACTCGCCGCCGACGGAAAAACTGCTTGGGGAATGCCACCTTCGGCCCGCGCGGGCTTCTTGGGTCGGCGCCAGACCCTTCCAGCCCCGAAAGCTCATGTTTATGCCTCTCTGTCCCTCGATCAGCGCACTCTGAGAAAGAAGGATCCGCGCACTCTGGTAAAGGAGGGTTCCATCGGAAGAGCAGCCCTGAATCCTCGACCCCGTTGTTGCTGACGGTCGACATACTATGGATGCTTATGTCAATCCGCCGGCCCAACAGTCCCGACCCCCTTTTCCCCAGGGCTAACGTTTTTCATCCCGGATCCATCTCTGATTGCAGAAAATACGGCCCCCTGGAGGCCTGAAATTGCGAAACAGCTCTGCCCGGATGTTTTATCAACGACGTCGTGGGGTCTGGGTTTATCGGGAGCGGCCAAGAGGGGGGTGTCCAAGAGGGGGGTGCGCAAATCATGACCGGCGGCATGTGCGCGGCCCAGCGGGGGGGCCAGGGACGTAATGAAATAAGAAGAGGCGCCATGAAATCTGGGGAAATATCATGGCCCGCGCCATGATATCCACCCCCCCCTAGTCATCACCCCCCTCTTTTCCGCCCCCGAGTTTATTTACTGGCGGCCGACGACCGGGATCAGGTCCACGTCTGAGCACATGTCGACCGACCTGTCGGACTCCACAACGGCGGCCACGGTCGCCACGACGTGCGTGGCCAGCGCCGGCGCTTCGCCGCTGTCCGGGGAAGCCTCGTCGAGGACGTCGCGAATAGTGACTTCGACCGTGCCCTCGATGAGAGCCTCGGAAGCGCGCCGAGGCCGGCCGTACGTAGCCTGCTTGGCCTCACCCAGTGATGCTCGAAATCTGGGGGGAACAAAACCGCCCGCTATAGTTTTCGTACACTTCCTGGCCATGGAGGACGCCTCGTCGCTGCGGCTGGATTCATCCTGAGATTATGGCCGCAACTTACCCCTGGACGGAACTCTCGGGCGATCCTTCTGGGTCACCCAACTTCGCGTGTCGCGCACCGCGATGCGCGACGCGCGCGCGTGTCTTCGCGCCCTCGCGCCGCCGCCCTGGAGGAGGGCAGCTCTGCGGGTCCCGACCACGACGCGCGGAGCGCGATTATCTTCGTGCCCCCGCGGGCGCCCTGGCTGACCACCCCCCCAGCAGCGGCCCGGCAAGCAACATCCCTACCAGGCTCCGGATGCGAGATCCCGCTAACCGCTTGCAGCCGAGGCCTCCTGCTCCTGCCCTTCTACTGAATTATCTTTTTCCCCTTACTCCTCTCGCCTCCTCTCTCCATCCATCCTCTTTGACGCCGTCCGAAGGCGCGAGCAGGCCCTGTCCACGTCTGATGCTCGGAAGCGGGCAGCGCAGCTACAGCTTTCGCCGCCGCGCGAGCCGTTCAAGATCGGGCCGAAAAACAGTCCAATGACGGCTACAAGGAGGCCCCGACGCGAGCGGTGCCGGCCGTGCTCCAGGGCTGCATGAGATAATAGACAGGACACCGAACTTCGCGCATCGCGCCCCACGATGCGCGAGAGGTGTGGCGAACTTCGCGCCCTCGCGCTCTCGCGTCGCCCCTCCTGGAGAAGAGCAACTCCCCAGCCCAGGCCGCAACGCGCGAGGTGCGGTTATCTTTGCGCTCCCGGGTAGGGCGACGAGATCTATACATATCCACTGCTCCTGGCCAGGCCCATGGGCCCAGGAGCTGTGCATATGCCTCCCTGGCCAGGCCAGGAGGGCGTATACACCGCTCCTGGGCCCAGGATTGGCCTGGCCAGGAGCAGTGGATATGCATAGATCTCGTGGTCCGGTGATGCCACGCCTCGCTCAAAGGGAATCGCCTCCGCGCCAGTCCGCTCGGCACCCTGGCGCCCTAAAAGATCCCTCGGGGGGAAAAGGGCCGCTGCAGGCCGAGGCGAGTCCGCCCTCCCTCCCCTCCTCCCTCCCCTCCTCCTCCTCCTCCTCCTCCTCCTCCTCCTCCTCCTGCTTCTTCTCCTATCTGCCCTTCCATCAACTGTCGGATGCTATTTCAATCCCCCAGCATCGAGGGAGCAACCTGAAATCTCCGACCTCAAAAGGGACGGGGCCGGTAGAACTTACACCCCCTGCGAATCCCCCGAAACACTCCGTGCTGGCAACGCCTCGGGAATGCGGGTCCGAGATGAAAGGCGCACATGGGAAATCGAACTGCAGATCTTGGGTGGGTGGGTGGGCAGCGAGCATCGCTCCCCCGTGACTCGTCTCATCGCGGCAGAAACGATCATGCCTGCAGGCGCCCGACAGACGCAACTGACAGGCGAACATCTTCTTTAGATCCACTGGCAGCGCGGGGTCGTGACTCCCCGACCAACCAACGCTCTTAATGCGCCGATGGATGAATGCGCCAGATACGGCCACTGAGCGGCCCAAATTTTCAAGCCCCCTGAATGGCTCGTCGATCGCACACTGGCTGCGCGGGTGCGTGACACCCCGGACCAGCAATGACACGCTGAACGCGACCGCTGGCAGTCTCACCGAGAACGGCCACTGAGCGGCCCAGACTGTCCTGACCCCTGAGTGGCCAGACAGCCATGCACTGGCAGTGCGGGGACGTGAGACCCCGGCCAGCATGACGCACTACACGCGACTGCTGGCTGCCTGCGCCGAGAACGGCCGCTGAGCGGCCCTGCACAAGCAAGTCATATGACGACGTTGGGCAGGTGCAGATCTCTTAATTTCCGGAAGGCTTCGCCCTCCTCCAATTCGTGCCACCTCCTCCTCCTCCTCCTCGTCCTCCTCCTCCTCATCCATACATTTGTCCCTCTCCTCCTCCCCGTGCTCGTTCCGTAATGTACACCAGCATTGATCGAATCGACCACCGTGTCTTAACGATCGAGCTGAAACAATATTCTGGTGAAAGACCCAACCATATGCAATTGTGGGTACCGCGTTGTGGGTACCGACCGCTTTCGATGGAGCTCCTGGGGGCCACGGATTGTGTGAGGGGTGTGCCGAAAAGGGTGCAGTGGCGCCATGCGGGCGCTGCCAGTGGGGCCTTCGGTGGAGCTTCCGATGGGGCCACGAAACGTGCGGGGGAGGGTGTGCCGAAAAGGGTGCAGTGGCGCCATGCGGGCGCTCTCACTGGGGACTTTGGTGGAGCTACATATGGGGCCACGAAACGTGTGAGGGGTTACCGAAACGGGCGCGGTGGTGCCACGCGGGCGCTGCCACTGGGGCCTAGGGTGGAACTCCCCATGGGGCCACGAAGCGCGTGAGGGATGCGCCGAAACGGGTGCGTGGTGCCATGCGGGCGCTGCCACTGGGGCCTCAGGTGGAACTCACTATGGGGTCACGAAACGTGTGAGGGGTGTGCTGTGGTGCCATACGGGCGCTGCCACTGGGGCAGTAGGTGGAGCTCCCATATGGGGCCCGAAACGTGGGAGGGGTTACCGAAACGGGCGCGGTGGTGCCATGCGGACGCTCCCACTGGGGACGTTGATGGAGATCCCTTTAGGGCCCGAAACGCATGAGGGGTGTGCAGAAGCGGGTGCGGTGGTGCCGTGCGGGCGCTGCCTCTGGGGGTTTCGGTGGAACTCCCTATGGGGCCAAGAAGCCCGTGAATGGTGTGCCGAAATGGACATGCGGAGAGCAGAGGCACGATGCTGCTGACGACGGCGACGATGCTAATGATGATGATGATGATGATGATGATGATGATGATGATGATGATGATGATGATGATGATGATAATGATGATGATGATGATGATGACGATGATGATGATGGTGGTGCTGATGATGGTGCTGATGATGATGATGATAATGATAATGTTGATAATGATGCTGCTGGTGATGATGACGACGAAGGCGACGATGATGACGCTGCTGCTGCTGATGGTGATGATGATGAGTATGATGACAATGCTGCTGGTGATGATGCTGTGCATGAGGATGATGCTATAGATGACGATGATGATGCTGATAGTGATGACGTCGATGCTTATGATTATGATGACAATGGCGACGATGATGGTGATGATGATGATGATGATGATAATGATGATGCTTATGATGATGATTATGATGGTGATTGATGATGTTGTTGTTAATGGGATTGATGATGATGCTGATGATTATGGAGGTGATGATGATGGTGGTGGTGATGATGCTGATCATCATCAGAATGATGTGGATGATGGGGATGGCGATGATGATGGGGATGATGATGACGATGATACTGGCGATGACGGCATGCGGAGGGCAGAGGCACGCGTGGGAGGAGGGAGGGGAAGGAGGTGAGGTGAGGAACGCGGGGCGCTGCCTTGTCAAAACGAGGGCCCAACACCACAGGATGGTTGGGAAAAAAGGAGAGCACGCACACGAACACACATTGATTGCACGAGCAAGGCGTGCACAACAGGAACTAGAAGGGCAAAACAAAACCGGAAAAGCCGAGAAGCCCGCAAGGGTGCCGAGGAGCGAACAGCGGCAAGGTCTCCCCACCCCCCCACCACCTCAGCCCCCGCTCCCCCATCCTAGTCATTCACCCTCGTCCTCCTCCTCCTCCTCTTCCTCATCCTCCTCCTCTTCTTAACCATCCAGAATATCATGAGATCTCGGTGCTCTGGCACCAGGGTGGCCGGCAGAAGCGAGAGGAGCTTCCAAGAGAGGCCAATGGACCGCGCCCGACCTCCGTCAACAACCTCCCCAACGCCTGGAAAAGCAGAATCATCTGCGGTCGGGAACTTCTGCTTAGCGTGTCGCGGCGGCGGCCCTGGCGACACACCATGCCCTGCGAGCGGATAGCGTGTCGCTCCGCTTCCCCGGGCGGGAGGCTTCGAAAGATTCGGGACGCTGACGCTGACGCTTGGGGACCGCGGCGTGGCTCGCGCGCCGCGCCGAAGCGCGGTGAGCCAGAACCGGCGGCGCGACACGCTAAGCAAACGTGCCTGGCCCGCAGGCCGCCCAGCTTCGCACTCTGGATTTTTGTTCGCCGGCGTCGGGCCTCCAGGGGGCTCCTCGCTGCCACGGCGGGATCCACCCTGAAAGCATGGTCGGACCTCACCCACTCGACGGAACTTTAGGGCGATCCTTCTGGGTCGCCCAACTTCGCGCGTCGCGCCCTGCGATGCGCGACGCGCGCGTGTCTTCGCGCGAAGCGCGCTCCTCTCCGCAGCCCCGCCAGCAACCCAGGAGCATACAAGCAAATGAGCGAGCAGGCAAGTGCCACAGAGGATCCAAGAGTGCGCCACACATCACTCGAAACAGACGCTGGATCCGGGTGGCCCGCTACAGAAACGCCGAACCTAAGAACGCTGCCTTCTCTAGGGGGACATCTTTTACTTCCGCCGGCTTCCACCGGCGGAGCCGCCCTGGTTTCACTTCTGCCAGTCTTCTGGCCTTCCGCCGGCCTTCCGCCGAAGAAGCGGAGAAAGAAAAAGAGAAAGAAGAGGAGGAGGGGAGGAGGAGGAGGAGGAGGAGGAGGAGGAGGAGGAGACTCCGCCAGCGGAGCCGCCGCGAACGAAGCTCCGCTTTCTTGGGCAAGCCCTTGAGGCCGAGGTCTGAGGCGCGAGGTGCGAAGCTCCCCCCTCCTTCCCTTCCTCCTCGTCCTCATCCTCCTCCTCGTCCTCCTCCTCCTCACCACCACCACCACCATCATCATCATCATCATCATCATCATCATCATCATCATCATCATCATCATCATCATCATCATCATCATCATCA
>CAUYUJ010006480.1:257182-276788 GCA_963575745.1 Prorocentrum cordatum
ATTCGAAACACTCGAGCGCACGCACCTGCGCCATACCCTCAAAAGTGATACTCAAGGCCTCAAGCGCCCGCTGACCAGCACTGCTTCGCGCCCTCAGTGAGAAGCTTCCGTGCCGTTAAGCACGCACACACGAGGGACACAAGAACAGCGAGGTGGGCTGGCACTTCATGCCCAGCTGGCTCGCTGGCGGCAGGGCAGCCTTAGCCGAACAGTGGCACCACGTGCAACGAATCCCCCCACTCTCCACCTCGCCCAAGGTCTTGAGAAAGCACAGCGAAGTGGGGCGAAACCAATTCCTTGTGCCTGGGAGCCTGGCTGGATCCTCCGGCCTGGCTCGCCACGAGCTGTGCAGCGTTAGATCTGACATCGCAGGTGTGATCGATTTCCTCAAGCTGATCACGCAAAACCGTGGCGACACCTTCTGAAACCTGGCGACTGCTGGCTCCGAGCTTCGCGAAAACGTTGTCCCAAGAGATGCCCTGGAAGTCCAGGTTCCTGGAAGGATCCTGGCTCGAGATACCCAGGCTTCCGAGCACAAAGTCGAGGTCTCCGACCGCGGGGGACCACCTGACGCCTAGAAGAGGGGCGCCGACCGACGTCGGATACATCCTGATGCAAGCGCTGGAGTGGCGAGGGGGCCCCTCAGCCGGCATGGGGCACCGCGACTTGCCCTCCTCCACGGCGGACAACTGACCGCTATAAGAGTCTCGACCCCCTGGGGCCCGACCTTCAAAATTCCAGGATGGCCCGTCGCTCGGCCCCGGGCACCGTCTGGCACCTGCCCGCCAGGGGCCCAATCATGACGCGGATGGGCCAATCCGAAAGGGAGGTGTCAACTGCTGACCGCCCGCAGCAGGTCGCTTTGGGAACTCCGTCGGCCATGCCTGATCCCTCAGTGGGGAGACGGTTCCCCCATTGGCGGCAGACCGCTCCCGATGAGGAAGTATCTTAAAGCGGGGAAGAGGAACCCCTGCCCCAACTCCATAGCTTCGAAGTCGGGAGCAATACCACGAACCCTATCCTTCAGCCGGCTTGCGTGCTCAAGGCAGTCGTAGGGGGCAGCGTGCCACTCGTCAAGCTCCTCTGGCCTCCCCAAGATCTTAACGCATCCGTGCCACTGGTAGCCTGGAACACTCTCAGCCCATTACAACACCATCGCAGCTTGCTGTCGGCATATCCGCGATGGCGCTTGCGCGCGGGTGCCCGAAATCTGCCTCCGACGAAAACTCTGGCAGTACTTTGGCGAACCGAATTCGTGACCGAAGCGACCCCAATTCTCAAGACACTCCCCCAGATGGGTCTCTTACATCGCGCGGGCACGTGATTAAACGGGAAATAGCACCACGATGGTCCGACCTCAGCCAGCGGCGGGAGACCAGCTCCCATCCAACCCTCAGCCAAGACAAGCACGCTGCACCCACGGGCTCTTTTGCCCCGCTCCAGCCAGGCTGCTCTCGAAGAACGTCTCTGGCCTGACTCCGCTCAGGTCGTAGCGAGGCGACGGGGCGATGGGCCCCCCTGGCCCCTCCGCAGAAATTTTCGCGGACCCGGGATCTCCGAGCGGTTTCCTTGCTGGCTGCCTTGCTGACCAGCTCTGCCTGGCCCCCTCGGGCCCGCCCCGCAAAAGATCCCGACCAAGCCTGACCAATAAATCTGGGCCGCCCAACATTGCCGCGCCAGCGCGAGAAGATTGGTGGCTGGATCGCCTGGGCGCTCGAACGCCCAGCTATGCTTCCTGGTCCGCTGCAAGAAGCTACTGACATTGTGAAGCACTTTGGCCTCTGCGTAGCCCCCCCCCTGGTGACTCCTCCGACTCCTCGTCCAAGTTGGGCACGCGCAGCGCGAGCGCAATATCGGCGCTACGAAGGTGGCGAGAGCCCACCTCGCAGCTGCGCTCCACGCCGCGCACTTGATTGCGCTCGCCATGTAATTGCCTACCTGGTGCACGTTGCACGCGCGCGAGCTCCGACGGCGCCTGCAGGACACCTCCTGCCGACCCCGCCCACGACACTATGATGGAAGGGTCCATGTTGAAGCTCGCTCCGATGATCCACGTAGCCACAAGCCTATGCCCGATTAGCATATCTCGCCATCTCTGTCAGCGCCTCTACGTTCATGGGTCCCATGACCTCATTCACGTGAAGGTGCGCTGAAATTGCAACAAACTCTCCTCTGAACAAAGCGCGCGCGCGTGCTGCAACAGCTCCGCCTGGAAGCATACTGCCACCCGCACCTGCAAGCATGGGGCCTGTGCTCAACTGAACGCGCATGGAGGCCAGAACGGCTACGTCACCACTCGTGCCATTTCCCAATCCCGTCTCTTGAGCTGCCTCCCGGATGTCATGCGCGACTGCAGCTCCCATCCTGTTCTAGAACGAGGCTAGCCTCGCGCGGGACGCATGATGGTCCTGCAAACATCAGACTTCAGGTGCATCTGACTCGATCATCTCAGCCAGCGGCCCAAAATAAGTAAAACTCCGAGATGCAGTACTGGTCAATGCCAAAACCCAAGCCAATCCTACACGCACGAAAAACTGCGACATGTTACGTTTGAAGCGGTCCCGCCTTGTGCCGTTTCGCCGCAAAGGGTCGGATCTTGCCGCCTGCTCGCTTGACCACGCCTCGCAGATCCTCTTCGTCTCCTCGGACCTGCTGGTCGGCCGATTCCAAGAAGGCTCGCGACATGTCGGGATCCTCCCTCGCCGCGCTGGGGATCCATGATGTTGGTCGCTGGGGGTGCGGCTCTGGTGCCGCCTGGGTTGACCTGGCAGCTGCGCTCGCAGCCGCCGCTGTCGCAGCCTCTGCCGCCGCGGCAGCCGCTTCACCTCCTCGGTCGCCTTAGCCTCCGTCAGGCAGCCTTGGAGCCGCTGGGCCAGGTCGCTGCTGCCACCGAAGCTCTGGGGTTCCCTCACCCAACCTTTCTGCGCTAAGGCTACTGGTGATGATCTGCTGCAAGGCTGGCCTGGCTCCTTCCTCGGGCTTGGGGGCATCTGCGGCAAAGTTCCGTCTCTCGTCTCGAGGTAAACCATATGTCGCTGGATGTTTCGCCACTGGCTGAGAATCTGCGATCTTGGGCTGCCAATCCGCACACATCTGCTCCTGCTTCTCGCGTTTCTTGTTCAGCTCTGCGTGCTGGAATGACATATCCTTGAACCGCGTGTCCAGACTCTTTCCCTCGGCAAGCTGTTGTCTAAGGCGGGTCTGCTTTGCGCGCAACGTCTCTTCCAACATCTTGATTGTTTCCTCATGCACGGCTTGGGTGGTGGCCAGCTGAACTGCCACCCCTAGCAAGTGAAACCTGGCTCCACTGTCCTGCCCGCCAGTCGCCGTCGCACCGCCATCCGCCTCTACGGCCAAAGCGTCTGCCCCTTGCCCTGAGGACGCACGAGACTGCTGATTTTAAAAGGGCGCGAGCTCGGCCCGTAGCTTCTTGACCTACACCACGCGAAATGGTTAAGAACTCATGGGTTAAGAAATTCATGGTCTCAGAACTCGAATAAAAAACCACAATTTCTTTCCAAATCTTAGGATTTACATTGAAACATTAAGAATAATCGATACTCTGGCCGAAAACTTGAGTTTTCTTAAGCATCGCCTAAGGTGTAATCCTCGAGCATGGACTCCGACGCCTGGCCACGCTTGTGAGCGCCCAGGCTGGAAGCACTCGTGTCTCCTTGCCTGCGAGGGCCGAGCAGCTTCTGGGCTGTCGGCAGAAAGGAGCAGTGGTGGAGGCCCGCACCAAACAAACACGCGTCCCCTGTACACCCTGCGAAATGCTTTAGAAATCATGGGTCAAGAAATTCATACCCTCAGAATTTGAAAAAAAAATGTCTATTCAAATCTTAGGATTTACATTGAAACATTAAGAATAATCGAGACTCTGGCCGAAAACTTAGGTTTTCTTAAGCATCGCCTAAGGTGTACTGTGAGACCAGCAGTGCTTGCAATACCATGGTTGCGCCCACGCCACCCTCCTCCTTTTGTATCCCCCAGTTCCTCCTTTTGTCTCCACTCGGGGGATTGACCATGGGCCTGCCGTACAATGAGCCTGGGAAACGCAGCCTCGGGAAAGCACACGGAAACCGCCACACAGTACCGACGCAGAAAATAGTGAGGCCGCTCCTTCCCAATACAGCAACTCTAGCTACCCAAGCCTCCCACTATGGGCCTTGAGCCAAAATGGCTACGGACCATGTTTGTCAAAAGCCCGGGAGGGACAGAAGGGGGGGAAGCAGGGAGAGGGGGGGGGGCTGAGGAGGATGAAAAGGGGATCGGGAAGGGGCGAGGGGGGGAAGAGGAGGAGGAGGAGGAGGAGGAGGAGGAGGAGGAGGAGGAGGACCAACGCAAACCCAAGACGCATCAATGACGTTGCAAGAAACCATGATTTCACTTTCCCTCTTCACCAGTCCCTCAAGATAGCTGATTGCCATTGCGGGGAAGTGGCCGATCAGACGATCACCGTCTCAGAAGTGCCAATCGTGCCAAAACGCAATGCTTGGGACTTCAACGCCACAGATCAACATTACCGCGGCGCCCTGACAATCCTAAATCGTAACAGGATTCACTCCTGGCACTTAAATGCCGCTAGTCAGAATTACTGCTACGTCCTGACAACCCTAAACAATGCCAATAAACAATTCCAGGGACATCGGCCATACAACCCCCTGAACCTGCTGCAAACTTACAAGATGAATGTGCGCGGCGGTGAAGCGAGAACCACGTTTTGAACACCACCTGCCCGCAATCCGTGCCCGCCCGCAACCCGTGAAACGGTTGCAAGCGTTTTGAACGAATGTGCGCGGCGCTGAAGCGAGAACCAATCAACACAAGAACCGCCCTCCATCCGTGAAGCTGCTGCAGACGCTTGAGACGAATGCGCGCGGCACTAAGGCGACAACCACACTTTGAAAACCACACGCCCTCCGTCCGTGAAGCTGTTGCAAGCGCTTGGGCCGACTGTGCGCGGTGATCCTGCGATAACCACACGTTGACAACCACCCGCCCTCCACTCGTGAAACTGTTCCAGCAATCCAGCTTCAGGGTCATAGATGGCACAGAAACCCCAGACGAAACGCACTGTCCGCCCTCCCGACACGTCTGCGGGTGCGGCGGGGAGCAGCTACGGGTAAGTGACAAGGGGTAGAGGAATAGAGGAAGAAGAGGAAGAGGAGGAGGAAGAAGGGGAGGCGGGGGGAGTTAAAGAAAGAGGTACGATATCATGGGGGAGATGAGGGCGGGAGACCGCGGAGAAATGATACGGGGAGGGTTGAGAAAGGGGGTGAAAAGAGGATAGGGTAAACATGGCAAGGGAAGACAGGGAGAGTAGGTGTGGGGGGGGGGAGAAGGACGATTTTTAGGTTGGGGTGGGCGAGCAGGACAGGGAGACTGCAGAGGGAGAGAAGGGGGAGTAGGAGGCGGTGAGGGCGAGGAAAACGAGGAGGAGGAGGAAGATAAGGAGGAAGGGGGAAGGGAAGATGGGGGGTGGAGAAGGCGCAATAAGTGAGGAGGCGGAAATCAACGATATGGGCAAGGCAGTTTCTGTGTTACTCCTCCTCCTTCTTGTCACCCCTCCAACTCCCTCCACATATCCTTCCCCCCATCTTCATCATCTGATTCCGCTCATTCGTCCCCTCCTCCCTCCTCGTCCTCCTCGCTTCCTTATTGTCCTCCAGCTCCTCCTCGTCATCCTCCTCACTTCCTCCTCCCTCATCCCGTTCCCGCTCCATATCCTGCTCCCCCTCCTCCAGCGTACCCGCGCGCGCGGTAAGACGACGACGACGACGACGACCATCAACGATGACGACGACCATCAACGATGACGACGACGACGACCATCAACGACGACGACGACGACGACGACGACGACGACGACGACGACGACGACGACGACGACGACGACGGCGTCGGCGGCGGCGGCGGCGGCGACGGTGACGGCGGCGGCGAGAAGGCTGGGCACAGCAGGAGGGGCACGGGCGCGAGCCTGGCGACGCGCACGAGGCTGGGGACTTCGGGGAGCTGGATGCCGAGGAACCGCTGCAAGGCGCCGCTGTGCCTCGACGCCACAACATTGCAGTCGTCGCGGCCGCCGCCGCCGCCGCCGCCCTCCTCCTCCCCCTCCTCCTCCTCCTCCTCCTTCTCCTTCCGACTCCTCTCCCTCCTCCTCCTCCTCCTCCTCCTCCTCCTCCTCCTCCTCTTCCTCACACGTTTTCCTCCATTCCCGCAACCTCCTCCACTCCTCCTCCTCCTCTCCTCCTCCCTCCTCCTCCTCCTCCTCCCCCCCAGAGCTTAGAGCTAGTGGCCTGTCAGACGCTGACACATCCTCCTCCTCCTCCTCCTCCTCCTCCTCCTCCTCCTCCTCCTCCTCCTCCTCCTCCTCCTCCTCCTCCTCCTTCTCTTCCTTACTCCTCGTAGCGCCCTGTGCGCGCTGCGAGAGGAGCTAAGGAAGACGGGAAGGAAAGAGGAGGAGAAGGAGGAAGAGGAGGAGGAGGAGGAGGAGGAGGAGGAGGAGGAGGAGAAGGAGGACGGGTAGGAGGAGGCGGAGGAGGAGGGGGAGGACAAGGCGGAGGAGGAAGAGACGCCAGTAGAATATTAGCCCACATCGCCCGAACGCACACCACATCAGACAAAACTGCGCCCCCCCGGGTTCAAAACATTCAGAAACCAGGACACTGAGCCGCTACCGAAGCGGCCCCCCGTGACACAAGCGTTTGAGGCGGGTCGTCTGCGCGCTGAGTCTGGGGGAACTCCGATGGTGTCTCGGCAAGGCTGCTTAAGAGCCAACACCCGACCCGACTCCCCGACATGACACGCACAACGCACACAGAAGGCGAACGCACAGATCTCGGCCATCTGACAGCCGAGACTGTGGAAGAGGTCCCACGAGTCGGGGCACCGCTCCGCAACGCCCACCTACGACGACCCAGGAACCGCCACGGGAAGGGTCCCGCCTCCAGACGGGTCCGCACCCAAGTCGGCCTCAGGAGCCAACTCCTCCGAACCGTCCTGTCCGACGACCAGATCCCCAAGAGACCCCGCCAGGCTCTCGGACTCCAGGCCGTGACCCTGAAACACCCTCATGACCGCCTCCAGCGCCATTCCGGCACGTATCGGAGATTATCAACTGATGATCACTCGGCAAGCGGGAGGAGGAGGAGGAGGAGGAGGAGGAGGAGGAGGAGGAGGAGGAGGAGGAGGAAGAGGAGGGCGTTCGGGCGTTAGGGCCTTAGACTAACGTCTCTCGCATCCAGCGACCCGATTAATTAGTAATCAGGCTCTCCAGACTCACCACCCCTGGGCACCAGGAGCCGAGCCTCTTCTTCGAGACGCCTCTCAGCACGGCAAAACATAACCGCCTCACGGGGGTCACTAAATCCATGCAACTGTGCAACTCGATACATATCAAGAGCCTCGGGGAAAACCAACCCGTACTCTGGGGCAGGGTCGCACTCCCGCTCCAGTCCTCTTGAGAACCACCCAGCCTCCCCTCCCACAACGCTCGGACCTCCACAGACGGCTCAGCACAATCTCCGAGCATCGGGGGAGGGGACACCGTCGAATTGGGATGCAGGCCTCTCCTAAGCCTCGACCTCTGGGTCGCCAGACCTGGGTGCCTGGGGCCGAAACAGGGTCCTGCTAGGCCTTTCCCAAGCCTGTGACTAAACTGCACACTCGCACCACACGAGATGCAAAACAAAACTGGGGCCCCCGAGACCACACCGACAACGGGGGCCTGCACAACGTTGTGCCCAGAGAACTTCCAGGTCTGACAGCTCACCCGCTCCAGCCCCGAGATGTGGGACACCAGGTCGGGAGAAGCAGCCGAGGAGCCAACGGAGGAACCGAGAGCAGCAGAACCAGAGCTAGCCGAGCCCTGACTCCCCATAGGATACAGCTGCGCAAGCACGGCCTCGAAGATGCGCTCCCTCTCGCGCAGCTCCAGCCGCGCGTCATATTCATCAACGAGCTCAGAGGGGACCTGCCCAGACAGGTCGAGCACCACCTCCGCGGTCCCACCCACCCCCACCGAGCCCCAAAGCCCCTTATCATGCCGCCAGCTGTGCAGCCGACCAAGCCACTCCGCTGACGAAGAAGAAGATGATGGAGGGAGGATCGGGGAGGAGGGATGTAGAGGAGGCATGAAGAGGCAGGATGATGATGATGATGATGATGATGATGATGATGATGATGATGATGATGATGATGATGATGATGATGATGATGAGGAGGAGGAGGAGGAGGAGAAGGAGGAGGAGGAGGAGGAGGAGGAGGAGGAGGAGGAGGACGAACGAGGAGGAGGAGGAGAAGGAGGAGGAGGAGGAAAGGAGGAGGCGGAGGAAGAGAGAGGGGGGAGGAGGAGGAGGAGGAGGAGGAGGAGGAGGAGGAGAAGGAGGGGGAGGAGGAGAGGAGGAGGAGGAGGGAGGAGAGAGGAGGAGGAGGAGAGGAGGAGGAGGAGGAGGAGGAGGGAGAGGAAGGAGGAGGAGGAGGAGGAGGAGGAGGAGGAGGAGGAGGAGGAGAGGGAGAAGGAGGAGGAGGAGGAGGAAGAGGAGGTGGAGGATGAGAAGGAGGAGGAGGAGGACGAGGAGGACGAGGACGAGGAAAAGGAGGAGGAGGAGGAAGAGGAGGAGGAGGAGGAGGAGGAGGAGAAGAAGGAGGAGGAGGAGGAGGAGGAGGAGGAAGAAGGGGAGGAGGACGACGACGACGCGCCTCAGCCGCGGATCCGACAGCATCTGCGACAGCTGGGCCTGCAGCGCCTCCGTCTGCCTCTGGCGACGCTGCACGTCGGCCGCCACGGCCCCGCCGATCATGGCGCCGCTCATCCTCGGGGGGTCGACCGCCCTGTGCCCCGGTCGCCTCGCTCCTCGATCATAGTCCTCCTCCCCCACCCACTCTTCATCCGACTTCTCGTTCCACCACCTCCGCCTCCTCCTCCTTCTCCTCCCTTTCCTCCTCCTCCTACCGTTCCCTCCCTTTCCTCCTCCTCCTCCTCCTCCTACCGTTCCCTTCCTCCTTCTCCTCCCTTTCCTCCTCCTCCCTACCTACCCTTCATTTCCCTTCCTTTACGTTCCCCCGCCTTCGGGGGGGTCCGCGCTCGGGCCGCCAGTCCCCCTGGGCCTCCCTCCTCCCGAGCGCGAGGAGGGAAGACCGTACGGAGGGAACCGTAAGAAGGGAGGAGGAGGAAGAGGAGGAGGAGGAAGAGGAGGAGGGCGGAGAAGGGAGGAGGGCGGAGGAGGATGATTATCGGGTCGGGCGAAAGGGGGAGATAGCAAAGGGGGGGTTTGAGAATCAGCTCACGTAGCTGATTTTCCCGGCGCCTCCCGGCGCCGGAGGCGACTATGCATCGAGGAATGGGCCCATCGGTGGGCCCGAAACCAGCTGCGTGCAGCAAATTTCGTAACCCCCCCTTTCCCAATCCCCCCCTTTCGTCCGGCCCGAGATTATGATGAGGAGGAAGATGAAGGTGGAGGGGGAAGAAGGAAGGAGAGGAGGGAGGAAAAGGGCGCAATTATTGTTCGTGCTGGAATCGGCAACATTGCTAGCCGGAACCAGCCAATGTAGAGACAGATTTTTACCATGTGATAGAGCATAAGGCCCCCCGCCATTTGTGTGTTGTCGATCGCCCTCCGCCCATCGACACGCGGCGCACGACCCTGCCCCCCACGGCCTGTGACCAAGCTGTCGTGGCCTTCTCCCGGGAGGAGGAGTTCGACACCTTCGTTTCTAGGGTCATCTAGGGGCGGAGGAGGAGGAGGATCGAGGAGGGAGGGGGGGGGATCCGGGAGGCCAAGGACGAGGAGGAAGACGGGCTGCGGTGCGCCTGGCCGCCTGCATGCGCCGCGCCGTGCCGACCGCCCGCGGCGCGCGCGCGCGGGCAGCGGGGGGTGGGGGCAGCGGTCCGCTGGGAAGGGTCGGAGGGATCATCACGCGTGAGGCGCCAAGTTGCGGCTGGCACGGGCTCTCTCCATCAAGCGTTAGACGTTGAACATCTGGGGGTCATGATCCGTAGTCGTGCTCCACTCCGTCCCCTCCTTTCCCTTACCCATCCTCGGGGGCTCCCGAATTTGACCCCCAAGGAGAAAGACATTATGAGCAGAGAGAACGAGATTGAATATGCACGCCGGAGCTACAGGCCATTGCTTTCGGACACGGAGTTCCTCTGGTGTGCGACCTTGCGGGTGTTGCTGGCTGTGCTGACCTCCCTTCCTCACTCACCACCAGGCTCCAGGACAGGCTCATCTCGCTCCCGAGTGTTTTGGTGCGCCCATGGTGTATCCGTATCAATCACCTGCCTGCCGAGCCATGTGATGATCACAAGCTGTGGTTGCGCAAGGGTATCGCGGCTGCCGTTGCTGCCTCTGTCAAACAAATGGAGAAGGTCGTTCAGCTTCAACCGTTGGAGGTGCTCGACTGGGGGGACCAGTCAGGGGCCGCGCTAATGTTCTTGGGGGGGGTAAGGAACGCCTAATTCACTGCCTGTTTTCTCGACTTGTTCTGGATAGGTTACGACCGTCAGAGCCTTTATTGCCAGTGCCAGTGCCGCAGGAGGAGGATGAGGAGGAGGAGGAGGAGGAGGCAAGCGCACGACGACGACGACGACGCCCTCGCCTACTCCTCAGGCTTGATTAGCCTGAGGTCGCGAAAGGCAGCTCGAGCTGCATCACGCTGGACCTGCAGTGGAGAGGAGACCTTGGGAGGGAGGAGGCGGAGGTGGTGGTATAAGTGAGACGCAAGATAGACCTCCTCAAGAGTAGGGACGGTGCAGGAGGAGGAGGAGGACCAGTGTAAACCAAAGAGTCATCAACGATGTTGGAATTAACCCTCCCTCCAAGCTCCGTCTTCATAGCCCCCTACAACGGTTAATTTCCATCGAAGGAAATGCCTCGTTGGAAGACACCCTTGAAGACCCAGAAGCATGCAAAAACATTGTTCTCGGGATTTCAACGCCAAGAATCAACCTGACTGCGGCATCTTATCTTGACGATCCGGAATCGTGCCAGAACGCCGTCTTTGGGACTTCAACACCGCGAATCAACATAGCTGCTGCACCCGCATAATCCTGAATCCTTCCACAACACCATTTCTGGTGCGTTGATTATGGGAATCCGCGAAACTATTCCAAATGTTATGAACGAGTGTGCGCGGTGCTAAAGGCGAGAACCACATTTTGAAAAGGAACCGCCCTCAACATGTGAAACTCTTGCGACTGTTGAAAACGAATGCGCGCGGCGCTAAGGCGAGAACCACAATTTGACAAACAACCGCCCTCAATCCGTGAAGCTCTTGCAAATGTTTAAAACGAATGTGCGCGGCGCTACTGCGAGAACATCATTTTCAAAACCACCCGCCCTCAACTCGTGAAGCTCTTGCAATTTGTTTAAACGAATTTGCGCGGCGCTATGGCGAGAGCCACATGTTGAAAACTACCAGTCCTCAATCCGCGAAACCCTTGCTAATGTTTAAAACGAATGTGCGCGGCGCTAAGGGGAAGAGAACAGGTTGAAAACCACCCACCCTCCATCTGTGAAGCTGTTGCCACTTTTAAAGCTTCAGATTCATAAACACAAGGACGTCTCAGGCGAAACGCCCGGCCCGACCTAAAAACTGGCCTCGGGGTGCGACAGGGAACATGTATTTATAAGGTAAAAAACTGGAGCAGGAGGAGCAAGATGAGCAGGGGGCGGGAGGAGCAGGATGAACGCGGGGGCGCAGAGGAGGAGCAGGAGGAGCAAGATGAGCAGGGGGCGGGAGGAGCAGGAAGAGCAGGAGGAGCAAGATGAGCAGGGGACGGGAAGAGCAAGGAATGCAGCAGGAGGAGCAAGAAGGGAGGGAGCGAGGGAGGGCGGCAGGAGGAGGAGGCGGAGGAGGGTCCGTAGCCATTTTGGCTCAAGTGCGAAATCGTCCCCTGCGGTTTCGTGCTTGCCCGCTGCTGAGGGGGAGGCTCGAAGGGCCTCTTGCCGCGGCTGAACAGGTCAGCCTTTCTTGGCGGGATCGAGGAGCCACCCAGGCCCGCATTTCCAGCAGCAATCACGTCCAGATTCATTCTGCCTCGGGATAGCCATGGCGCCATGGAAGTGCATCTGTGGCGAGAGCAATCCCACGGGCCAGTTCCATTGTGGCTGATGCAAGCAGCACTGGCGGCAGTCGGACTCATCGCTGCCAGCAGCTCAGGCACGCGCCCGCGCACCCAGCGCGCGCGCGGTCAGCGCCCGTGGCGGGAAGAAGCAGAAAAAAGTCTCGAAGGAGACCGAAAACGCACCAGGGAGAGAGGAGGAGCACCTCATCATTCCTTCATGCGATGGACCGCCATCAGTCAGGATGGCATCCCCACTCGAGGCGCTGCATAGCGACGAGTATCAACCGCTCAAGCCAGGCGCCTCGAAGGACGAGAAGGACGATTACTACAAGAACGTGAAGAGCAAGCCCGCTCTGGCGCAGCAGCAGTACAAACTCCAGTGGGCCATGGGGGAGAACGCGTCCAATATTGCACGGCTCATTGGAGTGTGCCGCAGGATGATGATTGCAAAAAATCCGTGTTCGAGCAGCTTGCTTGGGTAGATTCTTCAAACACCAGGAGTCGCAAAATCATTTAACACACTCAGAAGGGAGCCGACGGAGCTCAGAAAATTGCGGACAAGAGGAATGCCAAGCAGAAGAACTCAAGGGATCACCTCAAGGCCCTGATGAAGAGCAAGGAGGAGTTGCAGACCATGGGCGCTGCGATCGAGGCAGAGGAGAAGAAGGAGACAGACGCCGAGGAGGACATGGACGAAGGCATGGGGGGATGGTTTCGAGCGCGATGGATTTACGCAGGGGGCTTCCTCATCAATGCCAGCCTCTTCTCCAAGACCCTGCACTTCGGCGGGAGCACAAGGGCCGGTTCCAACATCGCAGGGTACGGGCAGGTCGATCGCAAAAGAGGATGTCGACAGAATGATAGAGCAGTCTCAGAAGCCTTTGATCGGGAAGATGGTTGGCATGCAGCCGATGATAAACCAGATGTGCACATTCCTGGTCCAGCACCAGGCAGCCTCAGCCTCCGCTGCCTCAACAGCTGGGGGCCAGACGTCGAGCGGCGAGACGGACGAGCGCGAGGAGCCAGACATGCAGAAGAAAGAAGAAGTCACTGGTTGCCCGACACCGACTGGGCCGCCCAAAGTGGAGACTGCATCGGAGCAAAAAGGATGTACATCAGCGGAGCCAGCGGAGTCGCCGCGCGTGAGTCCAGAGCCTTGCCCGGGCGTTGCTCAAAGGGTCAAAGAATTGCCCAGGCGCAGCGCGCGGCGCGCCTCCAACCCGCGCGAGACCCCGCAGAGAGCAGGCCGCCGTGCGGAGTCTGCCGACGCTGCGCGCTCATCGCCAGCCGTCGCTTCGCCAGTTTTTGGCGCAAGGTCCAAGTCGCCGACGCCAGTCGCAGAAGGAGAGCGAAAGGCGGCCAGGACTGCGCCAGCTGGCCCGAGTGGCCGCGGCAAGACTGGCAAAGGCGGGGCGCTTTTTCAAGCGGTCAAGCATTTTCGAGCAGGAAGAAAACGAAGGAGCCGAGCGGCTCCAACACGCCTGCCGTCTTTCCAGAGGCATGGTAACATGTGCATAGCGCATCTGGCCCAGCATCTGTCTGCAGGGGGATCAGGCATTTAGGAGCTGATTGAGCGTGCAGCAGCCACTCCCATCATCCCACGGCTGGCCGAATGGGTAGACACCAGCTCGCCAGCCGAGGTTGGACAGGCCAACGCTGCTCCAGTTCCAATATCTCTCTTCGAAGCTCTGTGGGGGCGTCCAGGACCAGGCCGAAAGCAAGAGCACCCATGGGGGTGTAGTGGGTTGTTGTTTTGCTCGGAGCTGTCGCGAGGTCATCGGGGACAGGATAATTAGCCCTGTTGGGAAATCCGCAGGGCGAATCATGTCCCTTTCAAGAAAAAGAGACCGTCATTGTACCAGATATGCAGCTAGACATAGATTTGCAGCCAGCTGCTAGTTCTGCTCTAGAGTCACGCCCTTGGGTTTGCAGAAAGGGGGGGGCGAGGGGCAGTTGTACACATAAGCGGACGCATCGACAGAGGCGTCCAACCCAGAAGTTGCCAGCTGGGTCGCCGTCGCAGCGTTCGTTGGCAGGGGGCCATCCACGGCAGGGTTCGGAGGACTTTGGCGTTTGAACCAGTCTTGAAGCCCAGCGACAGCACAGCGCCAGCATCAGTAGCCTTTATCTTGGCCATGGCATGGGCATGGTTGTGTGATTTTGAAGAGGCAGTGATAGTTGAAGATTCTCAGAATGCTCTCAACATCATGCGTGGGGATGCCCTCGCACACACCAACCCCGAACTGGGAAGCCTTGCGCACCAGATATACGTCGAAGCCAGGAGGTCCAAACTAGTTGGATCTCAACATGTTGCTTCGCACGACAATATGCCTTGGAATGAGCTAGCCGGCTCAGTTGCCAAGGCAACTCGATTGGGCCACGCCGCGGTTTGTTATGCGCCCTCAGAAGTGACTGTTGAGCTCGAGCTTCGCAGGGAAAGGGACTGGAGCTGGCGTCGTCGCGCAGATGACTCCACCAAGAATGCGTACCTAGAGTTGATAGAAGATAGATTCACTTTTGCCCTCACGCGGCAGCAGGCCGCCATAGGCCAGTTTGGAGATTTGGGAACGGTTCAAGGGGATCCGAGAAACAGTGTTCAACAGAGGGGAGAGGAGAGGAAGGGAGGCGAGTTGCAATACTTGCTGCGTACTGCCACATACAATGCCTCTTCCATGGCGTGAGAATACTGCTTGTCGATAGAGCCGAGCACGGCATCTTAGTCTTTAGATGCAGCAGCATAAGGTCTCCATTGCAGGCGCGCAGGAGGCTAGAACCAAAACAAGACGTGTAAACAAATATGATTTCTGCGCTGTCTCCTCGGGAGGTATCGGAGGCAGCCTACGATGTGAGCTTTGGCTTCCGAAGACCATCCCGTATACTACTAGAGATGGTCGTGAGCTTTGCTTTCACTTGCACCGCGCGCGGGCAGTTCACGCCACCGCCAGAATCCTGGCCGTCCGCGTCAGCGCACCGCACCTCGACATCACTGTCGGGGTCGGCCACTCCCCCCGCTCTGCGGAATCTGATCAGATCAGAGCTGATTGGTGGAGGGAGTTGCGAATGGTGGCGGACAAGTGGCGCCCAGACTTCTGGTGTATCGATGCCAGCGGTCGATTGGGCGCACTTGAACCCAGTTCGGTCGGCAGTGACGGTTGGGCCCGAGAAGAGGATTCCAGTGGCAGTGAGCTGCGCGGGTTTGCTGCTGCAGAAGAGCTGGCGGTAGTAAGCGCATTCAGAGATGGAGCTGGAGACGGCTTCGCGTGGGTTAGTGCACCAGGGTATCAACATCGCATTGACTATGTTTTGGCAGGTGCTCAGTGGGAGGAATGCATCCAGGAGCATGGAGCGTGGCAAGCTGTTGATTTCACGACAGCAGCTAAAGACAAGATGAAAGGGAGGTGCACCGCTGGGAAGGGAAAGGACGAGAAGGAAAAGGAGGACCACTTTCCAGTGCATTGCCCATTGACCTGGAAGGCTGAGCCGCCCAGGGCAAAGAGGATCGGGGGTGGTCCTGGGCACGACAGAACCAAGACGTTGAGAGGTGATCCGGAGGGCTCGGCCAGAGAGGTCCAATCCGGAAGCCGGAACCCGGAAGCCGGAACCCGGAAGCCGGAAGCCGGAGGTTGGAAGCCGGAAGCCGGAAGCCGGAAGCCGGAAGCCGGACGCTGGGAGCCGGAAACCGGAACCCGAAAGCCGGAAGCCGGAGGTTGGAAGCCACACGCTGGGAGTCGCGGAAGCCGGAAGCCGGAAGCCGGAACCTGGAAACCCGAAGCCGGAAGCTGGAAGCCGAAAGCCGAAATCCGAAAGCCGGAAGCCGGAATCCGGAAGCCGGAGGCCGGAAGCCGGAAGCCGGAAACCGGGGGGCGGAAGCCCGACACCGGAAGCCGGAAGCCGGAAGCCGGAAGCCGGAAACCGGAAGCCGGAAGCCGGAAGCCGGAAGCCGGAAGCCAGAAGCCGGAAGCCGGAAGCCGGAAGCCGGAAGCCGGAAGCCGGAAGCCGGAAGCCGGAAGCAGGAAACCGGAAGCCGGAAGCCGGAAGCCGGAAGCCGGAAGCCGGAAGCCGGAAACCAGAAGCCGGACGCCGGAAGCCCGACACTGCGGGAGCCGGACGCCGGAAGCCGGAAGCCGGAAGCCGGAAGCCGGAAGCAGGAAGCCGGAAGCCGAAGCCGGAAGCCGGAAGCCGGAAAGCCGGAAGCCGGAAGCCGGAAGCCGGAAGCCGGAAGCCGGAAGCCGGAAGCCGGAAGCCGGAAGCCGGAGCCAGAAACCGGAAGCCGGAAGCCGGAAGCCGGAAGCCGGAAGCCGGAACCGGAAGCCGGAAGCCGGAAGCCGGAAGCCGGAAGCCGGAAGCCGGAAGCCGGAAGCCGGAAGCGGGAAGCCGGAAGCCGGAAGCCTGAAGCCGGAAGCCGGAAGCCGGAAACCGGAAGCCGGAAGCCGGAAGCCGGAAGCCGGAAGCCGGAAACCGGAAGCCGGAAGCCGGAAACCGGAGCCAGAACCCGGAAGCCCGAACCCGGAAGCCGGAACCTGGAACCCGGAAGCCCGAACCCGGAAGCCGGAAGCCGGAACCCGGAAGCCGGAAGCCGGAAGCCGGAACCCGGAAGCCGGAAGCCGGAAGCCGGAAGCCGGAAGCCGGAAGCCGGAAGCCAGAAGCCGGACACTGTGGAAGCCGGAAGCCGGAAGCCGGAGACTGCGGGAGCCGGAAGCCGCGGAAACCCGGAATCCGAAAAATCCAAGCCGGAAGCCCGGAGGTTGGAAGCCAGGGGAGAGGAGAAGAGGAAGAAGAAAAAAAAGGGGAAAAAAAGGAGGTGAAGGAAGGGGGGGGGGGAAAAGCCGGAAGGCCGTAGCCGAAGCCGCCAGAAGCCGAAAAAAAAAAAAAAAAAACAAAAAAAAAAACGGCGGAAAGCCGGAAGCCGGAAGCCGGAAGCCGGAAGCCAGAAGCGGGACACTGCGCGAGCCGGAAGCCGGAAGCCGGAGGTTGGAAGCCAGACGCTGGGAATCGCGAAAGCCAGAAGCCGGCAGCCGGAACCCGGAAGCCAGAAGCCAGCAGAGCATTGGCATGCAGGGGAGGCTAAAGTCCGAAACCAGAAGCTGGAACCCGGATATTTGAATTTGAGGACGTCCAATCCAGAAGCCGGAAACTTGAACCCAAAATTCGAAATCGATATGTGAGCCTGGGAACCGGAGCTATCCTGATATCCGAATTCTGTATACGACTTCCGCATGCGTTCGGTTTCCGAATATGACCCCCCCCTCCACGTCCTCCTCCTCATATTCCTCCTCCTCCTCCTCCTCCTCCTCCTTATCCTCCTCCTCTTTTGTTCTTCCTCGTCCTCCACCACCCCTTTCTCCTCCTCTTCCTCCTCCCCCCTCCTCCTCTTCCTCCTCCTCCTCCTCGTCCTCCTCCTCCTATACCCTCCTTTTTCCTATATCATGCCCCTTTGTCATCCTCCTCCTCCTCCACCTCCTCCCCCCCCTCCTCCCCGTCCTCCCCCTCCTCCTCCTCCTCCTCCTCCTCCCTCTGCTCTTCCACCTCTGCTCATCCACCGCGCTAGAAATTTACGCCCCAATCGCGATCAGCAATATCACGGCGAATAATCACACGGGATGTCCCACATGTGTCAAATGCCGTGGCACCCGTCCACAAATCGGCGAGGATGTCACAGTCGACATGCACAGGGGATTCGCCACATTCCTCAAATCCGGTAGCAGCAAAAACGCAAATCGGCGAGGCCAGGTTTCATGAACACAAACGCTCTGTTGAATCTTTGAAACTCGGTGACCCCCCATCGCGCATATCCGGAGGGTCTCAGGCCGTGAACGTAAAATATGTTCTACATGTCTCAAATGCGACGACGCCCCTCACGCGCATAGGTGGACCAAGGTCGGAAAACACAGCGGAAGCATTAAAGGTCTGCAAATTGTACGAGAAACAACGCGGTGCACAACTCACGGGGCAACGTCCACATGCAGCGCGGGATTCAACAATAAATTCAGAATCTCGAACGGCCAAGCCGAATGCCCACCGCGTTCGCATTTAGTCCCGACGCTGCGTCTGGGCGGCGCCCATAGGGCGAATATTTTAGTTATTGCGCAGCCCTGTGGTTCAAAGAAGCGGCCAGCGGCAGAAGGCGAAACCCTCGCGGATTGTCCTGGCCCCTGCAAGCGGCCTGGAAATGCCGTTAGTATGGCACTGCGAAGCACGCGATCTGGCCGACCGCGTTCCATGGCCTTCCGTTTTTCAAATTTGCACGGCGTCCTGGCGGAACGGGTAAACTGGGATGCACAGAGACATACTCATACTACGTGTCCGCCTTGGAGGCGCGCGTCCGACCCGAACATATAGTATACCCATCTTGTAGTATATCGTTTCTCGAGCGGTGTGGCCAGAAAGCGCCCGCCACGACGCATATACTATAAGATTTCTCGGTTCGCGCGTCGCCTCTGGGGGGGCGACGAACACATAGTATAAGTATGTTGGGGGGACGCCGATAAACGCACGAATTGCTGCCGTCCCAGTCAAGCCGACCCCCGCATGAAACGTTTCTGGCGTGACATGAGCGAACTGGCCTACTGCATCCACGTACCGTGGGTACTTCGGCTTGCGGTCACTGGGGTTGCCGCCGCACGAAAGAGACAACGGAGCCAAAGTTGGCGGGCATGCCTTTCCAGCCAGCGGCCTATTCGCGGGGGGATGGCAAGTCGAAGAACGCAATGCAGCCTGCAATGTTCTGCTGAATTTTCCTCTTCGCCCGCCGGGCGAAAATCCAGGGCGCCTTCACCTTTTCCGCCTCGGCAGATCCCCCCCGCATGGTCTGGAGTCCTATGCAGATCCGATGTGGCGCGCATTGGATCCTGCACAACCCCCTGCGCCCTGCATGGGCTCCGATACAGCGCGCCCCTGCGCTTTGCAAGGGCTCCTATCCAGATCTCATACGGGCGCCAGTTCATGTTCAGGGCTCCATGAAGCACCCATATGGTTGGTACAAACTTGCTTCCGATATACAAACCTCAAGCGCATTGCATGGAACTCTTTGCAGATCCAGCGTGGCCTGTATGGGGTCCTCGGAAGATCCCCCATGCATGGTATGGAATCCTATGCACATCCGATGTGGCGCGTATTTGATCCTGTACAAGCTCCATGCGCCCTGCACGGACTCCAATACAGCGCTCCCCCTACGCTTTGTAAGGGCTCTTACAGAAATCTCATACGGGCGCCAGTTCACGTTCAGGGATCCATCAAGCAACCATATTGTTTGCACGCAGCACGTCGCAAACTTCCTCACGCCTTGCATGGGCCCCATACTGACCCCCAGCACATTGTACTAAATTCTTCGCAGATCCCACGCGGCCTGCATGGGGTCCTCGACAGACCCCCCACGCCTGGCATGGAGTCCTCTACAGATCCGACGTGGCGCGGGTTGGATCCTGTGCAAGCCCCATGCGCCCTGCATGGGCTCCAATGCAGCGCGCCCCTACGCTCTGCAAGGGCTCCTATACGGATCTCATACAGGCAAACGCAATGCCTTGCAGATCCTTTGCG